>CM010617.1:10321695-10421695 GCA_003430845.1 Xanthoceras sorbifolium | reverse complement strand
AGTTTCATACTTCATCTTCTTCAAATATCACATCTCTACTTATGATCACTTGCTTAGTTGTAGGATTGTATAACTTGTAGCCCATTGTTCTATCTCCATAACCAAGAAAGATACATTTCTCACCTTTGTCATTAAGTTTTGTTCTTCTAGCTTCAGGAATCTTAGCATAAGCGATGCACCCAAAAACTTTGAGATGTGCAACACTTGGCTTGAATGAACTCCATGCTTCTTCTGGTGTTATTGATTGAACACTCTTGGTTGGACATCGATTCAGTAAATAAACAGCACATGCTACGGCTTCAGCCCAAAACTCTCTAGGTATAGACTTGCTTTTCAACATGCTTCTGACCATATCCAGAATGGTCCTATTTTTCCTTTCGAAAACTCTATTCAACTGCGGTGTGTAGGATGGCGTCACTTGATGTGTAATTCCATGCTCTTTGCAAAAATTCTCGAAAGCATTAGAAGTATATTCTCCTCCTTGGTCGGACCACAAAACTTTGATGTAGTGGCCACTTTATTTTTCAACAAAGCTCTTGAACTTCTTGAACGTATCAAACACCTCCGATTTCTTCTTTAGAAAAAACACCCAAGTTTTACGGCTATAGTCATCAATATAGGTAACAAAGTATCGATTCTTACCATTTGAAATAGGCTTCAAAGGTCCACACACATCGGTGTGCACAAGCTCTAATGGCCTTGATGCTCTCCATCTTGCTTCTTTGGAAAAGCTTGTTCTGTGATGCTTGTCGAAAATGCATCCTTCACATATCTCATCGGGGTGATCAATAGTAGGCAAGCCTCTCACCATATTTTTACTTGACAAAAGCTTCAAACCACCAAAGTTGAGATGCCCGAATCGCAAGTGCCACAACCAAGCTTCATCTTTCACAATCATATTCAAGCACTTCAAAACATCACTTTGAATGTTTAAAGTAAACATTCTATTTCTAGACATCTTCACACTAGCAATCAAATTGTCATAGGCATCCTTGATTGTTAGATAAAATTTTTTCATAATGATGTGATATCCCTTCTCCAGAAGTTGACCCAAACTCAAAAGATTACTTTTCAAATTAGGAATATAGTAAACATCGGAGATAAAATCATGATTACCATTTTTGAGTTTGATAAGGATCTTGCCTTTTCCTTTCACCGAAATTTTGGAAGAGTCACCAAGGGTCATATAGCGATCTGGAGACACTTCATGAAGTTCAACAAATAACTCCTTATTTCCACACATATGATTGCTTGCTCCGGTATCAAGATACCGAATTACTGCGTTGATCTC
This sequence comes from Xanthoceras sorbifolium, assembly GCA_003430845.1. NCBI lineage: Eukaryota > Viridiplantae > Streptophyta > Magnoliopsida > Sapindales > Sapindaceae > Xanthoceras > Xanthoceras sorbifolium. The sequence goes on along the minus strand of CM010617.1, from coordinate 10,420,404 downwards.
CATCAACTCCATCATTGGCAAGCAACAAAGTAGGTTCTCCTTCATTGTTCTCTTTCTCTGCATAGTTCACATATTCTTCTCCTTCATGTTTTTTGAATCTGCACTCATTACTATAATGTCCAAATTTGTGACAATTATAGCACTCCACATTTCTCTTGTCATGCCATTGCTGATAGTTGCCACTATCTCTTCCTCGACCTCTTCCTCGACATCTTCCTCTTGGAACAAAAGAATTTTCACCACGTCCACCTTCATAGCCATGTCTTCCTCCTCTTCCTCGAGAAATATATCCTCTTGCTCGTCCTCTTCCACCAAAGCCTCTACCATGACTATTGCCTCTTCCTCTTCCTCTTTGAGATGAACCTTCTTGCTCCTTGTCTTCTTTGAGGGAAACTTTGGATTGGAGAGCATGTTCTAGAAAGCTTGGAAGTCTTTTATTGATTCTATACTCATGAACTTCGAGTGTAGCCTTCAATTCATCAATCGTCATGGTATTAAGATCTTTTTATTCTTCGATGACAATAACAACATGCTCAAATTTCGAACTCAGTGATCGTAAGATCTTTTCCACCACACTTACATTTTCAATCTTTTCGCCATATCGCCGAATTTGATTAACGATAGCTATTGTCCTTGTGAAATAAGCTGTTACAGATTCATTTTCTTCCATACTTAACCTCTCAAGTTCTCCTCTTAGAACTTGAAGTCGCACTTTCATCGTCTTCTCAATTCCTCTATAAGAACTTTGAAGAATCTCCCAAGCTTCTTTGGAGGTGTTGGCTGCCGAAATCTTCTCAAAATCGGATGGATCTACTCCTTGGTAGATCAAAAACAAGGCTTTCTTCTCCTTCTTTCTTAACTCCTTCAACTGAGATTTCTGATTCTCAGTCATAGCATCTTCTGCTGCTTGTGAGATGGGTTCTTCATATCCCTTCTCAATAAACTCCCACAAGTTTTGAGAGCCCAGCAACACCTTCATTTAGATGCTCCAATTTTCATAATTGTCCTTCTCCAACTTAGGAATTTGGAAGAGGTTGTTTGAGGATGCCATACTCTCACAAAACACCAAGGAACATACAACTAGGCTCTGATACCAAATTTGTTGGCTATTTGTGATGGAACTCACTCAACATACACTTATTGGAAATATGAAACACAAGAGGAGATCTTGTAATGTTCTATTCAACTCAACTCCGTGCATTACAAAGCATATGGCCACATATATATATATATATATATATATATATATATATATATATATATACTACTCTAGACACCCTTTCGCAATGGTCATGACTCTTCACTTGTACAATAAACTCACACGTGTACAATGAATTCATTTATCACGTACATGAATTCCCAAAATCATTGAACCCACATATTCATGCATATCTAAAGACATTGAACTGGAACATACATGAACTCAATAAACTAAAGACATTGTACCAATTGAATTGAGTTTAATATTCAACAAAAAATAGCCCAAAGACCATTGACTAGCTCAAATAAGAAAAAAGGGACAAATTCAAATATAACCCTTTAAGTATGAGGAATATTTTTTTTAACCTCATTTTCAAACTTAATTACCAGTGACCCTGTAAAATTTTTAAAAAACCCAGATAAAATTACAGGTCAACCCATTATATAAACCCGCTTAAAATCTGATTTCTAAACCTAATTCATTTGGTGCTGCCTTTTTTTAGAGAGAGAAAACCCATCGGAGAGAAGAATGTCGGCGAAGAAGAAAAAGAAGAAGAAGCAGCAGCAAAAGAAGAAAGAGAAGAAGAAGTAAAAGAAGAAGAAAAAGAAGAACAATCGGACGCGAGAAGGAGAAAAAGAAGAAGAACCGGACGTTAGTAATTGGGTGTTAAATGTTGGTATTTGGGTGTTGATTGAATGAAGGCAAACAAATAGTTATCGTTTGTATTCGCGTAAAATAATATTCGCTTGTTTCACGTAGAATGGTATTCGTGCAGTTCATGTAAAATTGTATTCGCACGTTTCACGTATTGCGTTTCACGTTACGTTTTATTTTAAATTGTTATTCTTAATTGAAATATCGCGTGAAACACACTAGAAATATTGCATGAAACACGCTGGAAATGTCGCCTAAAACACGCTGGAAATATTGCATGAAACATGTTGGAATAATTGTGTTTCACGTGACATTTCCAGCGTGGTTCACGAGATATTTGGAAACGTGATTTTGTAGCAACCGGGTGGAATATGGATTATGATGGTAGTACGTATGAATGTCCATATTTGTGGTCAGCGTATGTGAGTGGAGAGAAGGATGCAGTCATTTCTTGGTAAGATATTGAAAATGTAAGTATCATTTGTTTATAAACAATTTAAACTGTATATATTATAACATGGTAATTTTTACAAAATGTATATATTTGTCAACCAGGTTCTAATTCTGTGTTGCATTAGCAACTTTCATTGGGTCATGTGTAAGATAGTTATACAGTAGAAGAAGATATGCATATATGATTCGCTTAGCTATGGTAAGAATCCGAAGCAGCGAATTAAAGACGTAGAACCTCTCATAAGGTTCTTACCAGCCATGCTGCGATGTGAGGGTTTCTTTGATCACACGAACATAGATCTATGGGTTGATGGTATTAATGTATCCGTGGTCGATCACCGATTACTTTCCCAGCAGCCACCTGGGTATGTCCATTTTGTCAAGTGATGAAAATGTTTTTTTCTTTATTTTTGTACTACTATTAATAAAATTTTAAATTTTTAACTCATTATCAGGGTTAGTTGTGGGGCATTTGTTATGAAGTTCATAGAGAATATAATGAGGTACAAAGACCACAAATGGGACTTCAAAGAGAAGGATGAAAAAAGTATATGGGAGGAAATAGTTAGAGATATTTTTATAAATAGTGAACCAGTTGATTGTTGTGGATTTTTATTACAAATTTTTCGGATTGAATATATATTGCATATTGATTCATTTATGAGTATCTATTTTACCAGGTTTATGTACTGTTGTTATGTTTTACATTTGCTTGTTTCACGGCAAATATCTATTTCACGGCAACTTTTAGCAGGACTCACGCTAACTTTTAACGTGAATCACGCTTTATTTTTGTGTGAATCACGTTAACAGTTATCGTGAATCATGCTAAAAGTTAGCGTGAATCACGCGAAAATTTAGCGTGACTCACGTTAAATTTTTGCGTGATTCACGTCAAAATTCAGTGCGTTTCATGACAATTTTCAGCGTATTTCATGGTAAATATCAGCATGTTTCACACTATATTGTCCACCTTTTCAACAACAACAACATATATCTCATGAGCAGGTCGGTCACAAACTATTAAAAAATAAACATCCTCGTCACGTCGGATGATGTATTTTCTTCTTTCATTCATATCAGTGGAGATAATCGAACCGACAATTACGTCATGTCTAATTCTATCAATCTTAATCAAACCATATATCAAATCTAACAACTGTGCATATGTCAAATCATCTGTAACTACCTGAACAAACGGCTCTCCACCAATATACTTCAACCCATTCCACTGCCCGTTATAATTAATTATTAGCCTGCATAAAGCCATTTTTCTTAAAAAATAAAAAATGGTCATAATTCATAAAATCTCACGTAAACTTTTAAAGTGCTTCACTCTAAATTTCAGCATGTTTCACGCTAAAATCATGCTAATAGTTATATTCTTCTGATATTCTTATGATATCTAATCTATAGGCTATTGTAATTTAAATTAATTTATCTTGTCTTAATTAGTAAATCTGTATTTAGATGTATTTTTAATGTAGAATTTCAACAAAACTGGGTGTGAAAATCAATTATATGGGTGGCAAAATATCTAGTCGTTCTTTTTTTCCTTTCTCTTAATATATGGCATGATAATTACATTCTCTTTTGGCAGGCTAGTGATTTTGATATCTTCGACCCCATGTGTCCAATAAAATAGAAATAAAGTGCAAGTCAAACAACATATCACATGCACCATGAAAAATCTTCTGCCGTGCTAGTTTAGTTAGACTGCCGTGCTAGTTTTGTATCAAGTTGAAACTTCAAAACTTTAAATATCAGAGACTGTTCTTGATCAGTACGTTTCTCTTTTGGCAGACTAGTGTCCAATGAAATAGAAATAAAGTTGAATTAATTGACAACTAAGAGACCAAGTCAAAATCTAATTAATTATGCATATTTTGTTTGAGCATTTGATTTTTCACGTTCATCCGTATGCACTATCCCGTTGAAATATTCTTCTCTTCCATTTGTTTGGAAACGACATATTGAAAAGTCTTATTGAATGCCGTACTAATGTGGGCATGCAATGTCTAAATTTCCAACCAGAACTAATGTGGGCGTTTCATGCCATTGAGTTGTAAAGCAACTACAGGATAGGTTTTTTATGGTTTTAAAATTTATATATATATATATATTACTGTAAGTTATCTAAAAAAGAAAAATCTCAATACATATCGATAAATACGTACTGTAAAATTTAAACCCTAACAACTAACATGGATAGAGAAATGCACACCAGTTGAGGAAAGAATGATGTATTAAAAACTTTTATTAATATCATGAATTTTGTCCTAATATCTTTTAGAAAAAATATATAAATATTTATAATAAAATTAAACCAAAAAACAAAAAAGTAGAAATAAACATGAAATATCTTTTGGCTCCATTTATTGGCACATCAGTGAAATGTCATTGTCTTACCATCAGAACAAAAAAAATAAAAAAGAGATGCTTCATTTTTCGTATAAATAAGCAACACTCCATCCTCGGTCTTGCCAAAATCTAATTCTGCTTCTTAGAAAACATGGCTCTCGCTAAGTTATTCAAAGTGACCATGGTGGTGGTTTTTGTCGCGATGATGTTTCTCATGTCCTCTGAGTTCGCCTCTGCTGCCTTTGATTCCTTTCCAAAATTTAAACTCGGTCAGTATTCTCTTTGAAACAATAATTTATTCTTCTTTAATCTTTATCACGAAAGCCCCTCTCTCTTTCTCTCTCTACAAATTAGGTGCTTGAGCTGAACTGTAATGTTGAAAAATTATTTAAAATCACTTTATAATATTACAGTATGAAAATCTCGTACGAAAAAACTTACCAAGTCTCGCACTTAAAACCTCATCTTTTCATCTTTATGTAAGTCTTCCTCTCTTTAAGACGAATTGACTTAATTAATATCGGTTTCTCATGGTATCACAAACCTTGTTTTAATTATTTTTAAAAATTCACGACAAGTTTTAGGATTATTAGTTAATGATATATAATCTGTGGTGCAGGTAGGCGAGTTCTTCAGGATTATCCTAAAAGTTATGTTGCGGTACCTGGTGGAAGTGGAGGATATACACCGCATTATCCATGATACCAAGCGTCGATGGGTGTCTTGTCTTATATGTAATAAAAAATAACATACTTCCGTTAAGTTGCATTCATGTATCGTTAAATTTGGTTTTACTAAGTTTAGACTGTTGTGTGTGTTGGAATTATTAATGTCAAATAAATTGAATTAAGGATGGATCAAGTCGTCCCTGCTTCTATTATATATATAAATTTTAACTTCAAATTATGATTCAATATTCATATTATCTATTGCTCTTAATCTAACCGTCAAGAAAGAATAAGAGATGAAACTTTTAAATTTAGACCAAATAAATGGATATATATATTTATTTTTTTTGAGAAAAATAAGTGGACGGATGTTAAATTCACACAATTAATTTTTAAGTTGATATATCTTTTTTTTTTTTTTTTTAAATCTAAGTTGATATATCTTAACCCATTTATTTATTTGTTTTCTAATGATTTTCCTATCAATCAATTTTCACATTACGAAACTCACTTAAAAAAAAATGGACATAATTGCACTCTTAAATAAATTTTAGGTTTATTGTACAAACCTTAATTAACTGAAAATTTAATATGCTAAAGGAAATTTTACACATCAATATAATTAAAACTTTGAAAATTGAAAAACAATCATTTATATATATATAATAGGGTGTTAATATAAAAGTCTATCCAATATAATTTCTATAACGGTTAAAGATATTTACTATATATTCATATTAAAACCTAATATGTTTATCTTTTATATTCTATCGAACTCTCACTTTGTACTAAAAATAAAGAAATAAAAATATCTATTTACACAATAAAAAGGAAAAACTAAATGACGTATGGTAGATTTTGACACTTAAACTCTGGATGGATTTCCAAACTTATTACTTTAGCCATTATTATTTTTATTATTTTTGTATTTTTCTTTTTAGTTTTTCCAACTAAATTCTTTGTTTATTTTTTGTTAGCATTGGACTGTCTTGCAAAAATTATGAATCCCGAAACTCATTAAAGAAAATTAGAAAAACAGAAAAATTAGTTCAATCACAAAAAGGGACTCTTAATAAATTTGTTACAATTAGCAAAAGCTTGAATGCAGATTTAGCAACTGAGCAATCAATTCCAATTAGAGCCAATAGAAACTAGCAACTTTGTTCACTATGGGTCAACAACTCTTGTTCATACATCATTATCGAGTGTCAACAAGTGGTATTAATATGCAACTACTTGGGACCATTGGAGAGAAGCGAGTATGAAGACGATATAATTAATATTTTAGAAAATATTAATATTTTAGAAAATATTCCACGTATCACAACATAATTAATATTTTAGAAAATATTCCACTGCCTTTGTTTTCGTCTTTGATTCTAATTTCTATTTGTGTATTCGAGTAATTGCTTTGATTTTGTATTTGGAGTTCAAATTATTGGTCTTCAATTCTCAAAAATTTTAAATTTGTATTTATCAATGATTATTTATTTTATTGCAAAAAATGTATATATGTTAGATTCCTTCCCTGAAAGTATTTATGGGGTGAGTCATTTTTCAGTATTAGGCCGGAGAGAATTATATTATGTTTCAAAAAAAAAAATGAATTCACTTGTTATTAGACCAAATTTGAGAGTGGGGATGTCAATGGAGCATACTTTTATATGCATGGTCCCAAACTCAACCAAACTGATATTACATAATTTTGCCTTTAAACCCGCTCCCACCCCGACAATTGAAGACAAGATTGGGGAAGTTTTAGGGTGGCGGGAGGAGGCCCCGACACCACACATGCTGATATAAAGTATAAATTGACCATCTTATCTTTTTTTATAAAAATTTAATTTTTTTTTAAAAAAAACTTAAAAAATGATTAAATAAAAAATAAATCTTATAAATTCATTAAAATTTTAAATTTTTTTAAAAAATAATATTATTTATTAAAAGTAAAAAAAATTCAAAATTAAATAATTATAAAACTCAAAATTTAATTAAAAAATTAAAATGTTAAAATATATATACATATTTTAGAGTATATTATATATATATTATTAAAAATAAAATATAATAATAAATTACAATATATATATACATTTATTATTATTATATTATAAAAATTAAAATATAATAATAAAACTACAATATATATTAATTTATATATATATATATATGTATTAAAGTACTAAATTTTGAGTTTTATAAGTATTCATTGAATTTTATTTTAGTTTTAATAAATGATATTACGTTTAACATTTTTTTTAAAATTTTTATAATTTTTTTATTTTTTTTTATTTTTAATAAATTTTAGCATATTTATTTTATAATTTAATCCTTTTTAACTATTTTTTAAAAAAAAATTATAACTTATATCAATTTCTTATTGGACTATCCAAATAGGTAAAATTGTCAAAAAATTAAAGGGTAAAAGCGTCATTCTAATTTAATAATTTAATAAAAAATTAATTTATATTTTATTTCAGGTTTAACTGTCAACATTTTGGTCATAGGGACTAAATTGATATATTTTGAAAAAATTGGAGACCATATGAGTTAAAGAAGTAAAAATAGATTAAAAAGTGATATTTTTAAATACATTAGAGACCAAATTGATAACTATCTGAGGTACTTAGTTGTAGTTTAAGGAAAAGTGCAATTTCATTGCAATAAGACCAAACGTCAGGGTATTCCATTGCAATTTGCCCAAAAAATTAATAGAAAACTGTAAAGTCATTATTTTAGTTAGCTTTGATTCCGTGAGTAAAACACTTTTTGTTTGTAATTCTTAGGTAGCTTAACTAGAGTGTGAAGTGACCATACGTATGGAAAATTCAAAAATTTAAAACTTTTAGCTCTTGAGGTTCCTTAGGATTCACACATATATACATATAAAATGTTTATGCATTGATGATTGATTGCTTACATGTTGATGTTTTATAAGGGTGAATTCTTAATTTGTTGATGATTTGGTCTTAGTTTCAAAAATTATTTTGAAACACTTCAATATTTGGTCTTAGTTTTAAAACTAAATTTTGAATGCTTTTTGCTGCATAACCTTTTATTTATTTATTCAAGTGGTAATTTGTAAAATGGAGTGAAAACTAGAAATCCGTACCTTTTCAACGGTGTATTGAACGAAAAATTTTGAGTTCATTTGGATAGGTTTTGAAGGGTTCGAACACAAGTCAATAATGGAGGAAATTCAATTGAAAAACTTATCAGAGGCAAGGTGCGGCAGCACCTTACTGCCTGGGGTGGCAAATTGCCGCCTAAGGTAGCGAGATGCTGCCAACTGTGCGCCTCTCTCCTTGTTTGCTTCCGATTTCCTATTTTGTCACCCTGTTGACTTCCTTACATGCATTTTTTTTAATGCATCCTAAAATTTGAATCAAAACTCCCTCAAACTATTGAGATGGATATCAAAAGTGCATTCTTGACTTGATTTTTATAGGAAGAAGTTTGTGTGGAGCAACCCTAAGGATTTATGGATCTTTATTATCCAAATCATGTCTATCGTCTTCATAAAACCTTCTATGGATTGAAGCAAACACTAAGAGCTTAGTATGACATCATTTTTGGTTCCATTGATGAGAACAATGTAAAAGAATTTGTTAATATAATATCAAAAGAATTTAAGATGAGTATGAGTTGAATTGTTTTCTACAATTGCAAATAAAAGTAAAAGGATGTTAGTATTTTTATATCTCAATTTAAGTACACCAAGAACTTAGTTAACAAGTTTGGTTTAGATAATGGTAAAAACTATAAAACTCCTATCAGCACTTCTCTAAAATTAAGCAAAAATGAATATGTAAAAACAGTAGACCAAAGTCCTTATAGAAGCATGATAGGTAGTTTGCTTTATCTCACTGCAAGTAGACCTGACATTACCTTGAGTATGTTAGAAATGAAACACTGAAACAACTTCTATTTAAACTCAAAATAAATATTACAATAATACTCTCACTCAAGAGTTAACTCACTCTTTGCTTCTTCTTTACTCACTTAGAAGCTTTGCTTCTTCTTTACTCACTTAGAAGCTTTGCTTCTTCTTAATACCTAAACCAAAATGGGGAGGGGTATTTATACTACTTACAAACAATTTTAGACCACACAAATAGATTAATCCAAAATACAATAACCATACACCTCATCCTTCTACATCTTTCTAATTGACCACATGATTTTTATACCTAATTACCAAACCCTAGAGAATTCTAGATAGAGGGCTTAGACCTTATTTATGGACTTGGATTCTAATTTATTTGGGCTTGGGTTTGGGCTCTCGTATTGGTTCAGGCCTTCAAATAGTTTGGGCCTAAAACAAGTTTATACTTCAACACCCCTCTTTAAACTTGTTTTACCATACCAAGCAAACTTCTTAATCTCGAAAAATCTGCAAACCTGAGTGGCTTGGTAAAAATATCTGCAATTTGATCTTCGGACTTCACGTGCTCCATTTGCACATCCCTTTTTCGCTATGCACTCCCTTATGTAGTGGTAACGAGTATCAATATGCTTGCTTCGATCATGGAAGCACTGGATTCTTTGCTAAGGCAATGGCTGACTTGTTGTCGACACAAATCTCAGTTGGCTCTTCTTGTGGCAAACCCAATTCTTTCAGCAAATTTCTAAGCCATATTATATGACAAACGCACGAAGTAGCAACTACATATTCAGCTTCACAAGTGGATAAGGTGACAATCGGTTGCTTCTTTGACATCCATGTGAAAGCTTTGTTTCCCATGAAGAACACGAATCCTAGTAGTACTCTTTCTATCATCTATATCTCCACCTCAATCACTATCGCTATATCCGACAAGCTTGTAATAATTAGAAACTCAATAAAACAAGCCAAAATTAATTGTACCTTTAATGTAATGGAGGATTCTCTTAGCAGCTTTGAAATGGGTGGTTGTTGGATTCTCCATGTGTCGACTCACAAGTCCAACAGCATAAAGAATATCTTGCCTCGTACACGTCAAATAGCGTAAGCTTCCAACTAAACTCTTGAAGAATATTGAATCTATGCTTTCACCTTCATCATGCTTCGATAGTTTGATTCCGCATTCTACTGGCGTGTTTATCGGCTTACAATCATCCATCTTGAACTTCTTGAGTATCTCATTTGCATAATTTTCTTGGGAGATAAAGATGCCTTCTTCCTTTTACTTGACTTCAATACCAAGATAGTATGCCATTAATCCGATGTCAGTCATCTCAAATTCCTTGGCCATTGCTTTCTTGAACTCTTCAATCAGGCTTAGGTTATTGTCGGTGAAAATCAAATCATTCACGTATAAGCATACTACTAGAATATCTCCATTCATGATCTTGATATATAGGGCGTGCTCGTAGGGACATTTGGTGAAGCCATTTTGTTGGAAGTACTTATCAATTCTGCTATTACATGCCCTTGGTGCTTGCTTTAACCCATAGAGAGCTCTTCTCAGCTTCAGAACTTTGTCTTCTTGGCCTTTGACTTCGTAACCCAGTGGTTGCTGAATGTAGACATCTTCTTTAAGAACTCCATTTAGGAAGGCAGACTTTACATCCATATGATGTATCTTCCACTTGTTTTGCGCTGCCATAGAAATGATTAGTCTTATAGTTCCTAATCTAGCAACTTGGAGCAAATATCTCATCGTAGTCTATTCCAGCTCTTTGACTGTAGCCTTTCGTGACTAGCCTCGCCTTGTGCCTTTCAATCTCTCCCTTAGAATTTCACTTTGTTTTGTACACCCATTTGACACCAATTGTCTTGTGCCCCTTTCGGAAGAGGAACAAGTTCCCAAGTGTTGTTATTCTCAATGGCCTTGATTTCCTCATCCATTGCATCTCTCCATTTCTTTTCTTGAGCAGTTTCTTCAAAACTCACTGGTTCACAATCAGCAAAGAGGCAAAAAAGAGTAAGATTATCAGATCTCTCAGTTACCTCATATAAATTTTGAAGATCTCTTGTTCGCTCCATTATTCTTTCTTGTAAAAATGATGGTGGCGAATTTCTGTTATTTGTTGAAGTTGGTGATGCTGGTGGTGTAGTGGGTTCTTGTTCTGCTTGTTCCATTCTTGATTGCTCCTCTTCTTCAAAGTAGGGAAAAAAAGGTGTAATCTTCATCCTGTGTTTTCCATTCCCATATACTTTCTTCATCGAATATAACATTACGACTGATGATAATTTTTCCATTGTTTGGATTATAAAGTTTGTAACCTTTGGAGAAATTATCATACCCGATGAAGATGAACTTCTCACTTTTGTCATCAAGCTTACTTCTTCTCTCGTCTGGAACGTGTGTATGTGCTATGCTTCCAAACACTTTTAGATGAGAAATTCCTAACTTTTTTCCATTCCAAGCTTCTTGCGGTGTTCTTCCCAACACACTTCTTGTTGGAGATCGATTGGATAGGTATACTGTACAGGCTACAGCTTCTGCCCAAAACTTCATTGGCATTCTCTTGCTTTTGAGCATGCTTCGTGCCATGTTGAGGATGGTTCTGTTCTTCTTTTCAGTTACTCCATTTTGCTGGGGGGATCTTGGAACTGTGAGATGACATCGGATTCCATTTGCTTCACAGAACTCTTGGAACTCCTTGGAAGTGAATTCTCCTCCTCAATCTGATCTCATAGCCTTAATGTTTTAGCCACTCTCTTTCTCCACAACAGCTTTAAATGTCTTGAATACTTTGAAGACCTCTGATTTCTGCTTCAAGAAATATACCCAAGTTTTTCTAGAAAAATCATCAATGAAAAGAAGGAAATAGTTATTTTTACCGAGAGAGCTTGGCTTAATCGGTCCACACACATCGGTATGAATGAGCTGTAATGGCTTCTTAGCTCTTGAGTCTGACTCTTTTGGAAAACTGTTTCTGAATTGCTTCCTAAGTAAACACCCTTCGTAAACCTGATCAGGATGGTTGATGCAAGGTAGTCCTTTCACTATTGTCTTCTTAGATAATAGCTCCAAGCTTCCAAAATTGAGATATCCCAAATCGAAGATGCTATAACCAAGATGCATCTTTGTAGCAAGCTTTCAGACGCTTTGCAAAATCGTTTTGAATATTCAAAGAAAACAATCTATTCTTTGACATTTTTACTTTGGCTATTAGATTTCTTTTGTCATCTCTTATAAAAAGACTACAATCCTTCATATGAATATCATAGCCTTTTTCAAAGAGTTGACCCATACTCAAGATGTTACATGTCATACTTTTCCTTTCACTGATATTGTTAAATCATCTCCAAAAGAGACATTGTTAGCCACTGATTCATTTAGCTCTACGAACATACTTCTTCATCTCCACATGTGGTTGCTTGCATCAGTGTCGAGGTACCAAGTATTTTCTTGGTCTCCATCATTGTCTCTGCAAGCTAATAGCACCGTCTTCTTTTTATCGGTCTTTGCTTCCATATAATTGGACCTTTCGTCAACCTTACTGTTGGGAGCTTTACATTCTAAAGCATAATGCCCAAATTTCTGACAATTATAGCATTGAACTTAAGATTTATCATACCTCGAGTTCGAATTGCCTCTCCCACGGCCTCTTATTGATCTTTCTCCTTTCTCGTAGTTGTTCGAGTTGCTGCTGTTAGAATTCCAAATTCATTCCGTGACCACGGCCTCTACCTCATCCTTGGTCTCGACCTCTACCTCGACCACGTTGGCTTCTCTCGTAGCCTTGACTTTCTTCCTGCTCCTTCAGTTGCAACTTGAGGAGTTGCTCGTTGATCCCTTGCTTCCTCTTATAGTTTTTCTTCAAATGCTTGCAATGATCCTTGGAGTTGCTCGATCGTCATTTCTTCCAAGTCTTTAGTTTCTTCAATCGTCACGACAATTTGCTCAAATTTGGGATCCAACGAACGGAGTATCTTTTCTATTATTCTCACATCTTCTAACTTTTCACCATTTCTTTTTAATTGATTAGAAACAACTGCTACTCTTGAGAAATAATCTAAAATAGATTCAGATGCTTTCATGTGTAAGGATTTGAATTCACCTCTTAATGTTTGGAGACGGACCTTCTTTACCTTTTCGACTCCTTTGTAAGAGATTTGCAACTTCTCCCACGCTTGCTTATCGGAGCTTGCACTCGAAATCTTCTCAAAACCATCATCATCTAACGCTTGATAGATGAGATAGAGAGCCTTCTTAGTCTCTCTTCCTTGAGTCTTTTAAGCTATCCTTTTGAAGTTTGGGATAGAGTTGACTCATCTGCTAGTTCGGCGTAACATTTCTCTACGACCTCCCAGACATCATGTACTTCAATGAGTGCTTTCATTTTGATACTCCAATTATCATAGTTGTCATTCTTGAGTGTTGGAACTTGGAAGGATACTATACCATTAGCCATATCTCTTAATAAGTTGAGAATTTCAAAATTCCGATTGCATGGACGGACTCAGAACGTTGAAAAACCTTAAGATGAACTTAGACTCAAAATCAATTTTTTTTAGTCAAAGTCAACGGTCAAACTAACCTGGTCAACAGTCAACGTCTTTGATGGTTCGGTCAACAGGCTTGGCAGCTCGGTCAACTTGATTGGACTCACTTCCAACTCGGCTGACTCAGCTTGAACTCGGTGAGTTAACTCACTTTCTGGCAGCAAACTTCCGGCGACCCGTGGTAGCTTGTTTAAACTCTGATCGGGGCGATTTTTGTGGCGTTGGTTTCGTCTCGTTGAGAACTTCTATTTTGATATGCTATAGTGCATAATTTCCAACCTGGTTCTGATAACACTTTGTTGGAAATGAAACACTCAAACAACTTCTATTTAAACTCAAAACAAATATTACAAGAATACTCTCACTCAATAACTAACTCACTCTTTGCTTCGTCTTCACTCACTTAGAAGCTTTGCTTCTTCTTGATGCCTAAACCAAAATGGAGAGGGGTATTTATACTACTTACAAACAATTTTAGACCACACAAATAAATTAATCCAAAATTATAATAACCATACACCTCATCCTTCTACATCCTTCTAATTGATCACATGATTTTTATACCTAATTACCAAACCCTAGAGAATTCTAGATAGAGGGCTTGAACCTTATTTATGGACTTGGACTCTAATTTATTTGGGTTTGGGTTTGGGCTCTCGTAATGGTTCGGGCCTTCAAATAGTTTGGATCTAAAATAAGTTTATACTTCAAGAGTGTATAGATATTAGTGCAAAGTACCAAGCTGATCCATGGAGTCTCATCTTGCTGCAGTAAAAGAATAATTCACTTTGTGAAAGGCTGCGGTTCTTGAAATTTGATATTCTTTTTATATTAACATTAACCTGATTGGATATTGTGATGTTGATTGGACAGGTAGGTAACGTTTGGTACATAAGATTGGACTGAACTAAAATTTAGTCTCATGTTTGGTGCGTCACTATACTAGAAAAAGTGGGACTAATTATCCGGGCCCATAAAAAAGATGGCTTTATTCCTCACTATATTAACCCCTCCAAATCTTAGGTCTTATTTAGTCCCCTCTTTATCAATCCTCCCCATTGTCCTCTCCATCTCCTCTCTTTTTTGGATAGTTCAAGCAAATACTTGTTTTGTATGGAATAGTTCAATATAAACTATTCCTTTTTTTGTAAAAAAAAAAATATATATATAAAATTCACATCTCATCTCACATTTTTTTATGCATCTAAGTTGTATATAAAAAGAAAATTCTTTATATTTTATTAAAATACTTTTATATATAAAGTTAACGTATTCTAAAAATTAGGTAAAAATATTTTATTAAAATATTTTAGTATTTTCAATATAAACTAAAACATATTATTATTGTATTTAAGATTTAAGTTAAATAGTTTTATTTATTTTAAAATTTAATTTAATTTTTTATTTTATTGAAAAATTAAATATTTTAATACTATATATAATAATTTAAAATAATTTAATTTAATTTAATATAAATTTAATTTTTAACCAATTTTATTTTAATATAAAATATTTAAATAATTATATTTTTCGTGTAATTGATTTTAAATGATATATTAGTTTGATCAATCTTATAATGTATCAAATATAAAATACAATTATCATTTTTTTCAAATCTCATTTAATACCAAACAAGATATAGTACTAGTTTTAGTTCAAACCATAATGTACCATACATATTCAAATAAAAAAAAATCTATTAATAATGTTTTATATTTACAATTTTATAAAATTAAAAAAATAGTTTCTTCAAAAAATAAAAATAAATAAATAGTCCGAAAATTAATCCGAAACAACACCAAACACGGGTCTAGACTATTTTAATAGTTCAGCTCTTAGTCCGATGCATACCAAACATAGGTCAGGACTTAGTCCCAGTTCAATCCAAGCCAGTTCAGTCCAGTCTAATCCCAGGATTTAGTCCAGTTCAAGCCAGTACTGTCTGCCAAACGAACCTTATTTATGGACTTGGACTCTAATTTATTTGGGCTTGGGTTTAGGCTCTCGTAATGATTCGGGCCTTCAAATAATTTGGGCCTAAAACAAGTTTATACTTCAAGAGTGTATAGGTATTAGTGCAAAGTACCAAGCTGATCCACAGAGTCTCATCTTGCTGCAGTAAAAGAATAATTTACTTTGTGAAAGGCTGCGGTTCTTGAAATTTGATATTCTTTTTATACTAACATTAACCTGGTTGGATATTGTGATGTTGATTGGACAGGTAGGTCACGTTTGGTACATGGGATTGGACTGGACTGGACTAAAATTTAGTCCCATGTTTGGTGCGTCACTGGACTAGAAAAAGTGGGACTAATTATCCAGGCCCATAAAAAAGATGGCTCTATTCCTCACTATATTAACCCCTCCAAATCTTAAGTCTTATTTAGTCCCCTCTTTATCAATCCTCCCCATTGTCCTCTCCATCTCCTCTCTTTTTTAGATAGTTCAAGCAAATACTTGTTTTGTATGGAATAGTTCAATATAAACTATTCCTTTTTTTGTAAAAAAAAATATATATATATAAAATTCACATCTCATCTCACATTTTTTTATGCATCTAAGTTGTATATAAAAAGAAAATTCTTTATATTTTATTAAAATACTTTTATATATAAAGTTAACGTATTCTAAAAGTTAGGTAAAAATATTTTATTAAAATATTTTAGTATTTTCAATATAAACTAAAACATATTATTATTGTATTTAAGATTTAAGTTAAATAGTTTTATTTATTTTAAAATTTAATTTAATTTTTTATTTTATTGAAAAATTAAATATTTTAATACTATATATAATAATTTAAAATAATTTAATTTAATTTAATATAAATTTAATTTTTAACCAATTTTATTTTAATATAAAATATTTAAATAATTATATTTTTCGTGTAATTGATTTTAAATGACATATTAGTGTGATCAATCTTATAATGTATCAAATATAAAATACAATTATCATTTTTTCAAATCTCATTTAATACCAAACAAGAGAAAGTATTAATAATGTTTTATATTTACAATTTTATAAAATTAAAAAAATAGTTTGTTCAAAAAATAAAAATAAATAAATAGTCCGAAAATTAAATCGAAACAACACCAAACACGGGTCTAGACTATTTTAATAGTCCAGCTCTTAGTCCGATGCATACCAAAAATAGGTCAGGACTTAGTCCCTGTAACACCCCCTGACCCGACCCTCCTGGATCGATCCAAGGAGCGCTACTGGATTTTCAAATTTTTCTAAACTTCACTTTATAATTTGAAAACCGTTGAAAACTAAATAATTTATAATTTAAAATTCTTTCTAGTGAGCCCATCAAAACTGTTTGAAAAATTTTGTCAGAGTTTCTTCTGTTTTTCTGACTTTCCAAAAATCCTGTTTTACAACAAAAATCAAACAACATAATACCAACACTTCAAAATTCATTTCTCAATCAAATGCGCACTCTGCCATACAGTGCCACTTCCCAAACATTTTCCAATGAAACAATACATAATTTATATTTACAAAACTATAACTATAACTTCAAAACCACATAAACTATAAAACAAATATTTACAAAACTTATACATTAAAAACTTTCACATTTTTTTATATACATGCATGCATTAATAAATTAATATACATAAGGATGTAAATAGCTACCCAGAAGTGAGGTGACTCTGGACTCTGTCTGCAGCGACCAACTCTTCACTCTTTTTGTCCGCTGCTTTCTCTATTTCCTACGCATGATAAACATCAATGCGCTAAGCATATAGCTTAGTGGGTGTACACTAAAATATTTTTAATATAATATAAATTCATAGAACTAAAATTTCAGAAATACTTAATATTATACGGAATTAAATAAAACATAATCTGACAATTATGGAATTAAACTGAGATTTAATAATAATTAAAACATTTTCAAAAGTTTCTGGAATGAAATCTCAATGAAAATTCATTGCATTCGTTTCATAGTTTTCAGTAACTACATTTCTCATTTATTAACTGGGCCTCTGATACACATAACAGGGTTTCACAGGACTGGATTACGGGTTTATACAGTCGGGTTTCCCATTTCAAAATGAAATGGTATCCCTATATTCATAGTCGGTTTTCCATTTCAAAATGAAATGGTATCCGTATATTCACAGTCGGTTTCCCATCTCAAAATGAAATGGTATCCGTATTTACACAGTTGGCTTTCCCACTTCAGAATGAAATGGTATCCCTATATCATCAGGAATCTCAGTGCAGTACTGCTAAGTGCACCCAATTGACATGTCAATCTTCTATATTCATATTTCCCTATACATATATCAGGGCCGTAATTCAGGTATTCCAGATTTCACAAATCATCAAAAATTCTCAATTTTCAACTTTAAAATTCTTACAACACAATCAAATAAATTTTATAATACAGAAATCCTCTCAATCATTCATTTATAATCAAATTCAATTTTCGATCAAATTCAAATCAATACACACATTTACAAAATCCAAATATATCATCAATAATCATATAAAAGAGACTCAAAATTATATTCAAACTTATTTCACAAATCAATATCGAATGAAATTGCCCCAAAATCGTTTCATTAATTTATCACAAACAATATATATATATATATATATATATATATATATTCAAAACCACTTTCAATTATATTTCACATATTACTAATAAAATCAAACCATATTAAAATCAATGCATAAAATCAATTTTTTCTTGTTTTCGAATTTAAAGCATATTTCGATAATACGTAAATCAAATCAAATCAAAGCTAAATAAATTTCAAACTGTAAATTTGAATCAACAGAGTTCAAACAATTCGAAACCAATAAAATTTGCTAAATCCGAAATATTCTGGAAAAATTAACATACAAAAACTAGTGTACACCAAACATGGATAATTTCCTAACACTTTTCTTTTTCTTTTCTTTTTCCTCTTCCTTCCTCCTCCTTCTTCTTTCCCTTTCTCTTTTCTCCTTTCTTCTCTTCTTCTTCTTCGGCCTTCTTCTTTTTTTTCTTTTTTTTTTCTTTTTTTCTTTTCTTCTTTTCTTTCACGCCAACTCTCTGCTCTGTTTGTTTTTTTTTTTTTTTTCAATTTGGTTTCTAATAAGTAAGTGGAACTTCTCTACTAAGTTATATATATATATATATATATATATATATATATATATATATATATATCTTACCAATTGCAATTTGCTCCCTCCTTGACTCTTTAAATTCCTAAAATGACAACCAATTTAAAATTAATCACATTCCATCTCGATAATTATTCCCAAAAATATTCCACACTTAACTTTTGCATGCTCAATAATAATTAATAATAATCCAAGGATATTTATTATATTTACGAAAAATTAGGGGCATTACAATTCTTCCCCTCCTAAGAAATTTCGTCCGCGAAATTTACCTCAGTCGAACAGTTGTGGATACTGCTGCCTCATTGTTTCTTCGCTTTCCCATGTAGCCTCTTCTACATTATGATTCCTACAGAGGACTTTCACTAGTGAAATTCTTTTATTTCGTAATTCTTTAATCTCCCTATCAAGAATTTGCACTGGTTCCCCTTCGTATGTCAGGTTTGGTCGTATTTCAATACTTTTAACCTGGACTCTGTGGGAAGGATCAGATCTGTATCTCCTCAGCATAGACACATGGAAGACATTATGAATCTTCTCTAATTCAGGTGATAGAGCAAGTCTATAGGCTACTGGTCCCACACATTCAATGATCTCATATGGGCCAATAAACCTAGGACTTAACTTCCCTTTTCTGCCGAATCTGAACACTTTCTTCCATGGAGACACTTTAAGGAAAACCTTTTCACTGACTTCATATTCTATCTCCTTTCTTTTCAGGTCTGCATATGATTTCTGTCGGTCAGATGCAACTTTCAGTCTTTCCTTGATGATCTTCACCTTCTCCTCAGTTTTTCTGATCAAGTCTGGGCCTACTAACCTGTCTTCTCCCAACTCTGTCCAGCATACTGGTGTCCTGCATTTCCTTCCGTACAGTGCTTCATATGGTGCCATAGCTATGCTCGATTGGTAACTGTTGTTATACGCAAATTCAATCAATGGGAGGTGATCAGCCCAACTCCCTTTGAAATCAATTACACAACTCCTCAGCATATCTTCTAACACCTGAATTACTCTTTCTGATTGTCCGTCTATCTATGGATGGAAGGCTGTACTGAAACTCAATCGGGTATCCAAAGCTTCTTGAAACTTCTTCTAGAATCTGGATGTAAACTTCGGGTCTCTATCTGATATTATGGATGCAGGCACTCCATGCAATCTGACTATTTCTTTTATATACAATTCTGCCAGTCAATCCAGTGAATAGTCAGTTCTAACTGGTAGGAAATGTGCTGACTTCGTCAGTCGGTCCACTATTACCCATATTGCATCATGTTTACTCGGGTGAGTGGCAATCCTGTGACAAAATCCATTGTGATGCGATCTCATTTCCATTCAGGTATTGATATTGGTTGTAACAATCCTGATGGAACCTGGTGTTCAGCTTTCACCTGTTGGCATGTCATGCATTTATTCACGAAGTCCACCACATCTTTCTTCATCCCAGACCACCAATACTGAATCTTCAAATCTCTGTACATTTTTGTGCTACCTGGGTGCATCGAATACGGACTACTGTGTGCCTCTGTCAGGATCATCTTTTTCAATTCTTCATCATCTGGAATGCAAATCCTGTCTCTGAAACACACAATACCATCATTTCTAATTGTAAAATCCGGATGCTTCCTCCTCTGGGATCTGTCTACATATCATCCGAATTCTATCATCCTGCTTCTGTTTTTCTTCTATCTGCAGAATTAAACTTGGTTTGCATCTCAATTCAGCTACCAATGCATTGTCTGGATTCAGCTGTAATTGCACATTCATAGCTTTTAGGGCGAATAATGCTTTTCTGCTCAAAGCATCTGCTACCACATTCGCCTTTCCTGGATGGTAGTCAATCACACAATCATAATCTTTGATCAACTCCATCCATCGTCTCTGTCTCAGATTGAGCTCTCTTTGAGTAGGCAGATACTTCAGACTCTTGTGATCTGTGTATATGTAGCACTTCTCACCATACAAGTAATGTCTCCATATCTTTAAGGCAAACACAATGGCTGCAAGTTCCAGATCATGTATCGGATAGTTCTGTTCATGAGTTTTCAGCTGTCTGGATGCATATGCCAACACCTTGCCTTCCTGCATCAGTACACAACCTAAACCATGGTGTGAAGCATCACTATAGATCACAAAATCTTTACCTGAGACCGGCTGAATCAGGACTGGAGCCTCAACTAGCATCGTCTTCAATCTGTCAAAAGCTGCCTGGCATCTGTCAGTCCAGTCAAATCTGACATTTTTATGCAGTAGCTTGATCAACAGACTTGCTATGGATGAAAATCCCTTCACAAACCAGTCAATAATAACCTGCCAAGCCTAAGAAACTTCTGACTTCTGCAACATTCCTGCGAGGCTTCCATTCCACAATTGCTTCAATCTTTTTAGGATCTGCCTTGATACCCTTTACTGACATAATATGACCCAGAAATGCAATCTCAGCCAGCCAGAACTCACACTTACTCAATTTACCATACAGTTGCTTCTCTTTCAGAATCTGCAATACTACTTGTAATACACCCTCCTGATAATTTGTATTGTACACGTACAGGTATTGAAATATATTTTTTTCCAGAATTGATTGTACGGTACTGTAATGGAATTTATTGGATGGATCCGATAGTTTTCGAAAAGGATATCAGAGACTCGGAAAATATCTGGAATGGTTTCAGATGATCAATAAGGTTCTATAAATATGTAAGAAATTTAAATTATAAGTTTTGGAAAATATAGTAAGGATTTCCATAAATTGGAGTATTGAGAATATTTATTGGAAGTTAAAATATATTTTTACGACATGAGGTTGTGATTTAATTAATTGATGGAAAAGTAAGTTGAAACGGATTTTTATGGAAAAGAGTCAATGGATTGTTATGGATTAATTTGTAAGTTATAAGATTGTAGAGTAAATTTATGTGATTAAGTTGTATATTGGTGGTCATGTTATAATTAAGAATATATATTATAATTTATAATAAGTTAGTGGATATTTCCACCAACTCAAATTCAAAAGTCAAACCAACAAAAGAAGCAAATCAGGAACAAAAACAAAAGTATATAATAAATGTATATAATATGATAGTGGATTTTTTTGGACAAGTTAAACCAAATTGAATGAAAGTCGGTGAAACACAAATTGCAAGTAAAACTAGAAATATATCAGAAAACAAATCAGAGAGCAAAACAAACCAAGAAAATTTAAAACAAAACACAGAGTAAGTCGGTGGAGAAAGAAGAGAAAAAGAGAAAGAGAGGGAGAGAGAGCGAGCAAGTTCGGCCAAGTGGAAGAGAAGAAGAAGAAAAAAGAAAGGGAGAAGAAGGAAGAAGAGAGGGAGAGAGAGAGCAGCCAGCCATGGAAGAGAAATTGTGCAGAAAAAAAAATGGAGAAGAAAAGCTGCAGAAATCGTGAGAAGAAGAAGGAAAAGAAAAGAAGAAAAAGAAAAAGAAAAGAGAAAGAAGAAGAAGAAGAGAAGTCTAGGAACCTTGGGTAAGTGATTTATGAAGTTGATTTGGTTTGAAATTGATGAGATTAAATTGTGTTGTAGAATTTGTAGGTTGATAATTGATGAAATTGAATTGATTTTTGAGATTTATTGAAAAGTGAATTGAATGTTTGAAATTGATTGTTGAGTTTAAGTGAAATTGATTTATGGGTTCTGTGATTTTAGTGTTTGATTTGAGTATTTGGTAGTGTTTTAATTGAAATTAGTTTGATTGGAGTTGATTTGAATAAAAATCAAGAAAATTAGTAAGTAAAGAATTGAGAATTTGATGATTTTGAGTTTGAATTGTTAAATTGAGTTATTAGTTGAGTAATTTGAGTGTTTTTGAGTTAATTGATGGCTTGAATTTAGAATCGTTAAGTAAAAAATCAAATGATTCTCAAATTAGTGGATTTGTAGTATGGAATTTGTATGATGTTGTGTTTAGAATAAAAATCGAATCATTAGTTTTGAGAATTTTTGAATTAGAATTAAAATTGAAGTTGTAATTAGTTTAATTGAGTTTAATGAAATTGAATTTGATGTTGTTAAGTAAAGGAAATTCATTTATGTTAAACTGATAAAGATTAGAATGAGAAATTGTGTACAAATCGAATGTTGATAGTGTAGAGATTTCAATTATTAGATAAGTAAGTGTTAGATATTGTATTTGTATGAATTGATACAAATTAGTGTTTAGAAATCCAAGAAAATGTATTGGATTGTGTTGTATGAGATTCGAATTAAGAGAAATTAAATGATTTCAGAAATCATATCGAATTTGAATGTTTAAAATTCAATCAAGTAGAGGAATCGTATGATTGCTATGATTTATATTAAATTAAATTTAATCGATTTTATTAGAATAGAAGAAATTGAAAAAAAAAATAAAGTGTTAAAGGTGCTAATTGAGTTTTGTATTAGTTGTTGTATTTATATTAATAATTTATTTGGAAATATATTACTTTAGGGAGAAATCTCCGTAGTATGGGAGAAAAAGAATCGTTATGGAAGTCAAGAAAGGTATTGAGACGAAGGAACCAGAGCGCCAAGCTTAGAGAAAACTAGAAACCTGTGAGTGTAAAATTATTTTAAAGCAAAGTCTATTTTATTTTAGTAATGTATTTTATCTAAAGTTTAGCAAGTTAATATCTTTGTTTGAGTTAGTGCAAAATCAGATTTTTAGTTGAATTACATTTAGTATATTTTCTTTAAGTTTGATTAGTATCTTGTGATTTTGTATATAATGGTTTATTTAAATGTGTTTTTAATTCAAGTATTATATATCTCAGATATTTAGAATATTCATTTAATAAATATTATATATATATATATATATATATATATTTCATGGTTTTTGATTAAAAGCTAGTTTTCAAAATAAAGAAAACAGTTTTCAAACCCATGGATTACCTTTCAGATTCAGATCAGATCAGTTATCAGCAGTTAGACCCGGCCGGTACATCCCAATTGTGTGTGGCAAGTTAAGGGGGGACAATCCGCTAACTCCAGGGGGGTTGAGTCTGTCGAGTCTGTCAGTCGCCCACACATTGAGGTGTTGTCTCGCTATATGATGCGACGCAACATTCCGCACATAGACAGTGAGATGTCTTTTATCAGATGTCACGTTGAGCGCATCAGTTAGTCGCCTCATGACTTATATCAGATGTCACAGTGGACAGCGCCAGTTAGTCGCCCTGTGACCCACTCATATGGTACGGCGCAGTTAGTCGACCTATTAGTTCAGCTCAGCTTAGGGGTCCATTGGGAGTTTTCAGATACAGAAGCCAAGCCAGAAATTTTTTCAGATTATCAGTACAGAATATTAAATTAAGAGTTTTATACGTTAGGCTTGTCTAGATTTTTAGAAAAACAGATTTCAGTACAGTATTCAGGAAACAGATAATTACAGATTTCAGTATATTGTTTTCAGGAGACAGAATAAGTTTTTAGAAAAGTTTATTATCAGAAAAGCATTTTATCAGAAAAGTATTTTATCAGAAGAGTATTATCAGAAAACTATATGATTAGAAAAGTTTACTCAGAGAAGTTTTATCAGAAAAGTATATTTCAGAAAAGATATAGTTTCAGCTTTTCAATTTTTAGTAAAGTAAAAGTATATATATATTATTAGTTTTTCAGTTTTCAGAAATTCGATTTTAGAATAGTTTTCTGTATAAATTTCAGAACAGTTTCCAGAAAATAGATTTCAGTGTAGTTTTTAGAGAAATATATTATATCAGTATTTCAGTTTTCAGAAAAGAATATCATATTAGCTTTTCAGTTTCAGAAATATAAAGGAATATTATTTCAGTTTATCAGATTTCAGAAAAGTATATTATATTAGTTTATTAGTTTTCAGAAAAGTATATGATATCAGTTTTCAGTTTTCAAAAAAATATATTATCTCAGCATTTTAGTTTTCAGGAAAATATATTATTCCAGCTTTTCAGTTTTTAGATAAGTATATTATTTCAGCTTTTCAGTTTTTAGAAAAGTGGCCAAGTAAATAGTTATAATAGAATTTTAAGTATTTCAATTGTAAATTAAAAGTAATTATTTAGACTTGACCATCAGATTTTATCGATTAAACATTCTTAGCTTGTATTTAAAAAGTATATCAGTTTAAGCAATAGTAGAGAGTTTTCAGTTTATTAGTTTTCAGTAATAGTAATAAGTTTGAAGAGTTTCAGTTAAATTCAAAGTTAATTTTATTATATTTAAGATCTTTCAGTAAATTAGAAACACACTCACTGAGCTCCTTTAGCTCATTATAGTTTTATGTTTTTAAACCAACCTCCCAAGTACAGATACTGGTACAGATGCATACATTGCAAGGACGCCGAAGACCAGCGGGACTAGTCAGAGGATGCTGTGACTGTTTTACAAGCATATAAATATTTCAGTTATTAAGTTTGTATTTTTGTATTGTTTTAAGTGTATAAGTCTTTTATTTAAAGATTTGACTTATTTATTTTGATAATTATTTATTTAGATATTTAAACTGTTTGATATTGTGGTTGATTGAGATAGGACCTGAGGTCCTAATGGTAGTTGAGAATATGAAAATTAGAAGTGTTCAAGTTTTAATGCAGGTCTCCAAGATTTGGTAATTTCAGAAAAACAGAGGAGACTCTGCCAAAATTTTTATAAAATAGTTTTATATAAAATAAAAAAAAATTTCCTACTTAGAATTTCAAAATAAAGAAACGGCTTTAGCTTCACAGAAGCCTTTCAGCGGGGCAAGCCTCGACTGGGAAGTTACCGTGGAGTGCTGGCAGGCCGCCTAACGTGAGATAGTAGGTTTGGGGCCTGTCACTACTCTGAGGTGTCTGTCATGGTCCTCGGTCGTCTGTGAGTATACCAAGATATCATCAATAAAGACAACCACAAACTGATCCAGGTATGGTCGGAATGTCCGGTTCATCAAATCCATAAAGGCTGCGGGTGCATTCGTCAGCCCAAATAGCATCACTATAAATTCATAATGTCCATATCTTGTTCTAAATGCGGTTTTCGAAATATCAGAATCTTTTATTCTCAACTGATGATACCCCGATCTGAGATCTATCTTTGAGAAGACACAGGCTCCTCTCAACTGATCAAACAAGTCATCGATTCTAGGCAACATATATTTATTCTTGACAGTAAGTTTATTCAACTGCCTATAATCGATGCACAATCTCAGTGACCCATCTTTCTTTTTCACAAATAACACTGGAGCTCCCCACGGGGATACACTGGGTCTAATGAATCCCTTATCCAGCAATTCTTGTAACTGGATCTTCAGTTCTTTCAACTCTGCTGGTGCCATTCTGTAAAGAGCTATTGATACTCGTGAAGTACCTGGTACCACGTCAATCACAAACTCCACTTCTCTTTGAGGTGGCAAACCAGGAAGTTTCTCTGGAAATATATCTGCGAAATCACACACAGTGGGTATATTCTGAATTGTAGAATCAACCTTTCTGGAATCAACCACTTGTACCAAATAAGCTTCACAACCCTTTCTGATCAATTTACAGGCTGTAGTGGCTAAAATAACATTAGAGAGAAAATCCCTCATTTC
The DNA here is from genome assembly GCA_003430845.1 of Xanthoceras sorbifolium. Taxonomy (NCBI): domain Eukaryota; kingdom Viridiplantae; phylum Streptophyta; class Magnoliopsida; order Sapindales; family Sapindaceae; genus Xanthoceras; species Xanthoceras sorbifolium. The sequence goes on along the minus strand of CM010617.1, from coordinate 10,393,946 downwards.
ACCTACCATCGTGATTTCTGTGCCGTCGGCCGTTCTGAGTGTCACTCTTTTCACATTGCAGTCAATCACTACCTTGTGTCTAGACAGCCAATCCATGCCTAGAATAACATCAAACTCATGGAATGACAACTCCATCAAATCTCTTAGAAATTCATATTCTTGAATCCGAATATGACAATTCCTGTACACATGATTCACAACTACACTTTGGCCTATCGGATTACTAACTAGTACGTCATACTCGGTAGGTTCAGTTTTCAAACTTCATTGTTTCAACAATGTATCACATATATAGGAATGAGTAGAACCTGGATCTATCAATGCAATAGCTGTAGTGTCAAAGATAAAAATAGTACCAATAATCACATCTGGCGCATATTTGTCTTCCTGAGCCCTAATACCATAGGCTCGTGCAGGAGTATGAGTATCTGGTCTTGCCACTGATTCTAACACCCCTCTGTGGCTACCACTTTCAGTTCCTGCCTGACTGGGCCTCCTACCTCTAGAAGTAGTAGGAATATATCTCTCTAGTTGTTGAAGAGGAGTAATCTGGTTTTTCGGGCAATCTCTGTAAAAATGATCACGAGATCCACACCTGTTGCAAGCTTCTGTGACTCTCCAGCACTCCCCCGGATGTCTTTTTCCGTAATGTTCACATAATACTGGGGTTGGTCCCCGTGCTATACTCCTAGGGGCACTGGCTATTGATATTGCGGACTAACCCGGCCTAGCTGTGGGTATGGGCCTCTGTGATTGCATCGGACCACTAGACTGTGGTCCCTTAAACTTCTTACTTTATGGCTGATATGAACTCGATTGCCCTGATCCTATTCTCTGTTGACCTATGTCTCGTCTGGTCTGCTCTTCTTTCTTGATTCTTTCCACATTCAAGGCCGCAGAGACAAGTCTGGTAAAATATTTAAACTCAAATGCGGCAACCTGTAGGCGGATATAATCGTTCAACCCATCTTCAAATCTCCTACACCTGTCCACCTCGGTAGCCACCATATCATGAGCATATTTACTCAACTTGACAAATTCTCTTTCATACTTTGTCACTGTCATTTGTCTCTGCTTCAGGTTGGTAAATTCTCTCTTCATATTATCCAGATAAATACGATCGACATATTTTCTTTGAAATTCTTTCTGAAACAACTCCCAAGTTCTGTCTTCCGGCCGTACTGACTGTATAACGGAGGTCCACCATTGGTAGGCATCCTCTTGCAATAGGGATACTGCACACTCTAGTTTTTCTTCAGGTGTACAGTGCATCTGTTGTAATATTCTTTCTGTCCGTTCAAACTAGTATTCTACGGCAGATGCATCCTTTTCTTTTCTGCCATGGAAATCAGTCGGTCTGTACTTGGCCAAACGTTCAATGGCTAATGATAGCTTCATTTCTTGATCAAAAATGGGCCTTCATTAGTACCTTTCTTTACCTTCTTTTGTCCCGTTCGTAGGTATTTATCGGATGTTTTGATGTTTTTCTTTAGTATGCAGGTTTAGGGACCCAAGTGATGATTTTATATATTTTTAGAGAAAAAGTGTAATTTCAGTAACTTGATAGAAAGGCCTCGCTAAAAGCATCTTAAAGTTCTGGGGTCAAACTGTAAATTTTAAAAGTTGACCCCTGCCATTAGTGAAACGGTGCGTTTTGCACCATAGGATTTGTGCTTTAGTGGAATGGCGCCGTTTTGGTACCAAAGAGCTGGTCCAAAACGACGCCGTTTTGGTGTTAAACAAAAGAAAAAAATAAAAGATTGCAGCAGCGTGCATGGCGAGCACAGCGCGACCCCAGCTCTCTCGCGTTCCTCCTCGCGATGAAGAAGACCAGCCCAGGCAGTAAGCAGTGCGAGAACCAGCGCGACCCATCCCAGCTCCCGGTGCAGAAGAAGAAATGCAACAGTGTGCAGCGCGAGGAGCAGCGCGACCCAGCAGCTCGTGGTGGAGAAGAAGGACAGCACCAGTGAGCAACGTGAGGACCAGCGTGACTATCCCAGCTCGCGGTGCAGAAACTCCAAGCAGACCAGTAGGCACCGCGACCAAGTGGCTCGACCGCTGGTCGCGGTGATGCTCGCGGCGAAGAAAATCAGCAGCCCTAACTTGCTGCTATAAAAAGAAAAGGCTGCAGCTCAAGAGGGGGAGAGCTCGTGCAGAGGCAGTTTCGGCAGGTCCCAAGCTGCTCCAAGGGTGATTCTTCATCCATCTAGCTCCTCCAAAACACAACCCAACATCACAAAACACTAAGACATCTCTAGTTCGTGAGTGTTCATCGAAGAAGACGAAGATCGAAAGCGAAGAAATTTCAGCCGGACCAAAGCGGGATTTCGATTCTTGAGAGCTTCGATGGGTTGTATTTCATCTCATTTTTCTTCCTTTGATTGTTCATTGATGATTATGAGTTGTTAGAACTCTTGTTAGGTGATTTTCGGATTATAAACGGATTTTGTGAGTTATTGATTATGAATATATATTGTTATATTATTTCATGAAATATTGTGCTTAGTAATATTCAATATGTCTTCCATATCCGTGATTGGAACCGTGTGACCGCCTAGCATTATCTTCCATTTAATCCGTCTCGCTTTATATTATTGTTTTAGTTGTTAATATTTGATTATGAATTAAACTTGTAAGTTATGGTTTTGATGGATCTTATTCTATGATGATTGAATGAATTGATTGTTTAATTTGTTGTAGTTGATTATTATGTTGTTAAGTGGTATTATATGCTTTTGAATGTGAAGGCCTACATTTAGATGATAAATTGGTTGTGTGTTATGTACCGAGAGGAGACGCCCACAACGTGCTCGATGTAATGTCCACCACTAGTAGAATTAGATAGAGATATACTAGTTTGCTTGTGTGATCACATAGGGTGTTTGTTGTGACTAATGCATTCTCATGCACTTGGATATACCATCGAGAGATAGAATATTATTGTATGTGGAATAGGTGCGATTTACCTCGAGAGGGGACTTTGGATAATTTAGATAAACACGATCATCAATATGAATAATTAAACTATAACAATATGCTTTCATGAAATTCAATTGGATGGATTAGGTGAATTCAAATACCCTAACTAATCTCTCATATTAGTTGTTTGCTTTATTTTTATGTCTTTATATTTTTATCTTTTAATTCGTTCTTTTAAACCTTTCGATTATCCAAATAGAAATAGGCTTGGTTAATTTTAGTACTCAACGCCTAAATATCCTTGTGGAGACGATAATTTACCTATCACTTTATTACTTGTGCCGACTCCGTGTACTTGCGGGTACAAAAGGCGTAACAGCTGACCTTCGTGGCACTGCTCTGGCCACGTTCTAAAGAATTCAGCCATTTGTTGTATAAATATCGGCTGACCCTGAACTTCTGGTCCAGCCGCCCTTGGGCTTACTGATTCTCTAGATGCTCCCCCAGCCACGCTGGCGGGACTTTCAGGTCTATCTCCACTTCCTTCCATTTTTTTTTATCCTATATAAGACAGAACAGAGGTCTGCAGATTAGAGTCACATACTCCTATAAGTGTCTTTATTCAATACATGCATAAACAGAATATTACTCTTTTGCTCCAAAAACGCCTAACCCACGCTCTGATACCACTTAAATGTAACACCCCCTGACCCGACCTGCCTGGATCGATCCAAGGAGTGCTACCAGGTTTTCAAATTTTTCTAAACTTCACTTTATAATTTGAAAACCATTGAAAACTAAATAATTTATAATTTAAAATTCTTTCCAGTGAGCCCATCAAAACTGTTTGAAAAATTTTAGCAGAGTTTCCTCTGTTTTTCTGACTTTCCAAAAATCCTGTTTTACAACAAAAATCAAACAACATAATACCCACACTTCAAAATTCATTTCTCAATCAAATGCGCACTCTGCCATATAGTCTGACTTCCCAAACATTTTCCAATGAAACAATACATAATTTATATTTACAAAACTATAACTATAACTTCAAAACCACATAAACTATAAAACAAATATTTACAAAACTTATACATTAAAAACTTTCACAATTTTTTATATACATGCATGCATTAATAAATTAATAAACATAAGGATGTAAATAGCTACCCAAGAATGAGTTGACTCTGGACTCTGTCTGCAGTGACCAATTCTTCACTCTTTTTGTCCGCTGCTTTCTCTATTTCCTACGCATGATAAACATCAATGCGCTAAGCATATAGTTTAGTGGGTGTACACTAAAATATTTTTAATATAATATAAATTCATAGAACTAAAATTTCAGAAATACTTAATATTATACGGAATTAAATAAAACATAATCTGACAATTATGGAATTAAACTGAGATTTAATAATAATTAAAACATTTTCAAAAGTTTATGGAATGAAATCTCAATGAAAATTCATTGCATTCGTTTTATAGTTTTCAATAACTACATTTTTCATTTATTAACTGGGCCTCTGATACACATAACAGGGTTTCATAGGACTGGATTACGGGTTTATACAGTCGGATTTCCCATCTCAAAATGAAATGTTATCCCTATATTCACAGTCGGTTTTCCATTTCAAAATGAAATGGTATCCGTATATTCACAGTCGGTTTCCCATCTCAAAATGAAATGGTATCCGTATTTACACAGTCGGCCTTCCCATTTATGGACTTGAACTCTAATTTATTTGGACTTGGGTTTGAGCTCTCATAATGGTTCGGGCCTTTAAATAGTTTGGGCCTAAAATAAGTTTATACTTCAAGAGTAGATAGGTATTAGTGCAAAGTACCAAGCTGATCCGCGGAGTCTCATCTTGCTGCAGTAAAAGAATAATTCACTTTGTGAAAGGCTGTGGTTCTTGAAATTTGATATTCTTTTTATACTAACATTAACCTGGTTGGATATTGTGATATTGATTGGACAGGTAGAGGCCAAAGAGGTAGTTGTTGGAAGTGGTTGTAGGTAGCTTCTTTAGATTAAACAAGCCTAGGAAGATTATTGGATCAAACAAGGTACGTTGACTATTTATTATGACAACATAAGTGCGATAATATATCCAAGAATCATGTACAACAATAAGAAAAGTTAGCAGTTAAACTCAAACTCTTTATTGGAATAATATTTTTGCTACTAATTGCAACTGATTTTTGCTATATTTCATTAACTGATACAATGAGCAAAGAGTAGTATTTATACTACTTTGGAACAGGCCTAAACAAACTATATTAGTAATCAGAAACAAAGATTAGAATCCATGGTTCACAAACATTGATCAAGCCTGGAAAAACTGAATTCAGAATCTGAAAGGTTGTTACAGCCTAACAACCTGCGGACTAAACCAGCTCAAGAATGGCTTTAATTACAGAGCCGTGACTCGAGCTCAATTAAAGGATTAACACAAGTCACATGCATTCTGTTTTCAGAAGAAGCTTCGAGCAGCGGAGTCAGCAGAGGAAGCCACAACAGTGTCTTCCTTAATAAACCCCACACTCGCCCCGTTTTCAAAACAGGTTTTTAAAGTTATCCCCGAACGTATTACTTTGGTTTAATCCCATCTCGCATGGTGCGGGGCAGCAAGCAGCGCGAGATCCCTGCTGATTTGGGTTGTTTTTTGACATCCCTACACGAGAGGAAATTAGTGTGTAATTATAATCCACACAAAATCAATTGTAAGGTAAAATCAAATCAAACTAGTCATAGGCCAATTGAACCGAATCGGCGGTTCCGATTCAATTTTTTGATCAACCGGAACCGGGACCGGCGAGGTCCCGGTCCCGGTTCAGGTTGGAACCGGGGAGGAACCTCCGGTTCCGGTTCTTCCCCGGTTTTGATGAAACCAGCGGTTGAACCGCCGGTTCCATAACCGGAACCGGACTACTATTCACGAAAAAAAAAATTTAAAAAAATTTTTCACTGCCCCATGCGTGGGGGCAGTGTGCAGCTGCAGGCTGCAGCAGTTTGCCGCAGCCTGCAGCTGTAGTATGAATATTAAAAAAAAAAATTAACGGTTTGAACCGGAACCGCCCGAACCTGGCGGTTCCGGTTTTTTTGTAAGGCCAATCGGAACTGGGACCGGCTGTCCCGGTTTCGGAACCGGTTTTGGGTTCCGATTCAAAACCACCGGTTCGGTTCGAACCGCACCGGAGCCATGACTAAATCAAACCAAACCAATAAAAATCATTTTGGTTTGATGTTTAGGATTAAACCTATAATTGTTTAATTTTGGTCTTTTTTTTTTATCTAATTTAAAATTTTCAAGTTATTCCAATGTAGATTTCATATTTGTTTGGATCAGGTTTGACAATAGACTGAGATAATCCCCAACAACTTTCATAAGTCAAACTCCTATGTAGAAATGCACCTTTAGTTTATAGTGCCAACATCCTGATGGCCGCTACCTGGCAGTTCTTCCCCTCGTCCGTCGTATGATAACAATATTCTAACATGATCCATTTTCTTTCAATAAAAGCAAAGAACTTGATGTAAGGCCTTAAATAATTGAAATTAATCATAGCAAACACAGTGTGTCTCGAAACAATCAATAAATCTCAATTTAATACACTAAATTTTGAGATCAAGCATTAATTTCGATGAAAGGTATTAATTCTCGGACATACAACCACGTCTCGAAATTTGACATTAACTCTTGAGACTTGATCTTATTATCGAGACTTAATATTACTGTGTCGATAATTAAATAAGTCTCCACATAATAATTAAGTCTTAAAATTTAACATCAACTCTGGAGACTTAATCATTTTATCGAGAATTAAATTATTTTCCAAAAATTAAATAAGTCTCCACATAACAATTATATCTCGACATGTAACATCAGCTATCAAGACTTAATCGTATTATCGAGAATTAATATTGTCTCGATAATTAAATAAGTCTCTACATGTAACATCAACTCTCAAGACTTAATTATATATTTGAGAATTAAAATTATGTATATATGATTAAATTGTTTGGATTATTGCTCAATAGTAAGAATGTATTTGGTAATCTTTCTCATATGAATAAAGTAATTTATGATTTAACAAATTTTATAGTAATTATATTAATTGTCAAAAGTAAATAATCATAAGATTAAGATACTATGAGAAACAAAAGAATTGTTCGTACAAGGTTGGATACCTTTATCTTGTTAAAGTTGTAGATTCTTTTGTTAGCATTTGAGCGGGATCAAATGTGATATAATGAGTTTAAAATCATCAAAGTGTCTTTGGATAAAAGAATCTAGTGCACTAGGTGCATTGAATAAGATCACTGAAGAAAATTTTATCTGCAATCATCAGTGGATAAAAGTTTTCGACTCAGATAATCGGAGAGTCTATCTCAATCCTGAGATAAATGATGGACTTATGGTTGCATGCATTATCATTTGAGTTGTCAATGAGTACGATTATATTGCATAGTCTATCCTCGATGGTTTGATGGTATTAACGTGTATATCGATAGATGACCTCATTTATAGAAATGGACATTGTGATTGCATCTAGTAAATGTTACTAGAATACCATCATATGGATGTTTTGAGGTATTTGATATTAAATATTTACGTAAAGTTTTCAATAGTAATTATTGAAACATGACTTCTGGATAAGTCAATGTTGGGATTTATGCTCTAAAGCTTGTAATTGTAAATGGTTAAAGACAATAATAAGAATTATTCAGATTATCATTCAAGTTCATAAAATATTTTATATTCAGTAATATATTCGTATTGTGCAAGAACATCATAGATTGCAAGATGTAATCTCATAATGAGTATATGATGGTCATATACAGAGAGGATTCATTTTGGGACGTGCAATCTAAAGAGTCCGTAGAGAGTGAACAAAGCTGGGTACTTTGTTTGTGATTGATCTACTGCTGCGGTCCATTCTGTAAAGTATGGTGGTCTTATTCTAGATCGCTCATTTAGTTGATATGAGAATGAAGGTACCTTATATGATGAGATCATATAGTACTGGGCCACGATTTATATGAATCTCTCACCAAGATCCATTAGTAGATGAGATTCATATATAATCGATAAATGATAGCTATTTATAAGTGATCTTAATCCTAAGTGTCTTATCGACTCCTTCAGGTTAGATCGTGGCTTTTGATTTACCATAAGTGAGGTTGATGAGAATCTCGACCAATACCTCCGTATCTTGGAGCTGCGGTTTGGCTTGTAGCTGGGAAGGTTTGAAACCAATAGTGGAATTCACTCCTTCTTGATTGAAGTAGATGAGTAGTTCCCTTAAGGGTTGATTCGGGGCTTAAACGATTATGAACGCTCTCCTTCTTCCGTAAGGAAGACAGGATTTAATTATTCATTAGAGAATTAATAGTACTTAAAGGAAAAGATATTTCTAGAGGGGTATAACGGACTTTATGACCCAGCTCTAGTTATGAACTGTTTGTGGAGGATCACACTATATGCAATTAGCTATATCAATGGACACTGAGACTTCAGATTGTATAAACACGTCTACAGTTCTGAGAGTGCAGCCTCGGGTTTTTAGTGGAATAACTCCGAGGTTAATAATCGTGAAATATTAATTAAAGAGTTTTAATTAATATTACTAAATATTATTGAGCTCAAAACTGTAGGTCCATTAGGTCCCCTTACTAGCCCTTATGGTTGTTGGTAACGAGGGTCACGGTAGATTAATTAGATGATCCAATTAATAGTGTTACGAAAGTAATGCGATTTAATTAAAAGAGAATAATTAAATAATGTGATTATTTAATTAATTAAATATTTAATAAAATAATAGAAATTAATAATTAATAATTATTAATTCTATTTATTAAATATAAGGTCATGTGATTAAATAATGACTAGGACAAAAGAATTAAAATATTAGATTATTTTAAGAGTCTAAAAGGTCACAGGTTCAAGTTTTTAGGGAGACTAAAAATAAATAGGCTTTAGAATCCTATTTTGATTTTGTCAAACTAAAACCCTAAAGGACTACTATATAAGTGTTATATAGTTAGGAAAAACCTAACCTAGCACACAAGTGAAAAAAAGAGAGAATTCGGCTACCAAAGAGAGAAGAAAAGAAAAGAAAAAAAATTTCTGACTCTCCCCTCTTTTGCAGGATTCGGCCGGTGTTCTTTTCATGTGACTTCCATCTCTTGCCATGACGTGTCCACACACACGTTATCAGACGCGGGTCATAGCTCGGAAGATCTGGTGGTAAATCGAGGAATAAAAAAAAAAGGAAAAATCAAGAAAAATGTAAGTAGTTCCTAAAGTCTTTTTCTGCGTATATACAGGAACTCGTTCCTGATTGAAAAAGGTTTTTCAATATAAGAAAAATTTTTGAAACCCAATTCCGCATTTTATACGATAATCAAAATCTTTTCTAAACCTCCCTTTCAGTCAAAATATTCAAGTTCGAAAACATGATCATATGAGTAAATATGGTAACTTGGAGAGCTATAGGCGGTCTATAAGCTCTTGACGATTACTAGTATTTTTCATAAGGATACATTTTCTCCATTTTGGTTGTCTAGGGCACGAATTAGTATGCTCACTTATTCTATTTTTATTTAAGAGTTTAAATTTAGTTTTTTAGTGGAATGAACTAAAATTAATAGATTGGACCTAAGTGAATCATTTATTGATTGTGATTAGGTTGTGTCTATTGGAGCTTAAATTTAGATAGTCCGTTAAGATCCAATCCACACGAATTTGCATGGATCACTTGTTATATTCTACCGGACCATTTATTTGGTCCACCCTAGAATTGTTTTTGGATTTTTTCCAAAAAGGTTTGAGAGGTGTGGTCTTGTGTTCGATCAAGAGACGCGATAATTTGTCAAAGTACCGTAGATGGGCGGCCAAGGGTGTGTGATCCCTTGGGCAGCCCTAATGCGATGTTTTTAACATTTCATAAATATATTAAGAATATAATTAGCACATTTAATATAAATGGGCTGTTGAAATTATATTAATATATTTATTAAGGCATGTAGACTTGTTTCTTTTTGTAAGAATAGGTACAGTTCACATGTGGACTTGTTGTGATAGTTCCAATGAGATTAATAAAATGGAAAAACAAAGTTTGGTCCATATTTAAAAGGTTTGGGCAGCATTAGCTAATTACGTTGTTTTATTTTATTTTATTATTTAATTAAATAAAAATTAATTAATTAATTATTTAATTAAAAATCGAAAATACTTTTTTACTAAAAATTAGATTCTTAGTTTCATACTATTTAGTGATAGTATGATAACTATCAAATAACTTATTTGATAAGGTGAAAACTAATAGGAATTATTTATCATATCAAGTTAGGAAACTTTTTGATATGATAAATTAGGAATTATTTATCAAACTTCTAGGCTTGTTTGTTGGACGGGTTAAGTGTTGTTTTTTATCCCAGTCAGTCAGTACTAAACAAACCCCTCCATTTAGGTGGGTTAACTTGTCCTGGTACATTTTTTACTCCTCTCCTCCTCTCTTCTCCTCGCTTCTCCATTTCACGAATCTCCTGCAAAGCATTTCTCTGCTTGTCTTCATTCTGCTTCGATTGCTTCTACTTCTCCTCTGTCATCGATTCGGTGTTCCGGCATAATATTTTTGGTATGGAATCTGGATTCTTAAATTTCTGATCTTTTTCTAGTTTTGGGATGCCATGATTCATTTTGAAGCTCAGTTTGGTATTTTCTTTTATTTTGTTTATGCGGGTGTGTTTTAAATTGATGTCCATCTCCAGTGTTAGAAATTATTATTTACTGTGATTTTTCATTTTGCATATGGGAAAACATGGAGTTTCATTCCTTAATTGTTAATATTATTCGAATCCCAATTCCACATGTAGTCTTGTTTTTCTGGGTTCGGATATGATTTTACTTCTAACTATAAGCCATGTATGATAGAGTAAGTTCTCTTTAGGCTACACATTGATGCATTTGATTATTGCTACAATAGATTATGTCCTATGATTAAACTTCATTAGAAAAGATAGGAAGATCACGATGGAGAGTTTGATCGAGGATTTAATTTCCGGATGTTTTGGATTTTTGGTTATTCAATGCCTGTTTCTGGTTTGATTCATCAAATTTACAATTTTTGGACCATTATAAAATACTCAGCTAGAAGTTATTGCAAAATTGGTAAGGTTTGTTAAATTCATGTGCTTTGATTACTGGGTTTTCTTCACGGTTTTAACATTTTATGGCCTTCTACTGCTTTTTGGTTCTCCATCCAGTGACTAATTTAGGCAATATCAAGTTGTTAGTTCATCTGGATTTTATATGCTTCTGCTTTTAATTCAATGGTTATGATTTATGCTTCTGATTTTTAATTCATTGTTCAATCAGATATAAGTGATATATTGAATTCTGCTCAGCATTTATGCTTCTGATTTCTAATTTTTAGTTCAATTCATTATTTTTTTTCTCCCATTTTGTCTCTGTTTTGTATAGTTGATACAAAGCATACATAATCCATTTTGTCTCTGTTTTTTTTCATTGTTTTTGTCTCCCATTTTGTCTCTTTTTTCATTGCTAATGTGTTGGCAGAATTTCATTTTTGTTCTTTACACTGTCATTCGTTTTTGGGTGTTAGATTAGGATCTTGAAAGTTGAAACCTATGAGTAATTTTGGGGTTTGGTTTGTTGTGTATACTGAGTTTTCCTGTGTATAAGTTAGGTATATAAGTTTTTGTTTTATCATTTTTGTTTTGTTTTTGCCCAGTTTTGTTTCGTTTCCAGTAACGATACCGTTTCAATTATATTGTTGTTATTTTTGTTCTGTTTTTATTTGGTTTCCAAGATGACAGTGTTCAAAGCCACTGGGACATTTCTGGGATCAACAAATGAACTGGGACAGTTTGACAGAGATTACATAAGCTTGAAGATGTTGTCGGACTGTATGAAGCAGTTGACAGTTCGGAGGGAATCAAGTATTGGGGAGAGGTTTATCTTGCATGTGGTAACTCCCTGGAGTGATGAAGTAACAGTAATTAAAGTGTGCAGTGTGTAGTGTGTATGTTTTGCTTTTGGTACATGGAGGGAGGTATAATTTGCAGTATTATTTTGGTGTTGATGTGAAGGATTGTATAGGATTGAAATTTTGTTGTTCGTGTGAAGGTTTATAATGTTCAGGATGTTATTTTGGTACTGTTATGGAGTTTATTCAATTTCAAATTTAACATTTCAATTTGAATTTCATTTTCATAAATTTTATATAAATGGAAGAAATGAATGGATACAAAAATATAATTAAAAAATTTGATGATTAAATTGTAAGATTTGAATGGATCTAATTGGTAATTAAAATGGAAATTAATGTATTATAAAGGGTAATTTAGATATATAAGAATCAAAACAATTCCAAACAATTATAAGGGTAATTTTATCTTTTTACAAGGATAAAAGTTATGTTTTTTTGTTTTTTTTCTGAGGGTAATTTTGTAAATTGACATCAAAAAAATCCTTCTAAGGGCATTTTTGTCTTTTAGACAGTCTGACAGGGTCAACCGTTAGTTGTTAACGGTCAAAGTTAACATGAGAGGGATTTGCTGTCAATTTTTGATAAAGTTGTTTCTGCCTGTAGAATTGCAAACCTCTGGTAGGTTAGCTGTAATTTCTCCTTAAATTTAATTTAAAAATATTTTTTTATTTGATTTAAAATTAATTTTATTTTTTATTTAAGTTAAAATGAATGTAATTTACTTTAAAATAATTTTATTTTATGCAAAAATTAATTTAATCTATTATGATGTTATCCCATCCTATACTACACCAAACAAGAGACAGTACCATTTTTAGTCTAATCCATACTGCACCAAACAACAGGCAATCCTATTTTTGGTCCAATCCATACTGCACCAAATACAACACAATACTAATTTAGTCCAGTCCAATCCAATCCAATCAAATCCTATCTCATAAAAATAACCCAATCCAATCCCACACACCAAACGCATCCCTAAAGTTGACTTTTAAGTCACTTTTAGAAAAGTTTTGATAAGTCACTCATTGATAATTATCCTTGAATAAAATTGGATAATACCTTTTAGAGATGGGATATGATTGAACTCTAACTTGATAGGTTTTATAGTAAAACACAAATCCTCCCACACAAGAGAGAATTCGGCCACCATAAAAGGACAAGCAAGAGAGTTCGGCCAAGGCTAATGCAATTGTGTGAGTTTTTGTGAGCTTTTGATAGCCAAGAAAAAACCGTCCCCTCTAAGCAACGTGTGAAAATTAGCCCGAGATAAAAGAGAGAAAGAACATCTTGGTTCAAAAGTGTTCTTCGTTTTCTCAGGAGGGTTTTGAGTGACTAACGAAAAAAAGAAAAGTTTTTTGTTTCTTATACTCAGGTACACAATTAAAAGAAAGGGAGTCCACATTCTAAGGTGATCCACATGCGTGAAGGATTGGAAGATCTTGCGGTTCGATCTCGACGCGACATCAAATTTCACGGTTTATAAAGGTACGATACCTTTGTTTTATATATGTTTAATTAGTTGAGGGTTAAGATCCACTCTTTTTAGGAAAATTTTTAAAATGTACCAATGCAAACTTTTTGCGCTTCCGTCACGTGTTTTTCCCACATAAATAAGTGTTGAAAATATTACTCAACATGCAAGACATGATTGACATAGTAAATCTCAGTGGATACAATTAATAAGTCTTGAAGGTTTTAAAATTAAATCTTCACAATTAGAAATCTAAGTCTCAATTATTTTCATAGACTTGTTAGAGACAATGGAGCTGATTACTTTCATCAGCCCTTTAGTTAAGGACACATAGGCAGCTTATGTATACTATGAATGTGTCAACTCTCACAATTAGTTAGTTACTATTTAGTTAACTAACCCATATTATATTTAACCATGTATATAAATACTCCTCAGTACTGTTGAAGTCAACTAATGAAAAAATTTGATCATCTTTCTCTTATTTTCTCTCGAATTCTCTTTATTAATTTCTGATATTGAATAATTCTAATCTGATGTTTTTATTCATTAACTAAGCATTCCTCTTATAGAGATGAATCATACAAATAAAATGGGAAAGTCAAGATTACACACGATTTGTTTCCTATTGTAAACTATTGACTAATCTAATTATTTACATTTGTTTTTACGTGGATTCAGCCTAGTTGATTAAGTCTGAATCTCTTCTTTCCAACACTCTCCCTCAAGCTGGTTTGAAGATATCTTCCATAGCCAGCTTGCCAATCAAGTCATCAAATTGCTTCTTTGGTAACCCTTTGGTCAGCACATCTGCAACTTGTTTAGTTGTAGTGACAAAAGGCATACAGATTAGTCCATTATCAAGTTTTTCCTTGATGAAGTGCCTATCTACTTCTACATGCTTCGTTCGATCATGGAAGACAGGATTATGAGCAATGGAGATTGTAGCTTTGTTATCACAATAGAGTTTCATAGGCAATGGATTAGAGATTTTAAGATCTTCTAATAGTCTCTTAATCCATATTACTTAACAAATTCCATGAGCAACTGGCTCTGAATTTAGCTTCAGCACTGCTTCTAGCAACTACATTTTGTTTCTTGCTTCGCCAGGTGACAAGATTACTTCCAACAAATGTACAATAGCCTGAAGTGGATCGTTTATCAATAACACTTCCTGCCCAATCCGCGTCTGTGTATGCTTCTACTTGTAGGTGACTATGCTTCTTAAATATTAGACCTTTCCCGGGAGATCCTTTTAGGTATCGTAAAATTCTGTAAACAGCAACAAAGTGTTCTGGTCCTGGTGAATGCATAAACTGACTGACCATGCTAATAGCAAATGCTATATCGGGGCGAGTATGAGATAAATAAATCAACCTCCTAACTAACCTTTGATATTGCTCTCGGTTTCGTACTTCCTCAGCCTTGACAGTTTGTAGTTTCAGATTAGATTCAATCGGAGTATCTGCTGGTTTACACCCTAGTAAGCTAGTCTCACCAAGTAAGTCAAGTACATACTTTCGTTGATTGACGAATATTCCTTCCTTGGATCTAGCAAATTCCATTCCGAGGAAATATTTTAACGGACCTAGGCCTTTGATTTCAAATGCAGCTGCCAATTTCCCTTTTAATATCTCCAATTCTTCAGTATCATCACCTGTCAACACTATATCATCCACATAGACAATCAGAATCGCAATCTTGCCTACTTTACTGTGTTTGTAGAACATAGTGTGATCGGCCTGACTTTGACTATAACCACAAGTTTTCACAACTTTTCCGAAACGTTCAAACCAGGCTCTAGGTGATTGTTTCAAGCCATATAGTGACTTTCTTAATTTGCATACCTTATCAGGTCCAAGTCTCTCTTTAAACCCCGGTGGTAAATTCATGAAGACTTCCTCCTCTAGATCTTCATTCAGAAAAGCGTTCTTTACATCCAGCTGGTGTAACGGCCAGTTGAAATTCACAGCTAAAGATAGGAGTACCCGGACAAAGTTGATTTTAGCAACATGAGCAAAGGTTTCTTGAACACCCATTTACAGTCTTGCCTTTCGTAACCAGTCTTGCCTTGTTTTTTCTATACTGCCATCCGCTCTGCATTTCACCGTGAACACCCATTTACAGCCTACTGTTTTCTTTTCTTTGGCTAGGTCTACTATCTCCCACGTGCCATTTCTTCTCAGAGCATTCATCTCTTCCATAACTGCTAATTTCCAATGTGGATCATTCAAGGCTTCCTGAACACTTCTAGGGATAACCAGATGTGAAATTTTTGATGAGAAAGCCCTATGATGATGAGATAGTTTCTCATATGACAGATATTTAGCCATGGGGTATTTGGGATTTTTAGTGCAATCTCTAGATCCTTTTCTAAGAGCTATAGAAATATCCAAGTCTGATGAAATATTAGGAATAGGAATAGGGATAGGAATACCTGTAATATCCGAGGTACCTGTTCTTGGAGTTGAAGATTGATCTGGCTCTGGGATAATAGGTGGATTTTGATTCTTTTGATGTGGTCCCTTACGAGTATAAAACTGAAGCTCAGTGTTCTGTAACATTTCTCCCGTGTTGAGGACACATCAACATTTGGCAGTTTTTGAAAATTTTCCTTATTTTTTTTTTCAGAATTTGGAGAAGTGAAGGAGTAGTATTCACGATTGTGTTCGGTAAAGGAATACGGGATAAATCCCAAAAATTATCTTCCACTCCTTGTTTCTCCCCCTGAAGAGAATTTTTGTAAAAATAGGGTTTGTTTTCCAAAAAGGAGACATCCATGCTTACAAAAAATTTCCTTGTTAAGGGATCATAACACCTATAGCCTTTTTTGTTTGAGGCATACCCAATGAAAACACAATGTTCCGCATGCGGATCAAGTTTAGACCGAGAATGGTGTGAAATGTGAACGAAAACAGTGCAACCAAAGACTTTTAGCGGTAAATCTGAGTAAATTCTTGACATAGGAAAATAATGTTTGAAATGCATGAGGGGTGTTTGATATTTTAAAACACGTGTGGGCATCCGATTAATTAGATTTGAAGCTGTCAAAAGAGCTTCACCCCAAAGATATTTCGGTACATTCATAGAAAACATTATAGCACGAGCCACTTCAAGTAAGTGTTTGTTTTTTCTTTCAGCAATACCGTTTTGTTGAGGTGTATCCACACATGTGGATTGATGATAAATGCCTTTTTCCTTTAAAAAGGTGCCCATACGTTTATTAAAATATTATGTACCATTATCGGTAGAAGAATGCTAATTTTGGTTTGAAATTGAGTTTCAATCATAGTGTAAAAGTCTTTGAAAAGTTTTTCCACGTCTGACTTTTCATGCATCAAATATATCCAGCATAATCGGGTATGATCATCGATAAATGTAACAAACCATTTTTTCCCAGAAGTCGTAGGGATTTTTGAAGGACCCCAAACATCACTATGAATGAGATAAAATGGTTTTGACGAAACATATGGTTTTGATAAATATGAAGTTCGATGACTTTTGGATAAAACACAATGTTCACAATGAAAGATAGAACAGTCCAAACCCTTAAACAAAGCAGGAAATAAATAACTAAGATATTGAAAACTGGGATGTCCTAGTCTAAAATGCCAAAGCATTATTTGCTCAAAAACAGAGGAATAACTAACACTACTCATGCCTTGAGCTTTTTTACTACTGTAGGGGCCATCATCAAAATAGTAAAGTCCATCCATCATCCTAGCACTGCCAATCTTCTTCCCCGAGATCTGGTCCTGGAATTCACAATGGAATCAAAAAAGATTACACAACAGTTAGATTCTTTTGAGAGTTTACTCACAGACAGGAGGTTACATGCTAACTTAAGAACATGAAGAACAAAATTGAGATTGATTTTCTCGGATATTTTAATCAAACCTTTTCATGCGATAGGTGAGAGACTCCTATTTGCAATCCTAATTTTTTCTAAGCCAGAATAAGGGGAATAAGTGTTGAATAAACTAGAAACACTAGTCATATGATCAGAAGCTCCAGAATCTATAATCCATGGGGTATAATTTGAAGAGCAAGAGAGGGCATTAATTTTATCACTACCTGATTGTGCAACAGAGACACTAGGAAACCCTGATGAGGAATTAGATTTTAGCAATTTTAGAATGTGATCCATTTGCTCCTTACTGAAGGGGCTGATTTCGGCTTCATTGGCACTAGCTATAGCACAGGTTGGGCCTGCTGCTATTCCAATTTGCTGGTTTTCCATGGAGTTTCTAGCATGTCTCACGAGTGTGGTGAGGACGATTGCAAAAATCACACCAAGCTCGTGGCTTCTCATCAGATCTTTTGTGGTGATGTTCTGCTTTATTTGCAGCAGTCTCCGACACCATCAGTGCAGAGGTTTCAACAGTCCCGCTGCTACTGTTTTTGCCCAATATAACACTTCTCCTACTTTCTTCCCTTCGTACTTTTGCAAATACTTCACCAATTGGAGGAAGAAGAGGTCGACCAATGATTCGACCTCTCACCTCATCAAACTCCACATTGAGGCTGGCAAGGAATTTGTAAATCCGGTGAGCCTCCACAGTTCTTTTGTTGTAGTTTGCATCTTCAATTGACTTCCATTCATAGTCATTGAAGAGATCTAGGTCTTGCCAAAGTCGCTTTAGAGAGTTGAAATACTTGGTGACATTATCATTGCCCTGCAGAAGATCTCCCAATTTTAGTGTTAACTCATACACTTGGGATTGGTTCCCTAAATCAGAATACATCTGATTGACATTGTCCCAAAGTTCCTTCGCCTTTGAGTAGCACATGTAGTTACAGCTGATGTCTTCGGTCCTGGAGTTCACAAGCCAAGTCATGACCATTGAATTCTCGGCATCCCAGGTTGCATAGGCCGAGTCTTTCAGCTTTGGTTCTTTCTTCTCTCCTGTCAAATAGCTAATTTTCCCACGGCCTCGAATGTACATTTGGACCGACTGAGACCACAGTAGGAAATTATCTTCGTTTAGGCGGATTGTGGTAATTTGGACCGAATGGAAGTAGGAATGTATTTCATGAGATAAAACACTGTTATTTGGATTAATAACAGAGGAAGGAGACTCAGATGTTTCAGACATGCTGGTATGATTGAGTGTGCTGAGTAAATTTGCTAAGTGTGTTTTATAACAAAGCGAAACCAATCAGACGAATTCAAGTTGGGATGGGTCTGATTGCTGAACTAGATATATAGAAAGGCCTAGCGAAGGTAGAGGCCGGAACAACACCAGATTAACTCGGGTTTACTCCGGAATTACTAGGTCGGCGGAGGTTGAGGCCGGAAAACACCAGATCGGCTCGGATTTAGGTCGAAAATACTAGTTCGGCGGCTGATTTGCTGAGGGACAACCCAAAAAACACCAGATCGGAGTCGGATTTGGTGAAACACAGCAAGTCGGTGGCGGATTTGCTGAGAGAAGACGAGATCAACTGTCGGATCCGGTGATATACAGCAGATCGATGGTGATTTTTGCTGAGAGAAGATCAGATCGACGAAGGTAGAGGTGAATCGGCATCGGATCCTGTGAAATATAGCAGTTCGACGACGATTTGCTGAGAGGAGACCAGATCGACGAAGGTAGAGGTGAAGCACAGCAGTAGAAGCCTCAGACTGGAAACAAATGAGGCTCTGATGGCTACAGTGCAACCGGAAATAGCGACAGCGGCATCAGAGGCAACTGACAATGGCGACGGTGGCGATAGTGACAACCGGTAGAGGCGACAATGGCGACAATAGAGTTTCTTGGCAGTAACCCTTTCTGAAAAAGATTAGGGTTCTTGGCAGTAGGCCTTTGGAAAAAATTAGGATTTTTCTAAAGTGGAAAACCTCTCTGATACCATATTAATTTCTGATATTGAATAATTCTAATCTGATATTTTTATTCATTAACTAAGCATTCCTCTTATAGAGAGGAATTATACAAACAAAATGGGAAAGTCAAGATTACACATGATTTGTTTCCCATTGTAAACTATTGACTAATCTAATTATTTACATTTGTTTTCACATGGATTCAGCCTAGTTGATTAAGTCTGAATCCCTTCTTTCCAACACTCTTTTAAGGTTTACTGTGATTTCTAATCTTGTTACTAGATTTTCATGGTATCAGAGCTTTGATCAAAGGTAATGGATTCACCATCTTCCCTACCAATGCACAACCTTCATGGATCCTTCAGTCAATGCTCTAAAACTTACCAAAAAACAGCGAGAAAATCAATCTCAACTGATTCCGAAGAACCTCAACTTCAACCTTCCAATCAAGCTGGATGACAACAACTTCATCTACTGGAAGATGCAGATTATACCTGTAGTCAAAGCCTTCAACCTCGAATACTTCATTTTCGGAGCAACAACATGTCCCTCAAAGTTCGTTGACTGCATCGATGACGAATCAGGTGAGAGAATCCAAACTTATAATGATGATTATCTTACCTGGAAGAAGATAGATCAGTTACTTATGAGTTGGTTGATGTCTACGTTAGGTGAGTCAATTTTAGGCAGATTAACTCAATATATAACATCTTGTGAAGTCTGGAACACAGTAAGAAGTATGTTTTCTCAGCAATCAATGGCTAGAATCATGCACCTTAGGTCTCAACTCCAGTTAACAAAAAAAGGTGCTATGAAAATTAGTGAGTATATTGTTAAAATCAAAGGCATCATAAATGCTCTAATGGCAACTGGTCAAGTCTTAACTGAGCAAGACTTAGTAGCTTATGTTCTAGGAGGTTTAGGGCTTGAATTTGACCCAGTTGTGTGTAGTATTACATCTAAGAAGGAAGAAATTACACTGTAAGATGCACAATTTCTATAATGAGTTATAAATCCAGACTTAATCAGTTCCATTCAAGTGCCACAATCGACATGACTTAAGCCAATGTCAATCTCACAACAAAATCTGCCAACTATGCACAAGGAGGAAGTCAATTCTCTAATAACAATTGTGGCAGATCAAGAGGAAGAAGAGGAGGCAGAAGAGGCAGGTACTTTGATCAGAGACTAACCTGTCAACTTTGTGGTAAAACAGGACACTTCTTTGCTATCTGTCACCACAGGTTTGATCAGACCTTCGCTGGCAACTTTGGCAAGCCAAATCAGCACATTCAGCAGGAGTCTAGTTCTAGCAACTTTAATCCAATACAAGGGAACTTTGCTCAGCAAATGAAGTACTCTGGAGCATACTTTTTTCCTCAACATTAAGGCATGAATGCTTTGATTGTAGCCTCAGCCACTATTGGAGACTCAAACTGATACATTGACAGTGAAGCTACCAATCATATCACTCTAGATTTCAGCAACTTAGGCATCACCACTGAATACAAAAGACAAGAGCGGTTGGCTTGTAGGTTATGGTCATAAGCTCCCTATTTCTAATACTGGTAGTTCTATGATCTGCTCACTAACAATTCCTCATGCACACTTGTATTTGGATAAGATGATATATGTGCAACAAATTACAAAACATCTACTGAGCATAGCACAGCTGAAACATGATAACAACATAATTGTTGAGTTTGATGATGCATATTGTTTTGTCAAGGACAAAACTTCAAGAAGAACATTGCTCCAAGGAGTGTTGAAGGATGGTCTATATCAGCTCACCCTTCCAAGGGTTGAGCATTCTAAGAAATTTTTGAATTTTGCATCAGTTAATAATACTTCTGTCAATATTGAGAACTATTCTGTTAATGCTAAGGATGATTATGTTAAAGTTGCATATAATCATGCTTGTGTTAGTGCCTTTAATTATTGTAATGAACACTTGCATTTCATAAAAAATGCTGCAAGTGAACCAGAATGTAACACTTTTACTATTTCAAAAGGCATTCTTCCCTCCCCTACTGATGTCCTTGTTAAGACTTGGCATCAAAAACTTGCCCACCCATCTAATCAAGTTCTTGCTAGAGTTTTTCTATTACTTCATGTTAAAGTTAATTGTAATTCTTTGGTTAATTCTTGTGATTCTGGTAAACTAGGCAAAATTCATCAATTACCCTTCACAAAATCTAGTTACAAAGCTACTGCACCCTTAGAACTTATATAAGGTGATGTTTGGGGTCCCTCTCTCATAGTATCCTCATTTGGATATAGATACTATGTTAGTTTTATAGACTCTTTTACTAGGTTTTGTTGGATATATCCTTTAGTGAATAAGTCTCAAGTCAAGGATATATTTACTGTTTTTCATAAGCATGTTGAAAGGTTGTTCAATACAAGGATCAAGTTTCTTCAAAGTGATAATGAAGGTGAATTCTTAGTCCTAGCTCCCTACTTACTATAACATGGTATTAAGCCTAGGTACTCTTGCCCTCATATCCACCAACAGAATGGTATGGCTGAGAGGAAATACAAAAGCATTGTAGAAATGGGTCTCACTTTTTTGGTTCAGGATGCTTTGCCTCTTTCTTATTGGTGGGAGGCCTCTCACATTGCAGTCTATACCATTAATAGGCTGCCTATTATAGTTCTGCAACATCAATCCCCTTACTCTATGGCATTTCATCGAATTCCACACTATGCAGACCTTAAAAATTTTGGTACAGCCTGTTTCCTTTATCTCAGATTCTACAAGACACAAGTTCAATTTTTACTCCTCTAAGTGCCTTTTTATTGGGTACAGTGATAGCTACAAGGGCTACAAGTGTCTTCACCCTTCGGGGAGTATTTACATTTCCAGGCATGTGTTATTTCATGAGGAGGAGTTTCTATACTCTACTCTGTTTCAGAATTCCTGTTCAGCCAGGTCTGGTTCTGTTGCATCTCAGCTGCAATCTCCTACTTTTATACTATCTTCTGCTCCAGCATCTCTACCTGTTCCACTACAAGCCTCACATCCCATGGTTACCAAGTCCAAAAATGGAATCTTTAAACCCAAAACACATATCAGCATAGCTTAGTTACCTCAGCCCTCTTCTAGTTCCTCTACAGCTTTTGTGGTTGATGTTCCTACCACAGTTGCAGCAGCTTTATCTGATCCTCAGTGGAATGCTGCTATGCAATCTAAATTTGATGCCTTGAGAGAAACAAGACTTGGAGTTTGGTTCCAGCTGCATGTGGCAGCAGGGTTGGCTCTCGCCAAGGACAGCAAGGGGCTCGGGGCAGTGCCTCCAAGGGTGATTCTTCACCATTTTGCCCATCCCAAACACAACTCCACATCACACAACACCAACACATCTCTAGTTGCGATTACATCGAAGATTCGTCGGAGAGAAGACGAAGAATGAGGGAGGACGAATCTATGCGGGAAACAAGCGGGTTTCGATTCTCGACTTCATCGAATGGGTTGTATCACTTCCCTTTTCCTATCTTTATGTTTAATCGATTGTATGAGTGATTAGATTTGTTGTTAGGTAGTTTTCGGAACTATGAACGGATTCGGATTTATTGACTACGAATATATTTTGTATATTATTTCATGATATTGTGAATGAGATTATTTGAGCATTATCTTATTGCGTTTGATTTATGGTGTTTTGCGATTACGAACGTAGATTGCATGCCCCGTGATGAGGATCGATTTGATATTTACTGTCAGAGATATATTGTCAAGGCATGAATATAGTTGGCTGCAAGTGGATTTTTAGAGTCAAGTATAGGGCTGATGGAATAGTGAAAAGGTAAAAGGCCAGACTTGTTGCCAAGGGTTTTCATCAAGCCCCTGGCTTAAACATTAAGGAAACATTTAGTCCAGTGATTAAGTTTTCTACAATTCAGATTGTTCTTGCCTTGGTAGTTTCTTCTAGTTGGGACATTTAACATATTGACATCAATAATACTTTCTTGAATGGTGATCTTCAAGAATATGTCATTATGAGTCATCCTGAAGGGTTCATCAACTCTTCTCAGCCCTCTATGGTGTGTAAGCTACATAAGTCCTTCTATGGACTTAATCAGGCCCATAGGGCATGGTATGACAAGCTGAAGTTTGCTCTTCTCCAATAGGGATTTCTTAACTCCAAATCAGACGCTTCCCTCTTCTATTTCAAGTCAGCCACTGCTCTTATCTTGGTTCTCATCAATGTGGATGACATTCTTGTAACTGGAAGTGATGCAAAGCTCATTACTTAAGTCATTCAAGACCTTAATGTGCATTTCTCCTTGAAGTCTTTGGGTTCCCTGTAATATTTTTTGGGTTTTGAGGCACATAAAATTGTTGCAGGTTTGACTCTTACACAGACAAAATATCATGAGATTTTCTTGTTAAACTCATATGACCACCTCTACTCCTTATCTTACACCCCTAGCTCTTAGCTGTAAACTCTCAACTACTGATGGTCCTTCTTTTGCTGATGCTACACTGTATAGAAGCATAGTTGGGGCTTTACAGTATTTGACTTTGACTAGGCTAGATCTATCATTCTCAGTGAACAAACTGAGTTAGTTTTAAGCCTTTCCTTCACAGACACACTGGCAGGCTATTAAGAGAGTTCTACGGTATATCTAAGGTACTCTTACGTATAGGCTACAATTAACACCTTTTCTTAAGCTTACCTTGGAAGGGTTTGCTGATGCTGATTGGGCAAGCAACCCTGATGATAGAAAATCTACTGGGGTTTACTGTATCTACTTATGAGGTAATTTGGTGTGCTGGTCTTCTAAGAAGCAGCATATGGTGGCTTGTTCGAGCACTGAAGCTGAGTATCATTCTCTTGCTTCTATAGCCACTAATATTGTGTGGATTCAGCCTCTCCTTACTAAAATTCAGCTTCTTTTAGCTACTGCTCCCTTGTTGTGGTGTGACAATATGAGTGCTAATTCCTTAGCTCACAATCCTGTCTTTCACATTCGTACCAAGTATATCGAAATCGATGTTCATTTTCTGCGTGATCTCATAGCTGATCACAAATTGGAGATTAGATATGTTCCCACTGCAGCTCAAACCACTGATATTTTTACCAAAACCTTGCCTATTTCACATTTTAAGCTGTTGTGCACTAAGCTGACCACTGATCGAGCTCAGCTGCGTTTGAGAGGGAGTGTTGATGGCATTCCAGCTACTGTCAATGATGATCACTCCACTAAACTCAGATTCAAACTTGCTGATTTTGATCAGCTACATTTGAGGGGAAGTGTTAGAGATAGTGGACCTGATCACTTTCATCAGCCCTTTAGTTAAGGATACATAAGCAGCTTATGTATATTGTGATGTGGCAACTCTCTCAATTAGTTAGTTACTATTCACTTAACTAACCCAGATTATATTTAACCATGTATATAAATACTCCTTTGTACTATTAAAGTCAACTAATGAAAAAATCTGATATTCTCTCTCTCTCATTTTCTCTCGAATTCTCCTTTAGGGTTTACTGTGATTTCTAATCTTGTTACTAGATTTTCAAGACTAACTTAGAATTTCACATTCACTACTAAGTCAACACGAACATGAATGATTTAACAACAAAGATGAACGCCTTTCAATTTTCATATCAACAACAAGAGGTTTAGAGGAAAAGGATCAATTTTTAAAAGTCTTTGTCAATGAATCAGTTAGATCGAACACTAATTAATCAATAATGAGGTTCTTCAATTGTGAATAAATGGATCTAATGAGTTTTGGTGGCTTGGTGCTTACAAAATGATCAAACATACGTTTTGTTGAAGTTTACTGATGAGAAGTGTAGATAGAGAATGTTGTTAGAGAGATATGATGGTATAATAAAGTCAACAGACTTTAAGATGGGAAAGGTGGGTATTTATTTATTTATTTAAGGGTATATTAATCAGGTTCCATAATTTGAAGCTAATAAAATTCAATTTATTACGTTGGTGACAATGCTAAAAAGGAAAGCTTAGTTAGAGCTTGCATATGACCCAATTTAACTAACTTAAGGTAATTCTATAAAATTTAAAAGGAATTTTTAATTTTTAATCTATAAATCATATTTCTTTATGGGGAATATTATCTTAATTAGTTGGTAAGGTCTTGTTTATAGTTTTTTTTTTTAAACAAAAACTACTTCAACCGGTAAAGAAAACTAACAACACAACTCGACTTATCATCAAGCCAGGACTGTTCCTCAAAAGAGGAAAAAGCTAGAGAAGGCAAAGCATGTGCCACCCCATTCCAAAATCTTGAAATAGCCTGACATTTTAATGCTCCAACCTCCCTACATAATGTTTTCTCATCATCTAAGAGCACACCAGCTACCCCCTCATTTCTCTTTGTAGGTTTAACATCTGCAACCACATTGGAGGAATCCAGCTCCACATAATCAATCTTCAAACCCTGCTTTTTAGCCAATATCAACCTTTCTCTCAAAGCAACAATTCATCCAGTTCAGCCCTAAAAACCCTAGACAGCGGCTTTGGAAATGCAGCCACCACACCCTCTCACCATTCCTGATCACCACATCCAACCCCACATGATTAACAATGAGCTTTTTAAATTGTATCGGTGTTCAACTTTAGATGTCCAAGAGGAGAAGGTAACCAATTCCGCTGAGAAGTACCTGCATGAAGCATCACCTGAGGCTTCAGGGCCTGAATGGTATTATGGAATTCCATCAAAACACTTGTAGACCATTTTAAGATATCCCCTGCTGATTCAACCTTTTTCTTGTTGTGAATAAAATAGGTTTTATCTCATCAAATACACCATAGAATCACAGAAAAAGAGACATATCCTTCCTTTTTAATTTTAGAGGATAACCATAAAAGAACCTCTAAGCAGTGAAGATTCTTTACCTCAATAAGATGAATCCAGAAATTGATCTACACCAAACCTCCTTCGCTTTGCATGTCTAAAACAGAGCATGTTCCACTAATTCAACCCCCTTCCTACACCTTTTGCTACTTGGATCCACTGTACCTTTCTGCGAAATAGATTTGATAGTTAAGGGATTGCATTCTGACAAGCCCTCCAAACAAAAACTTTGACCTTCAGTGGTATATTCAAATTCCACAAAACCCTCCACACTTGTTATCCACTAGTGAACTAGAACCCCTCTCTTTATATTTGTCACCTATAACCACATTATACCCACTTTTCACATTATGAATCCCTCTTTTATTAAAGTGACATATTAGTTCATCAGAACACTTCCTATAGCTCAAAGGGACACTTAGGCCCTATTTGGCAGGGCTTTTACTTTGGACTTTTGGCTTCTTAGAAGCTATTCTTACTAAAAACCATATATTTTGACTTTGTCTGGAAGAGCTTTTAAAGCTTAAAAGCTCTTCCATGGAAACATCCAAACGAGTCCAAAAGTGGCTTTTGGACCCAAAAAGCCAATAAGCTACTTTTATAAGCTATCTCAAACAGGCCCTTAGTATAACATCCCTATCCAAACCAAAGAATGTATGGTCCCTATCCAAACCAAAGAATGTATGGTTTATCTTCTTAACATTCCAGCACTGCCAAGAACCCTCTTTTCAATCAAATTTTCCACTCTCGAATCAACTCCACCAGACCTAGAAATCGGTTTGAAAGAAACAGGCCTACATAACCACACATCCTCAAAAAAGCCTTATCTTCTGCCTATCCACCCCCCCTTTCAATAGTATACCCCTCCCTCATAATAAACTTCTCCAAATGTGAGAACTCTTAGGTTTTAATCCAGTCGACAGGTCTTTTTTATAGTTATTGTAATAAATAAAAACTTAATTTTTTTTTGAAAATGTAAATCAAATAACTCTCACATGGATATAATTGTTAGGAATTACGCAGAATTTCAACGTACTAGAATGGTTCACGATTAGTCAAACTCAAACATACACACATAAATGATTAAAAAATAAGAAAACAAGACAAGATTTTTACATGGTTCGGAAAACTTTTCTACATCCACAGAGCACACCCGTACTCAATCCACTATATCAGAAGATTACGGACTCTCTTTTTTCTCTTACACTTAGCTCTTTATTTCCAATACATTACTCTCCATTACATAAGGTATTTATACGATTTAATTAGGGTTAGGGTCGACCTATACAATAGCTAGTTTGAATAGGAAATAAATCTTTTCTAAACTAACTCTCCTACTGAAATTAGGTATCGCGCTCGACCTAGTGGCGCTGCCTCGTGGTCTCACGACCTTTTGGTTGCGCCACATATCTGCCAAAACCTGTATTCCCTTATCGCGCGACCTTGCGCGTTATTATGCCCACATGATAGATTACCCCATTTTTGCCTAAGTCTGATTCATTCTTCATTTCCAACAATCTCTCATTTAAAGATTAAAGTAGAGGGTCACCTCTCTTCTTAGCGTTTGGTGGCTATGGTGCGCTCTCCCACCAATCTTCATCCTTAAAGACCTACTAAAGCTGCGCACAACTCTAGTTTCTACGTAGTCACCAGCTTGGTCAACATGTCAACCAGATTCTTCCTGCTTGTATCTTCACAAGCGTTAGCACTTCATCATCAAGTAACACCCTGATGAAATAGTAATAGAGGCCTATATTCTTGGTCCTCGAATGGAACGCTGAGTTGATGGCTAGATGTATTGCACTATGACTATCACTGTGCAACACATTCTTCATTTGTTTGAAACCTAGTTCAACTAACAAGTTTTGTAGCCAAATTATCTCTTTACTAGCTTCAGTTATGACCATATATTCTGCTTCAGTTGTAGACATAATGATAACCTTATGCCAATGAGACATTTAATTAATAGTCATTGATACCAATGTGAATACGTACCCAATAGTGCTTCTTTTGTGATTTACCTCACCAGCAAAATCAGCATGTACATAACCATATATCTTTAAATTATCTCTCTTGAAACACAGACATTTGTTGGTAGTACCTCGCAGGTGTAGGAAAAATGGTGAGTACGGCGCAGCGGAAGGTACAAAAAACAAATTTTTTTGCATTGGTAAGTTTTAAAATTTTTCCAAAAGAGCGATCTTAACCCATAGTTAATTAAATATATTACAAAAGGTAACATACCTTTTGAATAACGTGAGACTTGATGTTGCGTCGATTATGAACCGCAAGGTCTTCCAATCCTTCACGAATGTGGATCGCCTTGGAGTGTGGGCTCCTTTATTTGAATTGTGTACCTGAGAATGAGAAATAAAACACTTTTCTTTTTCGTTAGTCACTCAAAAACCCTCCTGAGAAAACGAAGAACACTTTGTTCTTTCTCTCTTTTCTCTTGGGCGAATTCTCACACTTACTTCTAGAGATGGGGAGTTTTTTCCTTGACTTATCAAAGCTCACAAAAACTCAAAACTAGCATCAAAAGCTTTTCTTTTTTTTTTGGCCGAACTCCCCTTGCTTGCCTTTTATGGTGGCCGAATTCTCCTTATGGTGGGCGGATTTGAGTTTCACCATAAATCCTATCAAGCTAGAGTTCAATCATATCCCATCTCTTGAATCTAATATCCAATAATTATTAAAGGATAATTGAGAATTTGAATGACTTATCAAAACTTCCTAAAAGTGACTAATAGTCAACTTTAGAGTTTTGATAAATATCAAAAACTTCCTAATTTGATTTGATAAATAACTCATTTTATTTATCTACTTATCAGATAAGGTTTTTGATACTTATCATACTATTACCAATAGCATGAAACTAGAAATCCAATTCCTAATAGAAAAGTATTTTGACTTTTAATTAGACAATTAATTAATTAAATAAATAATTAATTAATTACCATTTAATTAAATAATAAAATAAAAGAAAGTAATTTAGCTAAATATGCCGCCCACCCCCATTTAGCATGGGCCAAACTTTGTTTTTCTATTTTATTAATCTCATTGGACCGTCCACAAAAAGTCTATATATGAACTAGACCCATTCTTACAAAAAGAAACAAGTCCACATACCTTTAAATAAATATATTTAATATAATTCAATAGCTCCATTTTTATTAAATGTGCTAATTATATTATCAATATATTAACGGGATGTTAAAAATATCCCTTAGGGCCGCCCAAGGGGTCACACGCCCTTGGCCGCCCATCCCAGGTATTATGACGAGTTACCGCGTGTCTTGATCGAACACAAGAACGCACCTCTCAAAAACTTTTTGGCATAAATTCCAAAATCAATTCTTTAAGGTGGATCAAATAAATGATCCGGTAATATATAACTAGTGATCCATTCAAGTTCGTGTGGATTGGGGATCTTGGTGGACTATCTAAATTTAAGCTCCAATAGACACAACCTAATCACAATCAACAAATGATTCACTTAGGTCCGATCCATTAATTTTAGTTTATTCCACTAAAAAACTAAAATTGAACTCTTAAATAAAGATAGAATGAGTGAGCGTACTAATTCGTACCCTAGACAACCTAAATGGAGAAAGTGTATCCTCGTGAAAAATACCAGTAATCGCTAAGAGCATATAGACCGTCTATTGCTCTCCAAGTTACCATATTTACTCATATGACTATGTTTTCAAACTTGGATATTTTGACTTGTCCAGAAGCCATGTTTCAATAGTCACTATTGAAAACTCAACGTTAAGATTTAATATCCAATACCTCAAAACAGTCCATATGATGGTATTCTACTAACATTTGCTAGATGTAGTCACGATGTCCATTTCTATAAATGATGTCCTCTATCGATATACACGTGAATACCACCAAACCATCGAGGAATAGACTATGCGATATAATCGTACTCATTGGCAGCTCAAATGATAACGCATATAACCATAAGTCCATCATTTATCTCAGGATTGAGATAGACTCTCCGATTGTCTCAGTGGAATACTTTTATCCACTGACTGTTGCAGATAAAGTTTTCTACAGTGATCCTATTCAATGCTAAAAGTTTAAGTGCAACGATCTAATATGAACTTAGAGAGGGGGGGGGGGGGGGGGGGGGGGGTGCGGGTGGTGACTAGGTTCTCACCCAATTTTTTGATTACCAACAATTTAATTAGACCAATTCAACAATTATAAACACATAATAAATGCGGAAGAGATAAACTAAATTAACACAAGAATTTTAGCGTGGAAAACCCCTTCCAACAACAGATCAAAAACCATGGGACCACTCTTGGCCACTTAACGGACAATCCACTAGTGATAAATGCAGTACACCCTCAAGTTGAAATTACAAGGACTCACTCCTCTTGGACTATCTCAGTCTAGTCTACCCGCAGGCCTTTTCCCTAATGATCTCGCAAGATCCACTAGGTGACTAAACGTATATCCTCAAGCTATCCTAGAATTCACACTCCTATTGGCGTGAACCTACACTTATCGTCTCGCAAGAACCAACTAGTGAAATTCCACACAAATGCAACTTTTCCACAAGAAGCAAACCTTGAGCTTGTTCACAAGACTTCACCAAAGTCACCCAAGCTCTTCCAACAACACAAAGGATTATGGTCTAAGTGTTCAATGATGCATGAACATATAATTAGGATGCATGACCAATACAACCTATGATGCTAAGTGAACTAGTGCACACAATCTACTTAAATAACACTTAGCTTAAACACATTTCAAGACTTAACAAATTTTGCAACAAATTCAACAATTTCAAGTCATGAAACAAATATATTCAATGCATGAACTCTACAAGGCAGCCAACATGTTTATATGAATGTGATTCTGGCAACAAGCAAATTATTATAACAACAACTAACACACTTGATCCAATCTAAATTAGTACCAATCCACTAAACACATGTGAGATAGATGTTTAATTAATTCAAGCAAGACAAATGCACTCTAAATCACAACATCAAGTTATCTAGGTACTAATTTAACTTCTTAAATGCCTTATCATGCATTAAAAACAAAACCCACAAGCTTTCATTCAATTAATATCTATAAAAGTCCTTTAACTCTCATTCAAGAACAACAAAGAGATTTAAATGAAATGAATCATAAAAAAACTTAAACAAACAAGAAACAAACTTACCACAAGTCTCTAATTTGATTCTATGGACATACAAGAGAGATTGGGTAAGTTTTGAGAGATTGGAGTTGAGAGAGCATAAGAGAGGGAGTTGCTAGGGTTCTGCTTTCTGGATTTTTGATGAAAAAGACAAAGTGGCATTTATATAGGAAGAGCCACGGGTCGGGTTGCCACACAAAACGGGTCGGACGCACATCTTGGGTCGGGTGCAGTTTTCTACACTGACCTATGCTCGGTTTCAAGCTAATATCTAGAGAAACGCCACCCAGAAAATTCTGAAAAAATAACTGAAGAAAGTAGACACATATATGAACAACGTTCAGGAAGAACACCATTTAAAATTCGGACAGTAAGGGTGCCATATTGGACCACATACATGACACACAAAAACTGTCTCCCCTGTTTTTTCAACACTGACCTATGTCTGGTGTTTAGCTATTATCTAGAGACGCGCCACCCAGAAAATTATGAAAAACTTAGAGAAGAAGGTAGAGACATATATGAACAACTTTCATGAATAACACCATTTACAATTCGGAAAGGAAGGGTGACATATTAGACCACATACATGTCAAACAAAAACTGTCTCCTCTGTTTTTCTAGCACTGACCTATGTCCAGTTTCTATCTAATATATAGCAAAGCGCCGCCCAGAAAATTCTGAAAACATTAGAAAAGTAAGTACACACATAGGCCAACAACGTTCATGAAGAATACGCTTTGAAATTCGGATAGGAAGGTAGAGATATGGGACCATCTATAGGATGCATCTGCAGAACATAACATATGACTGCAATACAATGAACTATGCATCATAGACCATGTCAATGATGAATGAGATGCCTAGAAACATAATGAATGATATGTTGTGAGTGTGTGAGATCCTAAAAACCTTTGTGAGATTGAGAGCAACTTACCAAATGAATCGATGATCTTGATGCCTTCAACGAAAGCTCCCAAACACAATTACAACCAAAGAGTGTTTTGCACGGAATTAGCCCACCTAAAAAATACTCGACCTAACAATCTCCCCCTTTGACTATTCCGTGACAAAACCTCAAACCTCACAAATATACAAAATGATACAAAGTTTGAACTCATAAATACAACCTCACATAATTACAATGAATGATCTTAAAACTAAAAACTTGAAGCTTGAGATCATTTCCGGGCAAGGTGAACCTGAAACAAAAGAAAGCACACTAACACAAAACAAAAGACGTTAGTAGACACCGTGCGGTTCATGCAAACACCCATACATAAACATAATCATTAACAACAGACACAAAACGATGAACGATAAACACATGTATGCATTATGCATTAAAATTTATCCCCCTAAGGCTATTTCCATATGCACATAAAACAAAAAAAGCACAAGCGTCTTCCCCTCAAATTCTCCCCCTGAGTACTATACAACAATACAAACTTCTTCCCCTTTTTGTCACGGGAGAGGTAAGGGAAGAACACAATAGACAAAGATATGGGTAAATAGAAAAATATCGCACAAGTGACAAGAAAATACATGTACCAACTCCCCCTGAATGCCATATACAAGTAACATGGGAGTCATATCCTTAAGGAACCAATAATCACAAATATGCACCACAACAAATATCAAGTCCTATCTCAACTCTAAAAAAAACACAAACACAATCATCACTTCATTAACAAATTAACATTTTCTCACAATAAGTGACCAATATACACACAAGCACATATATATAAATATATATCATCCTGTCTCAAGAAAGTCACAAAATTTCAAAAATAAGCTTTTGAAAGAAATATTTTGATATCAACTACAAAACAACTTTACATTATCATTTAACACAAGCTCGTCTCTTTTTTTTTTTTTGATCTTTTCCTTCTTTTTTTTATTTTTAATTTCTACTTTAATTTTAATTTCCAAAGGCATTGGCGGCTTTCATTGCACCTAAGGAGGTAGCCTTCTCCTCTAACCTGGAGATAAAGATATTGTTTCAAGCAGGTTGTAGAGGTAGCTTTCACTCTTCCAAAGGGCATAGTCATTTCCAGGCCTTTGTTTACCAAGCCATTATTAATCCAATTATACATTTCTCAACAAGAAAACTATTTTCGAAAACATTTGAGGGCAATGGGAAATCTTTTGACATTCAGAAACTGGATGAGCTTAATAGACACACAACATTCACACAATTGCTTATACAAGTCCAAATATGGGCATTTTTTCAATTGCAACAAAGATCTGAAGGGCTAATGTCAGGAATTTAAGAGTAGATAAATGATACAAATCATTTTACACAAATATGATACTAGTACACTCTTAGACATGAACAACACATGTTACAAATGACATGGCACAATCAATGAGGAGAGCATACACCAATGGATTTACTAAGTGATTGAAACTTAGCATGATCCAAGGGTTTGGTAAACAAATCAGCAAGTTGATTATCTGTGGACACATGCTTTAAGGACACTACTTTGCGTTCGACTAATTCTCTAATGAAATGATGTCGAATGTCAATATGCTTAGTCCTAGAGTGTTGAACAGGATTTTTGGAAATATTTATAGCACTAGTATTGTCACAATAAATTGTCAGAATACCTTGTTCCAAGCCATAATCCTCCAACATTTGTTTCATCCATAGAAGTTGTACACAACCACTACCTGCTGCAATGTATACTGCTTCTGCAGTTGACAAGGAGATAGAGTTTTGCTTTTTGCTATACCAGGACACAAGATTGTTTCCGAGATAGAAGCATCCTCCAGTTGTGCTTTTTCGATCATCAATGCATCCTGCCCAATCTACATCACTAAAGCCAACCAGGTTAGGGTTAGTGTCAAAAGAGTACCAAATTCCAAAGTCCGAAGTTCCATTGACATGTCGAATTATTCTTTTCACAGCAGTGAGATGTGACTCTTTCGGATCTGATTGATACCTGCCACACAAACCAACACTCAAAGAAATATCAGGTCTGCTAGCAGTTAAGTACAACAAACTTCCTATCATGCTTCTATACAGACTCTGATCAACACTTTTCTCATTTGAATCTTTACTCAATTTCAATGAAGTGCTCATGGGTATGTTATAGTGTTTTGCCGATTCTAACCCAAACCTTTTCACTAGGTTTTTAGCATATTTAGCTTGGGAAATGAAAATCCCATCACTTATTTGCTTGATTTGTAAACCTAGGAAATAAGTTAGCTCACCTACTATACTCATCTCAAACTCACGAGTCATCACATTAACAAAGTCACTCACCCGCTTTTCATTAGTGGAACCAAACACAATATCGTCAACATAAATTTGAGCTATGAATAACTCACCATTTTCACATTTGATGAACAAGGTTTTATCAACACTACCTCTTATGTATTTATTTTCAAGCAAGTAGTGGGTGAGACGTTCATACCATGCTCGCGGAGCTTGTTTCAATCCATAGAGTGTTTTCTTCAATTTGTATATGTGCTCTGGATGATGTGGATCTACAAATCCCTTTGGTTGCTCAACGTATACTTCTTCTTGAAGAACTCCATTTAGAAATGCACTCTTCACATCCATTTGATGTAGTTTGAACCTGCACACATAAGAAACATACAATAAAAGTCTAATAGATTCCAATCTAGCTACTGGAGCAAAAGTTTCATCAAAGTCTACTACCTCAAGTTGTGTGTAGCCTTGAGCAACTAGTCTTGCTTTGTTCCTCACTACATTTCCATTCTCATCCGATTTGTTCTTGAAAATCCACTTTGTACCAATGACATTGGTACTCTTAGGTCTAGGGACGAGAAACCACACATCATTCCTTTGAAATTGATTGAGTTCTTCTTGCATGGCACCAATCCAGAACTCATCTTGAAGTGCTTCTTCAACTTTCTTAGGTTCGAATTGAGACGTGTAGCTAACATAGCTAACTTGATTAGCTAGTTGTCTTCTTGTTCGTACTCCTTCACTCATATCTCCTATGATGTCATCCTTTTTATGAGACCTCCTAACCCAAGGAGCAGGATCTGTTTGATTTGGCATTTCTTCAGTCTCCTATTCTTTCACATTTGAGTCTAAACCTACACATTCAGAATTCTCAACAACATACTCATCATCAATATTAGACACAATTCCTGCATCATCCACAACCACATTAGATGATTCCATAATTGTATGAGTTACTAAATTGAATACCCTATATGCTCTACTGTTAGAGGAGTATCCTAGAAAAATACCTTTATCACTTTTAGCATCAAACTTACCAAGTTGGTCACGATCATTTAAAATGTAGCACTTACTCCCAAATGTGTGAAAGTAGCTTATATTCAACTTCTTTCCTTTCCATAACTCATATGGAGTTTGTCTAGTGCCGGGTCTCAAGAAAACACGGTTTGAAATGTAGCATGCAGTATTGACAGCTTCAGCCCAGAAATTTCTTGGAAGTTTCTTGCTATTGAGCATAACTCTAGCCATCTCTTGTAGTACCCTGTTCTTTCTCTCAAAAACACCATTTTGTTGAGGAGTTCTAGGAGCAGAAAACTCATGAAAAATACCAAGGTTATCACAAAAATTACCGAAGCTAGCATTTTCAAATTCCTTTCCATGGCCACTCCTAATTCTTTGAATGTTCTTGATTTTAAGATCTTTTTCATTCTGAAGTTTAATGCAAAGTGATTTAAATATCTCAAAAGCATATGACTTTTCTCTAAGAAATCAATCCAAGTGAATCTAGAAAAGTCATCAACACACACAAAGATATACCGCTTACCTCCAAGGCTTTCGGTTAGCATAGGACCCATGAGATCCATGTGAAGAAGCTCTAAGGGACGTTTGGACATTGTACCTTTATTTTTCTTGTGTATCCCCTTTGTTTGTTTCCCAATTTGACATGGTCCATATACACCTTCCTGTTTCCTTCCTAGCTCAGGAAGACCTCTCACAGCCTTCATCTTTCCAAATTTCTTTAAGTCCTTGAAATTCAAGTGACCAAGTCTTTGATGCTAAAGTTCAACTTGTTCATGGTTAGTCAAATTGCATTTAAGAGGTTTAACATCAATACAATAACAATTATCATCAGTTCTCTTTCCCTACAAAATAGCATTTCCATTAGAGTCCAAGATTGCACAAGTATCTTTAACAAAATTGACAGCATATACACTTTCACACAAGTGTGTAATGCTAATCAAGTTTGCCTGCAATCCATCAACAAGAAGAGCATCATTAAGACTAGGTAACCCAAAAATTTTAATTGACCCTTTACCTATCACCTTCTTCTTAGAACCATTACCAAAAGTGACCCATCCTCCATCCTTCATCACAAGATTTTCAAAAACATTTTTATCTCCGGACATGTGCCTAGAACAACCACTATCAAGGTACCAAGAATTTGCATTAATGGCTTTCAAGGCATAATGAGCAGCATAACATATGAAATCATCTTTTCTAACCTATGATTTTCTCATTTTCTTTTTCAAGTTCTTTTCTTGTAGTTTTGAATTAACAACATTGTTAGGCATTTGTTTATAAAATCTTTCAAAATGACAAACCCTAGATTCTATTTCAGTATGGCACATTTGAATGTAATCAAAACATCTAGGTCTAATATGTCCTTTCCTACCACAAAAATGACAAATAGGAATGAATTTAGAAAATGTACCTTGATGATTTGGTTGCCATTCATTTCTTTGGCGTTGGAATGATGTGGTGTTATGAACTTTACCTTGTGCTTGTGGTTGTCTAAGAGGTGCCTTCTTGGGGTTGCTTGTTATCCTTGGTTGTTCAAGTGTTTACTTCAAATTTTCTCCCTTGAAACATATTGTCTTACTTGACGAAGGAGTGATTTCTTCAATTGCATAGCCTATGCTTGTCTTGTCTCCATAAGCCTTGCCAAGATTAATTACTTGATCAACCTTTAGTGCACCCAAAGTCAGCCCCTCGATTGATTTCCTTGCATCCTCCAATTCCTTGAGACATTCTTGTTCCCTATGTCTCACAATTTGTAAGATCTTCTCTTTCTCACTCAGTTCCTTCTTCATTAGAATAATTCTTTGATCATTATCTTCTTTTTCTTTCTTGAGTTTTTGGATGGCTGCTTCAACAATCTGAGCCCTTGATAATGCCTCTTGCTTCTCTTTCTCAAGGTTCTTGAGTTTGACCTTGTAAGAAACATTTTCCTTCTTTATCTTGAGGCTTTCTGCATATAACTCATTAAAAGCTTCCTCAAGGCTTTCTTCATCTGATTCCTCTCTCTCACTCATGCTCACTTCACCTTCACTAGTTTCTTCCTCATTGCTATGATGACTTGCAACAAAGGCAGTGAAGTTACTTACTAGCTCCTCTGAACTTGTGGAGCTTGTATCATCTTCTTCATCACTATCACTCCATGATACCTTCATTGCCTTACCTTTCTTATTTTTCTTCAAATTGTTGGCACATTCGGTTGAGATATGCCCATAGCCTCCACATTCATAACATTGGACGCCTCTCTTGCTGATCTTTTCTTTTGTGGTGTCAACTTTCTTTGGAAAGCTTTTCTTTGTATCTTTGGTTCTTGTGGAGTTCTCACCCTTCTTTTTGTTTGTCTTGAGGAATTTTTTGAACCTCTTGGCAAATATAGCAATCTCGGCTTCATTGAGATTATTATCATCTTCTGAATCTTCAGCTTCCTTGATTACTTTGAGGGCTATACTCTTGTGTTTCTTGACTGGTTTCAATCCCATTTCAAAAGTCTTCAAGGAACTAACAAGTTCTTCTACCCTCATGGAATCAACATCCTTGCTTTCTTCAATAGCTGTGACTTTAGCTTAAAATCTTTCAGGCAAGGATCTTAGAATCTTCCTAACAATCTTCGAGCTAGAATAGACTTCTCCCAACATATAACTCTTGTTGGTGATATCCGTGAGCTTGGCTTCAAATTCTGCAAAGGTCTGAAAAATGTATCAAAATGTGAGAAAGCGTTAGGCGGTCAAATGGAACCACTCATCAGACTTTGGTAGTGTAATCAACTAATTGAAGTACAATATATATTCAAGATTGAAATATTTCCTAACATTGGCTCATCAAATTATAGTTCATGCATTGATGATTTGAATTCAATCAACTTCACCTATTGGTCCTAGAGTGAAGCAATCAAACACCCAATGTAGTGATAATTCTTAGGTCAATTAGCACTTTCATGTCTTAATTAACCTAACTTTTATTGCTAAACTTTTACTAAACTCAATTTCAACCTATTGATTTTTCATAAAGATTATAATTTCCTTATTAATAATAATTCAAAATTCATGCAAACACTTTCGCAATACAAACAATAAGAATTATTAATTAATAGCATTAAATTGTCTAACAAGATATCTTGAAATATATATACAAAAATGTTTAGTCAATTACACCATTAAATCTCAAGCTTGGTGCATTGACCACCTAACTACATTCTCATCCATTTGAAGACTCTTAGATTGAGATGTTAGCATCTGAAGCTTGGACCTCTTGACAGCTGTAGTTCCTTCATGTGTGATTTGGAGGATCTTCCATGCTTCCTTGGCACTTTCACATTTTTGAATGTGCCTATATTGACTGTCATCAACGCTACAGAAAATAGCGTTCAACCCTTTTGATTTCCAAGTTGCCAAACTGTAATCTGTAGGTGTCCAAGTTGACTTTGGTTTCAATGATTTTCTCTTATCTTCACTTATGGTTGTGGGAGGTGTGTACCCTTCTTCGATGCTTGTCCATACATGTTCATCTATGGACTTCAAGTATGCTCTCATGTGGACTTTCCAAAATGAGTAGTTTGTGTCATTTAGAAGTGGAGGTTTGGTGTAGGATGCACCCTCCCTTACTATGGAGTCCATGGGATCAAGAATAGACAAAGATTGCACACAAATAGCAAACAAGCAAATAAACACCCAAAGATCTAGCTATGTATGTCTAGCTACCCGCTCAGATACCAATTGAAAGTTTAACTGCAACGGTCTAATATGAACCTAGAAGGGGGGTGAATAGGTTCTTACCTAATTTTTTTATTACCAACAATTTAATTAGACCAATTCAACAATTATAAACACATAACAAATGCGGAAGAGATAAACTAAATTAACACAAGAATTTTAGCATGGAAAACCCCTTCCAACAAGGGATCAAAAACCACGGGACCACTCTTGGCCACTTAACGGACAATCCACTAGTGATAAATGCAGTACACCCTCAAGTTGAAATTACAAGGACTCACTCCTCTTGGACTATCCCAGTCTAGTCTACCCGCAGGCCTTTTCCTTAATGATCTCGCAAGATCCACTAGGTGACTAAACGTATATCCTCAACCTATCA
The DNA here is from genome assembly GCA_003430845.1 of Xanthoceras sorbifolium. Lineage (NCBI taxonomy): Eukaryota > Viridiplantae > Streptophyta > Magnoliopsida > Sapindales > Sapindaceae > Xanthoceras > Xanthoceras sorbifolium. The sequence goes on along the minus strand of CM010617.1, from coordinate 10,354,395 downwards.
TAGAATTCACACTCCTATTGGCGTGAACCTACACCTATTGTCTCGCAAGAACCAACTAGTGAAATTCCACACAAATGCAACTTTTCTACAAGAAGCAAACCTTGAGCTTGTTCATAAGACTTCACCAAAGTCACCTAAGCTCTTCCAACAACACAAAGGATTATGGTCTAAGTGTTCAATAATGCATGAACATATAATTACGATGCATGACCAATACAACCTATGATGCTAAGTGAACTAGTGCACACAATCTACTTAAATAACACTTAGCTTAAACACATTTCAAGACTTAACAAATTTTGCAACAAATTCAACAATTTCAAGTCATGAAACAAATATATTCAATGCATGAACTCTACAAGGTAGCCAACATGTTTATATGAATGTGATTCTGGCAACAAGCAAATTATTATAACAACAACTAACACTCTTGATCTAACCTAGATTAGTACCAATCCACTAAACACATGTGAGATAGATGTTTAATTAATTCAAGCAAGACAAATGCACTCTAAATCACAACATCAAGTTATCTAGGTACTAATTTAAATTCCTAAATGCCTTATCATGCATTAAAAACAAAACCCACAAGCTTTCATTCAATTAATATCTATAAAACTCCTTTAACTCTCATTCAAGAACAACAAAGAGATTTAAATGAAATGAATCATAAAACAACTTGAACAAACAAGAAACAAACTTACCACAAGTCTCTAATTTGATTTCATGGACATACAAGAGAGATTGGGTGAGTTTTGAGAGATTGGAGTTGAGAGAGCATGAAGAGAAAGAGCTGCTAGGGTTCTACTTTCTGGATTTTTGATGAAAAAGACAAAGTGGCATTTATATAGGAAGAGCCACGGGTCGGGTTGCCACACAAAACAGGTCGGATGCACATGTTGGGTCGGGTGCAGTTTTCTACATTGACCTATGTTCGGTTTCAAGCTACTATCTAGAGAAACGCCACTCAGAAAATTCTAAAAAAATAACTGAAGAACGTAGACACATATATGAACAACATTCATGAAGAACACCATTTAAAATTCGGACAGTAAGGGTGCCATATTGGACCACATACATGACACACAAAAATTGTCTCCCCTGTTTTTTCAGCACTGACCTATGTCTGGTGTTTAGCTATTATCAAGAGACGCGCTACCCAGAAAATTATGAACAAATTAGAGAAGAAGGTAGAGACATATATGAACAACTTTCATGAATAACACCATTTACAATTCGGAAAGGAAGGGTGACATATTGGACCACATACATGTCAAACAAAAAGTGTCTCCCCTGTTTTTTCAGCACTGACCTATGTCCCGTTTCTATATAATATATAGTGAAGTGCAGCCCAGAAAATTCTGAAAACATTAGAGAAGTAAGTACACAAATAGGCCAACAACTTTCATGAAGAATACGCTTTGAAATTCGGATAGGAAGGTAGAGATATGGGACCATCTATAGGATGCATCTGCAGAACATAACATATGACTGGAATACAATGAACTGTGCATCATAGACCATGTCAATGATGAATGAGATGCCTAGAAACATAATGAATGATATGTTGTGAGTGTGTGAGATCCTAAAAACCTTTGTGAGATTGAGAGCAACTTACCAAATGAATCGATGATCTTGATGCCTTTAACGAAAGCTCCCAAACACAATTACAACCAAAGAGTGTTTTGCATGGAATTAGTCAACCTAGAAAATACTCGACCTAGCAAATGCACCTAGTGCACAAGATTCTTTTGTCCAAAAACACTTCGATGATTTTAGACTCATCATATCACATTTGATACCGCTCAAATGCTAACAAAAGAATCTACAACTTTAACAAGATAAAGGTGCCCAACCTTGTATCTTAGGTTGTGAATGTTATTCGAAACTAACTAAAGAATTGTGTCTACCTCATACATATCCAGATGTATGAACAATTTTTTTGTTTCTCATAGTCTCTTGACCTTATGATTATTTACTTTTGACAATTAATATAATTGTTATAAGATTTGTTAAAACATAAATCACTTTTATTTATATGAGATTGATTATCAAATACACTATTACACTCTTACTATTGAGCATAATCCTAATAGCAGATACCTAAGTATCCACTTCACTACCTCCCAGTGTCATTTTCCAAGATCTGACATAAATATGCTTATTGCTCCCACTGCATAAGCAATATCTGGTCTCGTACTTACCATTGTATACATTAGGCTTCCAGTGGCTGAGGTATACAGAACCTTGTCCATGAAATTCTTCTTTTCATCGTGTTAGGATTATGCTCAAAGAGTGTAATAGTGTAATTTAACAATCTTTTCATATTAATAAAGTGATTTTTGGTTTAACAAATCTTATAGCTTTTATAGTTTAATTATTATAATTGTTAAATGTAAATAATCATAAGGTCAAAAGACTATAAGAAATAAAGAATTGTTCGTATATCTGGATATGTATGAGGTAGACATAATTCTTTAGTTAGTCTTGAATAATATTCACAACTTAAGATAAAGGTTGAGCGCCTTTATCTTGTTAAAGTTGTAGATTCTTTTGCTTGCATTTGAGTGGGATTAAATGTGTTATGATGAGTCTAAAATCATTAAAGTGTAGTGTCTTTGGGCAAAATGATCTAGTGCACTGGGTGCGTTGAATAGGATCATAGTAAAATACTTTATCCAAAACCGTCAATGGATAAAAGTTTTCACTTTAGGGCAATTGGAGAGTCTATTTCAATCCTGAGATAAATAATGGACTTATGGTTACAAGCGTTATCATTTGAGCTATCAATGAGTACGATTATATAATAGAGTCTATTCTTGATGGTTTGGTGGTATTCACTTGTTTATCGTAGAGGACATCATTTATAAATATGAACATCGTGGCTCCATTTATTAAATGAGAGTATAATACCATTATATGGATCTTTTGAGGTATTGGATATTAAATCTTAACGTTAAGTTTTCAATAGTGGCTATTGAAATATGGCTTCCGGACAAGTCAAAATATCCAAGTTCATAATATGGTCATATGATTAAAACTGGTAATTAGGAGAGCTATAGGTAGTCTATGAGCTCTTAGCGATTACTGGTATTCTTCACGAGGATACACCATCTCCAATAAGATTGTCTAAGGTACGAATGAGAAGCACTATCTTATTCTATCTTTATTTAATAGTTCAATTTTAGTTCTGTAGTAGAATGAACTAAAATTAATAGAATGAACCTAAGTGAATCATTTGTTGATTGTGATTAGGTTGTGTCTATTGAAGCTTAAATTTAGATAACCTGCCAAGATCCCCAATCTACACGAATTTGCATGAATAACTTAATATATTCTACCGGACCAATTACTAGGTCCATGTAGAATTATTTTTGGATTTTAGAATCCAAAGGTTTTGAAGAGATGCGGTCTTGTGTGAACAAAATATGTAGTAACTCTTCATATACCTAGAATGGGCGGCCAAAACTGTGGGAAGTCTTGGGCGGCCCTTATGGGGTGCAATTAGCTTTTCAATAATACATTAAGAATATAATTGCATATTTTTTATTAAATGGGCTGCTCAATTATATTAATGTATTAATTAAGGCATGTGAACTTGTTTCTTTTTTAATAAGAATGGGTTTAGTGCACATGTTAACTTTTTATTAAAGTCCAATAGATTTAATAAAATGGAAAAAAACAAAATATAGCCCATGTAATAAGGCTTGGGCGGCAAGGCTAAAAATATTGGCCTAATATTTTTATTTTATTTTATTAATTAATTAAATATAAATTAATTAATTAATTGTTTAATTAAAAGTCAAAATCTTTTTAAACTAGGAGAAGGTCTCTTAGTATCATACTTTTGTTGGAAATATGATAAGTATCATGACTTTATTTGATAAGTCGATAAATATGTATTTTTATTTATCTAGTCAAATTAGGAAGTTTTTGATAAGTCATAATTAATATTCCTATTTGGGGTTGGATTAATAATTTAAACTAATTACCATAAAAGAAATTTTAATAAAAGTCAATAACTCGAAATTGACTTCGCACTTATAAGTTGGAAATCAATTGAGCTCCCAAGTTGATAGGAATTTTAATGAAGCACAAATCTTCTCACTTGGATAGTTCGGCCAACACTAATACCCCAATCAAGGGAGTTCGGCCATACAAGCTTTTGGATGAGAATTTGAGCTTTGATTTTGCTTAGAAAATTTGCCCAACTCAAAGAGAAAAGTAGGTAAGGAATTCGACCAAGAGAGAAAAGAAAAGAGCATTTAGTTTCAATATTACACTATTATCTTTTACATTTAAAGGTTTTATGTACAACACTGAATTGGTTCACGATAATTTCGATTGAAAGATTGATAATTCAATAGTAACCGAGTGCTCTTAGACTCTTCTTGAGGGTTGTTGTGACTAATGAAAAGAAAAAGTTTTTGTTTTCTCCATCCTCAAGTATTACAATTCAAAGAAACGGAGCCCACACTCCAAGGCGATTCACATTCGTGATTAGATTGGAAGATTTTACAGGAATCAATTCGACGCGACATCAATCGTCACGTAAAAAAAGTACGATATTTTTTTATTAATATGTTAATTAATTAAGGGTTAAAGTCTTTTTGAAAGGAAAATTTTTGAAACTAAACCAATAAACTTTTCACTTCCGCTGCATAGTTTTAAACCGTTTTTCGTACACATCAGTCTCTAGACATTGCTCTTTGGACAACCTGAAATGGTTAGCAAGTGGTGTTCTGACAAGCTTAGCATCATTCATAATGAATCTCTGCATTACCTTGCTGATGTATTCTGCTTAAGATAACTCGAAAATACCTCTTTGCCTGTCTTTACTTATCCTCATACCCAGAATCTGATTTGCTTCACCCAAATTCTTCATCTCGAATTCGATAGACAACTCTTTCTTCGAATTGTTAATCTCCCTCAAATCTGCACCAGTTACTAACATATCATCAACATAAAGTAGCAAGATAATGTAACTGGATTTTAAAATTTTTCAAGTAGCAGCAGTGATCAGCGTTACATCTGAAGAAATCATTCTTCTGCATAAAGTTGTCAAACTTCTTGTAACATTGACGTGGTGCTTGTTTCAGTCCATACAAGCTTTTGTTTAACTTGCATACCAAGTTTTCCTGCCTTTTCACTGTGAAACCCTCGGGTTGCTGTATGTAGATTTCTTATTCCAGGTCCCCATGAAGAAATGCAGTCTTCACATCTAGCTCCTCTAGATGTAATCCCTTAAAGCTACTATATTCAGGACTGCAGGGATGATAGTCAGCTTCACAACCAGAGAAAATATGTTGGTATAGTCAATGCTTTCTTTCTGCTGAAAGCTCTTGACTACTAGTATTGCTTTATATCTCTTGGAACCATTATGTTTATGCTTAATGCGGTATGCCCACTTGTTCTGGAGTGCTCTCTTACCCACTGGTAACTCTGCTAACTCCTAAGTCTAGTTTGACATAAAGGACTTCATCTCATCCTTCATCACAAGCTCACATTTGCTAGCATCATTTACTTGACAAGCCTTATCAAAACTTTCAACCTCACCCACATCCGTAAGTAATAGGTAGTTGAGATATTTCCTATTAAGTAATAGGTAGTTGAGATATTTCCTGTTTGGAATCGGTGGTCGGTTGTATTTTCTCACCTCAGTAGCTTGACCTTGTTCTGAAATTTCCTTCGTGCAACTTAAGGCGTGATTTGCTGGTCGCACGACCTCTGGGTCACGAGACTAACTGGTTTACGCATCTTCATCTGCGTGACCTAGTGCACGAACTTCTGGTCACGCTACTTGGCCTGTAAGCTTCTGGTCATACGACCTCCGGGTTGCAGCACTCACTGATTTCTACTCATTCGTATGCGCAACCTAGTGTGCGAGTAGGTGGTTGTGCGACCCCCTAGTCCGTTTTTCTACCCTGTTCTTCCAAACCCATTGTTTGAAATTTCTTCAAGCCCAAAACATTCTAGCGACGATTCTGAAACTTTTGTCAATGTTGTGGTGTCTCTATCCATATATACAATCTTCTCATTGAAGATGACATCTCTACTCGTGATAATTTTCTTGTTTTTCCATTCTCAGAATTTGTAACCGAAATCATCTTTTCTGTATCTAATAAACGTGCACTTGATTGACTTTGCATCAAGCTTGTTCCTGCCCTGGTCACTAACATGCACGTAATAGATACAACTGAATACTTTTAAGCATGAAAGCTTTAACTCTTTTTTTGTCCAGACTTCTTCAGGTAATCTGAACTCTAAGGGAACTGAGGGACCTCAATTGATCAAGTAAGTTGTTGTGTTGACCACAACTGTTTAGGCAACCCTGTCTGTATACGCATGCCTCTGGCTTTCTCGGTCAATGTCTTGTTTAACCATTCTGAAATTTCATTATGTTGTGGTACTCTAGACACGGTCTTCATCATTTTGATATCATTATCGTGACATAATTGTTTAAAATTGGACTTTTCATACTCACCTCCATTGTCAGAAAGTAGTTTGTTAATCTTAAACCCATTTTCGTTCTCCACCATAACTTTTCATTTCTTGAACAACCCATGTACCTCTAATTTGTGTCTCAAGAAATATACTCACACCTTGCTGGAATAATCATCAATAAAGGTAACAAAATAGCTCTTACCTCCTATTGATGAAACTAAAGCTGGTCTTCCGACATCTGTGTGTACGAGCTCAAATCTAGTCTCTTTCGGAGTTCTACCTCTTTTCTATTTCCTCATTATGTAGCTCTCATACATATCAATCTCTGTTGATTTCATGTCCTCTAACTCCCTTTTGAGTGCAATATCTTTATTCCCTTAGCAATCATGTGCCCTAGTCGTTGGTGCCACAAATTCGAATCTTCTTTTTCCTTTGTCATTGCAATAGACCATATTCCATCAGTGGTTAGATAAATAGATCCATTCTTCTTTCCTCGGGTGATTGTCATGGCCCCCTTTGAGACCTTCCACTTGTTACTTGAAAAAGTGGTCACATATCCATCTTTTGCTAATTACCCTATGGAGATAAGATTCTTCTACAAACTTGAAATGTGCGTGACATCGTTCAGCTTCCAAACAGATCCAGTAAATTTGATCTCCACCTCCCCTTTGCTGACAATGTTGCAATCTTCGTCGTCCTAAAATAAACATTTCCAAGGTACCTAAGCACATAGTTCTTCAAATGTCCATTGCATGAGGTGGCATGAAATGAAGGCCCAAAGTCTAGCATGCATGAATCGACCCTACTCTCTAATTAGAATATCAAAGCATCATCGGATTCATCAGAGACCACATTTTCTCCATTATGCTCGTCATTACCCTTTTTGGTGCTTCTGCAGTCAGTCTGATAATGACTCATCTTGCTACAATACTAGCACTCATTGTCTTTTCTTGGCTTGGAATTAGTTTGACAGTGTTCGAATTTTGACCTTCCAAATCACTGCTTCGATTTCCATTGATTACCTCTGTCTTTGTTTCCGCCTCTACCCCTACTTTCCCTATTCAAGGCTAATAATGAACGGCCACCCTTTTTTTTGTGTCTTATAATCTCTTCAGTCATGATCATGTCCACGACTTCCTGAAACTTCATCGGTGTTGTCCCGAATGATGATCTGTTTGACTGTATAACCCATTTCCAGCTGTTTGGCATTTGCCCCAGAATCAATAGATCTTGAATTTCTCCCTCGAACTTGAAGTTTATCAAATTTAACTTACCTGTGATCTTATTGAATGCATTCAGGTGCTCCTTGAAACTGCTATTTTCAAATCAATTCAAATTAAAGAGTTTTTTTTAATCAGGAATACCTTGTTTACTGCTGACGGCTATTCATATATATTTGCAAAGGCCCTCATAAGTGATGGAGTAGTCTCATGGTTCTTGATGTTGAATGCAGCCATTCTCATTAGACTGAGTCGAATGGCTCCTAGGGCTTTTCGATCCAATGCCTCCCAGTCTTATGGCTTCATTGTTTTTGGCTTTACCCCTTTCAGCAATAGAAATAGGACTTTCTGGTACAGATAGTTAGTCATTCGCATCTTCCAAAAACTGAAATTGAACCCATTGAACTTCTCCACCCTAAAACCTTCTTACTCTGATCCCATGCCTCATGATGAATTTGAGTAACCTCTGAATCTCCTGAGTTTGCTAGAACCGTAGCGCCTAACCTAGGGCTCTAATACAAGTTGTTAGGAATTACGCAGAATCCCAACGCAGCGAAATGGTTCACGATTAGCCAAACTCAAATACACGTACAAAAATAATAAACAAATAAGAAAACAAGACAAGAGTTTTCATGGTTCGGAAAACTTTCCTACATCCACGAAGTGTATCCGCACTCAATCCACTATATCAGAATATTAAAGACTCTCTTTTCTCTCTCAATCCACTATATCATAATATTAAAGACTCTCTTTTCTCTCTCACTTTGTTTTTTATTGTCAACAAATTATTGTCCATTACATAAGGTATTTATACTGATTAATTAGGGTTAGGGTCGGCATTTACAATAGCTAGTTAATTTGAATAGGAAACAAATCCTTTATAAACTAACTCTCATGTTGAAATCGAGTATCATGCACAACCTAGCGGCTCGACATCCTGGTTGCACGACCTCGCGAGTTATTATGTCCGCGCGACCTATCTCCGCAACCACCTGGTTGCGTGAGTCACTGGTCGCAGTGCTCACTGACCATTGTTATCTGTGTCCGATTCATTCTTCATTCCCAACAATAATTGGATCTAATGACCTTTTAAATAACTATAAGAAATCTTTAAATTACTTCAGCAATGAGTGCAGTTCGAGCATCTCAATATGCGAATCGTTGTAATTGCTATTGAATTTCCTCAAAATGTCAAATTGCATTACTTTTGAGAATCTCTCTGAATCAACATAAGCTGAATTAACCTTCTAGTAGGAAGATTGAAGCTTCAATACTTTGTTGGTAACAGTGCTCAAACAGCTGGACTAATTCAATTAATATGAAATGAAAATTTTAATTAGTTTCATACTACTGTTCAAGTTACCAAGAAGTTAACATAACAAGAAATATAAATTGAAATTGATCTTATGTTGATATAAGCTTTTTATCTTAATACAATTAAGTTGATGAAATTCTAAGGCCATCCATATGATCCCATGTCACATAATAATAATAATAGTTTTTGTATTGTAAATTCAGTGCAAAAAGCAGAAAATTTGTGTTTCTATGATTTATCAAATAACTTCTATGCTTAAGGGAAAAGGAAATCACATAGATATTCATGTTCAGTAGATTAAAAACAAACAATATTAGTTGACAAGCTCATAGGAACAAGTTACAAGCTCAATTTAAGGAGGATACAATCAAGTCATTTTCCTTATTTAAGATTGGTTTATTTTTCCTATAAAATACATTCTAACATATTGTCGAATGAAATCATGTTGCAGATAGTACGATGATCAACTTATAGTTGAATGATATGTATACTAATCACTAAGCTGTTGTACTTGTTTTCATTCTCCTCAAGAATATGTAAGCCAATAATCGGTACCCTATAATCATCGCCATCAGAGCTCCCACTTCCCGTCCTCCCTCATCGAGTCTTAATTCTCTCATTAAGGGAGACTCACAATAACCTGATTCAGGACCTGAACCTGAGCAGTTATACTGGATTTTCATAAGTAGCCTGTATGAGTGATGGTTGAACGACATATACCGCACCCATGACATAAACAATGGCACCTCCTGCACCAATTTATTTTGTAGTCCGGTAAGATTTACCATAAACTAGAAAGTTAGCCTAATGAATTTGGATATACATATAACGACTCTTTCTCAGGTGCAGAAGTCTAAATATTCATTCCACACAAACGCGTAACAAGACATCCAAATCAAGTTTCAGGCAATGCGATACTCAGCTTACCTTGATAAAGAATCCACCAGATAGCATGAAGGTCATAACAATAACAGAGGCTAGAGTTGTTGCCTTCTTCACATCCATGAATGCTGCACCTATAATAAGCCCAAGACCCTGCATTTTTAAATTACCGAAGCTTTTAATTAAGCCACATTCATTTGAAATGTTTCTAGTTTCAGTTTAAAAAAATGGTTTCCTATAAGATGTTGCACTATACCTGAGCAGCTACAATACTGAGGAAAATTGTGAGCAAAGTCAGAGAAAAAGCAGTGAAGGTTGGCCTCAAACCAACCATGAGATAGATTATCACAAGGAACGCTATGGGCAGTATGAGATCCAAAAGCAGATCACTGGTGTTTCTTGCCACAAAATATGCACTCAGTTTATACATATCAACAGATCTTTCCTTAGCTAACATAGCCCTTTCTTGTGGGAATGTGAAGATGGCAGTAAATAAAGGAAAGAAACCCCAAAATACTGATATAAAGAACAACAGTCCTGCCTGCGTACAATTAAATATCAGGAGTTAGTGACCAGATAATTTGACGAAAAGGGACTTTATCCGAAATATCAGTGGAGCAGACTATATTCAAGAGATTGTTGCCTGATCGTGAAGCTGTTTCGGAGATGAATCATGGGAATGGCACCAAAGCAAACCTATGATTATTGCGGTGGATATAACTTGTGTCACACGCATACAGCTGAAGTACTCGTGGCGTCTCTCCTTAAGATCCCTACGCAAAAGAATTGAGAACTGATCTCTCCAAGGTGCTTGATTGCTTTTCCTGGAAGTTAGTCTCCCCAGTTTCTCAATCTCACTATCTACTACAACGACAGGTTTTAAGAGCTTTCTCTTGTTCAATTTAGCAGCTCTTGATTCATAGGCCTCCACAAGATACTGCACAAGAGAACAACTATTATTGGCTTAAGATTCCAGACTATTTAATGATATTTCTGAAAAGTTTTTCATTGCTTTTGAATTGACCTCATGCACATCAACTGGGGAGGGCCCTGAACCATTTTCAAGTCCTTGATTAGTACTTCCAGGTAAGAGGTTAACCTCCAGTTGTGATGGAAACGACTTGTCATTTACGTTTCCAGTTGCGAGATCAATAAGAAACTCTGCTGGGTTCATGGAAATGAGAGGAGAACAACCGATTGAAGAGAAATACGGCATTGCTTCTGAGGCTTTTCCAGAGTATATAGAACTTCCTTTGCCCAAGAGTATCAGTTTGTCAAACATGCCGAAGAGTCTGCTAGATGGCTGATGAATTGTGGTGATCACTGTCTTGCCGGCCTGTAAAACAGATCAAAATATGCAATATTCGTGATATTTTTGAGCTCCAAAATCTAAGGCACACTGCTAAAGCCTAAAGGTTTAGTACCTCAGCAATGGTGTGAAGCATCTGACCAATGCGTAGCGCGGCTGTCGAATCAAGACCTGAAGTTGGTTCATCCAAGAAGAGAATAGATGGGTTGAGCAAGATTTCATTGCCTATACAGACTCTTTTTCTCTCTCCGCCAGAAACCCCTCTCACAAATTTCCCTCCAACTATAGTGTTTTGGCACCTGAAAATGAAATCAAACAAATTCTGAATATGGCTTAATTTTAATGTTAAGACTCAAGAGGTTTTAGTCGTGGGGTTTTCGATACGTATAATGAATAAGGCACCTTTCCAGGCCTAGCTCGGTAATGACACTGGTGGCTCTTTCTTTCTTCTGCAGTGTAGTTAAGTTATTGGGAAGACGAAGCAGAGCAGCATATGTTAGAGTTTCTTTGACTGTCAGGTGAGGGAACGCAACATCATCTTGCATCACAAATCCTATCCTGTGTCATATTATTATTATTTTTTTTAGCAAACCTAGTAACAACGAACTGCAATTACATAATTATATATACTTCATTTTGGAGTGCCTTATCGTATTTGCAATTAAATAGGTCAAATTAGTTAGTTCTGGGCATAAAAGCAATCCCAAAAGCACTTTTAGTATTATGTAATATATGGTACCTCTTTTTAAGCGATTTGGTATATGGTTGATCATTATAAGTGATTGTACCACTGTCCAATTTGACCCTACCGCTGAGAAGATTAAGTAGAGTTGTTTTACCACCTCCTGATGGTCCCATTAGAGCAAGAACTTCTCCTGGATGCACTGAACCAGTGATTCCATGCAGTATATATTTATCTTCATCTGAACTTTTCACATCTTCTATTGCCATCTTTGTTATCTTGAACTTGACATCTTGGAACTACCCAACACCAAAAAGAAAAATAACAAATCAGGACTAGACATTATTTAGATGATAATTAAGAAGAAGAGTAACGCTATACATTTAATATTGTATCCCAAATAATGATATGTCAGATAAATAACGATATATGAATGGATTCATATATCAAGCGAGATAAATCATTAGTAATGTGAATTCATTCACCAATTGCCACATCATTAGATGGGATGGAAGTGGAATACAAAAAATGTAACAAGCATCAATATCACATTTCGTGGGTCATCATCGTAGTACCTTGAGATATATAGGTAAGGTAGGTTGAATTTTTATTTCATTTGGCCTGCATGAATCTGTATCTTCTTCGTTAGCTGGGACTATCTTACCGCCATTGGAGATCTGCAGTTTCATAACATCTGAGAAGTCCTCTCCGGCATCAGAGATAGAATAGTCTATTTTACTACTGGAAGCCCTATTAAGGATGTAAGCATTCTCATCAGACTTTCCGGGAACATTATTATTATCGAGTTCTTCCATATGAACTGAGAAATTTGCAGTTTCAATATCTATCTCCGTAGAAGATCCAGATGTCTCACAGTTAAGGTCTTCATACAACTCCATTCCTGCAGCTGCAAGATTCAAAAAGAGAACGTAATTCTACGATTAAGGGAAGACATGAATAGAATAAATACAAAGTTAAGAGAAGCAACTGTTCTAACTCCTTAGAGCATTGACAGCTAATTCATAATCTATTTCATAGTATTTTACTGAATGAATAAAAGTGCATTTCTAGTAAAGCGTTTTTGGGGTTAGAAATAACACTTGAAAGTGTTGTTTGACTAGTGTTTCATCAATTTTAAGGAAAAACCCGCAAAACCGTGGCTCAAGAATTAATGATTTCCTAAAGAAAAAAAAAATAACCCTCCTCAACACCCTTTTAATTGTTGAAAAATGGTTGAAAGATATTGTTAAAAGAATGAAAAGTAGATTGGTGAGTACTAGAGAGAAAGTGTAAGCACCCAAGAGAGAAAATGGAAGTGGGAGAGAGATGAAGTGAATTAAGTGTAGTAGTGTTCAAGATATATATATATATAGAGAGAGAGAGAGAGAGAGAGAACAACACTTGAAATATTGTTCTCGCATCATCACTTTCACTTAAATGCATGCTAACAATTATAACATGCAACTAACTTGTCCTTGTTCAGTTCTTGCCTTAATTTCCCTCTAATGGGCTTGTTTGACTGAATTGTTGGAAGTCTGTTTTTTTACTTTTTGGACTCAAAAGTCATTTTGGGGGTATTTGAATATTTCTATAGAAGACTTTTTAAGTGTAGTAGTGTTTAAGGAATGGAATGGCACATTCTCTTGCTTCCCTTGCCTTTTCCTCTAAGGAGGATTTTTGTTGGTTCAATCCTGAACCTAGTTTTCTTGTTGGTCTTCTGTAATAGAAGTTTTGTTGAATTAAAAAAAAAAAAAAAAAAAAAAACTCCTCTTTCATACAAAGCCAAAATATATAATTTTTACCGGAAGAACTTCTAAAAAGCCAAAAGTTCAAAGTAAAAACTCTATCAAATATGGTTTCTTAAAGGCATTTTCAGTTTTTTTGTTAGAAATTAGGATTCCACATCACTAGCAAGTGAGATCTTGAATTAATATACCGTGAGCTATTGAGGTCCCTTAATTAACCTTGTGTGTTTTGGGATCATAGATGAAAAACGTCAGTGTGAAACTAAGAGACGGATATAAGGTGACTCCTCCTGAAAAAAAAATTATTTTTAAAAAAATAGTATATATAAAATTTTCTTTGACCCCTAAATATTGTATTTTATTACATTACCGTCCAGTTAAACCAAAAGCAAAAATACGAATAAAGTTCATAATGGACAATATCTTTAACTCTACAAGTTCATAAAACACATATCAACATTAATTATGAACTATAGCTAATAATTATGATTTCTTTCCTTTTTTTTCTTTTATCAATCAATCACCAAGTTTTGAAATAGTTTAGACTGAAGATGATACTGTTAGAAATCCTTTGTTCATCTCATCTTTAATTTTTACAGGTTGAGATAGGTTATTAGAAAAACATTAATACTAAAAAGAAATCAAACTCTAACTAATATCCATTGATAATAAAGTTCATACATCACAAGAACTTAAAGATAATATATCTTTGAATTAAGAAAACTTATCAATTTGGTTCCTAAGTTTTGGAGAATTATCAAATTTTTAATACAGTTTCGTTTATTGGTATCCTTGGGCCCTAACTTTATAGAAATGTATAAATTTAGTCCTTTTGTGAGTCAACCATTAGTCAAACTTAACTGTTTCAAGGGTATTTTTATCTTTAAACCTACCCCTAATTAAAATTTTAAATTAAATGAATCTCTATCATCCATCAAAATTAATGGACGGTGGAGATTATATAGAATTGTTTTTAAAAAAAAATGAAAAATCAAATATTTCTTTAATTTAATTTTTTTTTTACTATTTCTTAAAAAAAATTGAAAACTTGATGTTCTTAATGGAGATCCAGATTGAATCTCCACCGTCCATCAACAATAATGGACGGTAGAAATCCAATCTGAATCTCCACCAAGAATAGCAAGTAAAAAAAAAAAAATTTAAAAATTGAAGAACGAACCCAGATCTGGGTTCGTTCTTGATCTTCAATTTCAAATTTTTTTTTTTTGGCTTGCTGTTCTTAGTGGAGATCTAGATTGGATCTCTACTGTCCATCATTGTTGGTGGACGCCAAGAACATCAAGTTTCCAATTTTTTTTATAAACATCAAAAAAAAAAATTTTAATTACAAAATATTTGATTTTTTATTTTTATTTTTTTAAAAAAAATTCAATATAATCTCCACTATCCATCAATTTTGATGATGGAGGAGATTTTCATTTAATTTAATTTTTAAAAAATTTATATAAAATAGCTATATTACCCTTTTAATTATTAATAATATTTTTAAAAATTTTAATGGTAAAATTGTATTTTTAACTCATTTAAATAGTATGCAAAACTGTCTTTTCAATTTTTCAATTAGTTTGACTGTTGAAAAATTAGTTAGAGGAACTAAATTAATATGTTTATAAAAACTTAAGGTCCAAGAATATCAATAAATAAAACTGCATTAAAAATTTGATAATTCTCTAAAAGTTAGAAATCATATTACTAATTACCCTCCTCCTATGAAAGGAAAAGAATGAGAAAACTATTTCATGATTAAAAACATAATTGTCAGCTAATACATGATTATTAGTTTGCAACTGAATTCTATATAAGTGCCAATCAAATCAAGTAGACTGCTCATCGTCAAGAGAACGTCATCAAAAGGCCAGGACTGTAGTTGCATGTGAAGCAAGATGTGGTACCATTATACCAAACTATTGGTTTTCAGGCACGTGGCAACTAGAAAACCGTCGGACCATGTACGGTTCTAACTTTGATCAAAATTGTACACATTTTGGCATGTAGCTTGTATGTACGGTGAATGAGCCACACGATGCAGATGGAGACCAATCATGAAGTTGAGTCCACTGTATATGCACAGTAACTGTCAACTAAATAGGGAACTTCCACTTTCCATGAAAATGTATGTCAAATAAATGAGAACGCTGAATGAGGGTGCTTTTCTTTAAACAAAAATATCTCATATCTAAACAATGTTGTCCTCATTCAATTCAAAACCCTAATCCATTGATGGGTTTGTAGTTATTTTTTAAAAAAAACTTTAGCAAGCCATATGATTAGATCGTTGTAAGTTTAAAGATGTTGAAGAAAATAATAAACAAATTCATGGCTACCCAAACTTTGTCATGATTGAAGAAAAATCACGTAACATTGAGAAATAATTCTGTCATTTCTTTTTCCCCGTGTCTTTTTTTGTGATCAGTATGTGTCTTGTCACAGAAACTCATCTAGAGCAAAATTGAAATGAGCAGAACCACAGAGATTGTTGATGGTCATTTTCATGTGATCTTCTTAAACCAAACTTTATCTTTTATTGAAAATTGATTACTCACAGCCTAAACTGTACTGGCCAAAAACTACTCTCTCGTATGGTCATATTCATTTCCAAATACAAAATGCTTTAATCTAAAACATTTTATTACGTCATCTGTCTTCAAGAATAATAAATACATGCATATACATATGGTGTTCAAAGTTATACCGTGGACACTCTTCAAACACTAAAAAAGATATATATTTTGAGGATGAATAAACTTCTATTAACTTTTTCTTTCGCTTGATACAATGTTGTATCTCACCACCACTCATTTGTGTTTTCAAGTTTTCTCGCACCTGTTCAAATACTACAACACCTAGGAATCATGAGAGAATTCTATATCACTCTCATAATTACAGTACCATCAACTCAAACATGAATGCACCGAATTAACTAATACAAGGATTATCTAAATTCACGAATTATCCAAATACATTAACACAACTTCTAGACGAATGTATAATTAAAATCTTCCAAGATTTATGATTATATTTGCCTATAAAATCATGTTTAACTTTCTACATATTGACCCTTAATTGAGTTAGTTATAAGAAGTGTGTTTAAGTCTCACTGTCACGACCCGGGCCCTAGGCCGTGGCAGAGTTGTAAATAAAATCAATAGTTTCTAACTTGACTTTATTAAAATTTCATAAAAACCACAACAAATTTCTTTGGATACTCCGGAATATCAAACAAAACGGAAATCTGTTTACAAACAAAAATATTTCCAAATTTCAAAAGTCATCACCAAATAACCCCACAGATATGTGATCACCAGTTAGAATTCATGGATTCAATTTCAAAGATAATAATCATACTGAAACATGCATAAATCCTGAAGTCCTAATCATCCACAACTAATAGATTTGCACATCAACATACCTAACTCATAAACTGAGTTATCTCAACATTTGTTATAGGTCCATAACAAATACAAATCATTTAATCAATACAAATCTCAAATAACATAAATTTAATAACTAATATCAGAAATCTAATCCTTAGATCTCACAAGCCTTCACCCACATCAACTAACGATCTTTTAATCTGTATGGGCGCTCCCTGGGGGGAAAAGAAAATAAAAAGGGGTGAGCTAAAAGCTCAGTAGGGTATAATCCCCAATAATGTATGTGGAAAACATCATTTTTATAAAGTCATGGGATAATCCTGCATGGTTAAATACTTTCACAAAATTTTAAGTAAACAGTAACACTTTCCTTCAAAAAGTAATGTCAACACGTCCACTAGTCATACCCGGTGGCCTATCATTTTAAATAAAACATTCATACTTGAAATGAAAACATTTGGCTCACCGTGACCCTGGTACTACCCTCATATACAAGGTGTACGTACCAGAAAATACCCTGCGCAGTCCCCGACATAAAGTCGTATAATAACATATAATATAATATAATGACTAGGACGGTTACCAGTTCAAAATCACCAAACCATTTAAATAAATCCACCATGCATCCCATATGTAAACTCATCGTTTTTAATAAAATTTCGGCAGCATAACGGCTGTTTTTATAAAAATCTCAAAATACAAAACCTGCATAAAAATCATATTTTCCACACAATACATTCCAATTTATTACTCAAATCAATTCCACAATTTAAATAAAGATTTCCTCAAATCAATTCCACAATTCAAATAAAGATTTCCTCAAACTTTCACAATCAATTTATATCCAAACCTTTTAGGGAAAATATTCTAAAAATTTAAGTTTGAAACCCCTACCTCGTGTAAGCTATCCGTTACTCGCAGTGGCCTCGATTTCAATCTTAATTATCCCGATCGGTAAAATCTACACGAGAATATAATTATTTAATTTATATACGGCGGCCATATAATACAATTAACCTTAAAATAATATCCTACACTTAAAATGAATACGTAAATGGGTTCGGAATTAAATTCTAAGTTCGGGAGGTCGGAAACTTACCCCTGCTGTACGTGGCGGCCGGAAGCGACTTCCTGAAAACTTTCCGGCGACCTCTAAAAATGGTCGGGTTTTGTTCGCCTCGTCTCCCTCGTCAATGTTTATAACTGTGGCCGGAGTGGGAAATGGCTAGAATCGCCGGAATCGAAGGTTTTTCGAATTGGAAAATCCCTAACTTTCTCCACCAAATCGGAGACTCAAACGGCCATGAAAATCTTCAAAGTTGGTACCAATAGATTCTATGTCGCAAGAGCTTTCTATTGGTACCAAGAACGAGCGAAACGGAGGTCGGCCGTGGTCGGAAATCAAGGTCAAAGTCGTCGAAAAAAGTTGAAGAAAAGAGAGAAACAATGGCTGCTAGTCGCGTGAGGAAGACGAAGTTGAATAGATATAGGACTGGAAAATTTTCATTTTGTCCCTCAACTTTTAGAAATTACAATTTTAATTGTCAACTTTCAAAATATATCTTTTAAGTCCTCACACATTCTTCAAAAGTTTTCAAACGATTTCAAAGACACCCTTCATAATAATTTAAAATAAAATTGGAAAAGTGAGATTTTACACTCACTTTGCTAATAAATAGCAATTTGGAAGTAACTTTTCAAATTGAATTTTAATGCTTTGATTAGTTGATGTCGGTGTAGCTAGGTCTCGGTAAAATTATAGCCCAATGTTGTTTCTAAGATTTTTTTTTATATAAAAACACAATAATGTAATTGAAATTTACTACTTTTTTCTGCTAAAATTTCTTTTTACTAAACAAATCTTTTAGAATGTACTTGTTGACGTGTGAATCACGTCAATGCAATAAATAGTAAATATAATGATTCAACAATCAAAAGAAGATCAAAGACGCAAGGTTTTTAAAGTGGTTCGGCTGAAAATCAAAACTTAAATACATCCACTGTTATGATATTGCTCTTAGCTCTCACTAAACGTTTCTCACATAAAATTTGTAACCCTTGTACCGGTGATGATCATTCTCTTTTATAGTATTTAAGGGGTGGTGTCATTACTGGTTTACATTGGATTAATCACTAGAAATAAGGAAACAAATAATGCCCCTAATTATCGTAATAAACCCAACAATACAATCGCTAAATTACAGGGAATACAAATTCGAATTTGGTCAACTGGTGTAATCAAAGCCCTCAAATCATTGGATCTTCCTTTATCTGGAAAACACGCTTCGAGCTGAGTAACTATGAGCTCGAGCCAAACCGGGACAACGAGATGAGAAGTGACGAGGTCAAGGTGTTAGGATTATGCTCAATAGCAAGAGTGTAATAGTGTATTTGACAATCGATCTCTTATAAATAAAAGTAATTTCTATTTTAACAAATCTTATAGCAATTATATCAATTGTCAAAAGTAAATAATCATAAGGTCAAGAGGCTATAAGAAACAAAAGAATTGTTCGTACATCTGGATATATATGAGGCAGACACAATTCTTTAGTTAGTCTCAAATAATATTCACAACTTAAAATACAAGGTTGGGCGCCTTTATCTTGTTAGAGTTGTAGATTCTTTTGTTAGCATTTGAGCGGGATCAAATATGATATGATTAGTCTAAAATCATCGAAGTTTCTTTAAACAAAAGAATCTAGTGCACTAGGTACATTGAATAAGATCACTGTAGAAAACGTTATCTGCAACTACCAGTGGATAAAAGTATTCTACTGAGACAATCGGAGAGTATCTCAATCCTGAGATAAATGATGAACTTATGGTTGCATGCATTATCATTTGAGTTGTCAATGAGTACGATTATATCGCATAGTTTATCCCCGATGGTTTGGTGGTATTCACCTGTATATCGATAGAGGACATCATTTATAGAAATGGATATCGTGACTACATTTAGCAAATGTCAGTAGAATACCATCATATGGATGTTTTGAGGTATTGGATATTAAATCTTAACGTTGAGTTTTCAATAATGACTATTGAAAAATGGCTTCTGGACAAGTCAAAATATCCAAGTTCAAAAACATAGTCATATGAGTAAATATGGTAACTTGGAGAGCTATAGACTGTCCATGAGCTCTTGGCGATTACTGGTATTTTTAACGAGGATACACTTTCTCTATTTAGGTTGTCTAGGGTACGAATTAATACGCTCACTCATTCTATCATTATTTAAGAGTTTAATTTTAGTTCTTTAATGGAATTAACTAAAATTAATGGATCGGACTTAAGTGAATCATTTATTGATTGTGATTAGGTTGTGTCCATTGGAGCTTAAATTTAGATAGCCCGCCAAGATCCTCAATCCACACGAACTTGAATGGAGCACTAGTTATATACTACCGGATCATTTATTTGATCCATCTTAAAGCATTAATTTTGGAATTTATTCCAAAACGTTTTTTGAGATGTGCGTTCTTATGTTCGATCAAGACATGCAGTAACTCGTTAAAATACCTGAGATAGGCGGCCAAGGGCATATGACCCCTTGGGCAGCCCTAAGGGATGTTTTTAATATCCTGTAAGTATATTTATAATATAATTAGCACATTTAATATAAATGGGGCTGGTGAATTATATTAAATATATTTATTTAAAGGCATATGAACTTGTTTCTTTTTGTAAGAATGGGTACAGTTTACATGTGGACTTTTTGTGGGGGGTCCAATGAGATTAATAAAATGGAAAAATAAAGTTTGGCCCATGCCAATTGGGTTGGGCGGCATTAGCTAATTACTTTATTTTATTTTATTTATTCATTAAATGAAAATTAATTAATTAAAAATAAAAATATTTATCTACTAGGAATTAGATTCTTAGTTTCATACTATTGTTGATAGTATGATGAGAATCAAAAACCGTATTTGATAAGTGATAGACAATTGAAGTTGTTTATCAAATTAAATTAGGAAAGATTTTTTTATTTTAATCAAAACTTTAAAGTTGACTATTAAAATCTCTTTTAGATAAGTTTTGTTAAGTCACTCAATTACAATTAAACTTCTAATTGTGATTGGATAAACTTTTTTAGAGTTGGGATAAGGTTAAACTATAACTTGAAGAGTTTAATGGCGAAATTAGAATCCTCCCTACACAGGGAGAATTCGGCCACTACTTAAAGGGAGCTAGGGGAGTTTGACCAACCTAAGGGGTTTAGTTGTTTCGTGTGAGTTTTTGTGAGCTTATGATAGCCAAGAAAAAACTACACCCACTCTAAATCAAAAGTGTGAAAAGTTCGCTCGAGAGAAAAGAAAAGAAAGAACAAAGTGTTCTAGTGATTCTAAGTTTCTCATGAGGGTTTTGAGTGACTAACGAAAAAGAAAAGTTTTTTGTTTCTCATCCTCAGGTACGCAATTCAAAGAAAGGGAGCTCACATTCCAAGGTGATCCACATTCATGAAGGATTGGAAGATCTTGCGGTTCATAGTCGACGTAACATCAAAATTCATGTATTACAAAAGGTATGTTACCTTTTAATATATATATATATATATATATATATATATATATATATATAACTATGGGTTAAGATCTACTCTTCTTTTTGGAAAATTTTTAAAAGTACTAATGCAAAAATTTGTTTTTGCGCCTTCCGCTGCGTCGTACTCCCCTTTTTCCTACACAAGGTGATATCTATTCTTCATAGCTCGCTAAAGTGTCATAGCTCAGTTTGAACTTCAGGAGTTTGATCAAACCTCACCTCTCATAGTTGGAATTTGCCCGCTACCTCAATTTCACTAGCTTTCCTAGCCCGTTGGGCTCCATTGACTTTTTCCAGTCCATTGGACTTTGTTGGCTTTTTCAGACCCATTGGGCTTATGAAATTATATGCATAACAATACTTTTTTGAAACACAGATTAGTGTACCCTCATTTAAATGCTACTATTGTACGTATATACTTAATCGAAACATCAAATATAGCAGACATTACCACGTAAAAATATTATTAAACAGTTTAGTTTCGTATGGTTTTGGGCAAAATCGAACTAAACCAAAAAAAAATCAGTTTTTAGAAATTGAAACCGGTTTAAACAAATTTAGCGTTCGGAACTGAACCAAACTGAACTGATTTTACTCGTCTTGTTCGGTTCATTTCAGTTTTAGACCTATTGGGCCTAATGACCTTAATGAGTTTTGGGTGCTAATTTTGGGTCAATACTTATTGATTTTAGCCTTTGGGCTGCTGATTTTCATCTAAAAAGCTGAAAGTCTAACCTAATACTAACATAAATTAAACCTAATAAATAAAATTACTTATATATATATATATATATATATAACTGGTTTTGAAATACCAAAACCAGTTCAGGCCCGAAATAATTTTGGTTTCAAATTTTTAAATCAATTTGAAAATGCAAGGGCGAACTGAAGCAAACTACACTTTTCAATTCGGTTTCGGTTTTGGTTGCCATCCTTAGTAAATATTGCTAGTCACACTAATATTATAATAATTTGATTGGTAAGTGAAATTGTTTCAATATCAAATCTATTTTTGGCATTTAGGTTGTTTATATTAAAGTTATATATTCTTTTATTATTCATGTAATTTATTATTCATGTAATGTTAGTTTAGTCTTTTTCATTGTAAGAGTAGTGTTAGTCTTTTTCATTAGTATATATCTTTCTTTTCTTTGTAACCTATTTTTACTTTGTTCAATGTTAATGAAAATCCTAATCATTCTCTCTCATTTTTCATTATTGAATTATACTCTTAATTTCTTTAGATTGTTCACATGGTATCAGAGCACTTGGAAGTTAGTTTGATATCATCCATAACTTTCGCGGATCCAAATTTTTTGGAGCTTCTTCGCATCGCATAATACTGGTATTTTCGAATATGCTTCTCTTCGATTTTGGTATTTCCTGAATTTTCGTTTAAACTGCAATTTCTAGGGCTTGACAGATTTTGCAATTGAGGGTTTTGTTATATTCTGCATTTTGGGATTTCATTAAATTGTTGCAATTTATATTTGCAATGGCTGGTAATAGAGATGATTTGCTTCAGCCTATTAGTGTGAGGTTAGATTGAAGAAATTATTCGTGTTGGAATTATGCTATAAAGAATTTTCTGATAGGGAAATAACTCAAATAAAACTAAAGGATGTATGGTGTTAACCTCAAAAAAGTATGTGGAGTAAATTATTCAAGTCTGTATTCAAGGTTAACGATCAAGTGTTAAGATATCTTATGATCTCTTTTCATGCAAAACGTTGCACAAGTGCAAATACACTAAGTCATATCTATAGCTTTCTCGTTCGGGTCATGACTTTCGGTTCTCTCCTTTTCAATCTCTTACGGTCCCCAACACATGCACTGTTTCCATTGCGTGTCACTAAGCTTGTTATTTCACTAAGGATCATCACGATCTCTATACTTTTACTATACAAAACAGAGCATCGTGTTAGAGGGATGGTCAGGGGGGCTGGCATCCATACTTCGTTGCTCAAATCAGGGAATAAGAAAATAAGCGAACTGTAAAGCAAGAGTATCACACGTGTATAAACTGAGCAAAATGAATAAAGAGATAAAGAAAAGGATCAAAAAAATCCAACCCCCCTCATTTAGGTGAGATGGATTATTTATAGGGTTTCAATGTAAATGGGATGAAATGGGGTAATTTTGGCCTAGTAGGAGCATGTCAATCATTGCCTAATTACATTCTCCCTGTAAGGTCATTATTTTAGTTGACTTTAATTCCATGAGTAAAATGCTTTTTGTTTGTAAATCTTAGTTAGTTTAGTTAGAGTATGATTTAAGCGTACTGAAAATTCAAAGAAATCATGCGAAGATGACAAGTTTCTGAAATTACTCAAACATGTATTTCAACGTAAAATCGAAGATTCAAAACTCTCTATCTCTTGAGATTCATTACGATTCACACACATACATATAACATGTTCATGTATTGTCATATGATTGCTATTATGTTAATTTTAGGGAATTTAGCAAAATTGCCCAAACAGTAATCAATAATTGCAAAACTACCCACGGTCCACTAATTTTTGCAACCGGTACCTAAAGACTTTGTTTGGACATATTTGCCCTTAGTTTCACATTTGACCCAGACTCCACGTTTTCACTTTACAGTTTTTGACTTGCTTGTTTTTACTGCTGTTCATCTCAACTGCTGTTCGTCGCCTGTTCGTCTTCTGCATTTGTGTTCTCTGCTGCTGTTTGTCTTCTTCGTTTGTCTTCTTCGTCTGTCTTCTTCATTTCGTTTGTGTTTGCAGGTTCAGCGAGTCGCGTTATAAAGCGGTCTGCACAGCAAGGAAATCGTCTTCTTCTGTTCTTGTTCAAAGTAAGGAAAAATTTCTTCTTCTGATTATTTGTTTACAAATTTGTGTTTTGGGCATCGGGCCACGTCTGGCCGATGATTTTGTTTCATCGGGTCACTGTCTAAGTGGTCCGATGAAACAAAACCATCGGCCAGCTGAGACCCGATGATTTGTTCATCGGGTCACAGCAACGAAATCGTCTCCTTCTTCGGTGGTAACATTCCACACCGATTGAAATCGTCTCCTCCTTCTGATTTTTTGTGTAGAGGTTTGTGTTTTGGGCATCGGGCCACGGGTGGCCGATGGTTTACATTCATCGGGCCACTGAGGTACTGACGAAAGTAAACCATCGGCCAGCTGAGACCCGATGAAAAACTCATCGGGTCTTCGGTGGCCGATGGTTTACATTCATCGGGCCACTGAGGTACTGACGAAAGTAAACCATCGGCCAGCTGAGACCCGATGAAAAACTCATCGGGTCTTCGCTGGCCGATGGTTTACATTCATCGGGCCACTGAGGTACTGACGAAAGTAAACCATCGGCCAGCTGAGACCCGATGAAAAACTCATCGGGTCTTCGGTGGCCGATGGTTTACATTCATCGGGCCACTGAGGTACTGACGAAAGTAAATCATCGGCCAGCTGAGACCCGATGAAAAACTCATCGGGTCTTCGCTGGCCGATGGTTTACATTCATCGGGCCACTGAGGTACTGACGAAAGTAAACCATCGGCCAGCTGAGACCCGATGAAAAACTCATCGGGTCTTCGCTGGCCGATGGTTTACATTCATCGGGCCACTGAGGTACTGACGAAAGTAAACCATCGGCCAGCTGAGACCCGATGAAAAACTCATCGGGTCTTCGCTGGCCGATGGTTTACATTCATCGGGCCACTGTGTCCTAGGAAAGTAAACCATCGGCCAGCTGAGACCCGATGACTCGTCGGGTCTCAGCTGGCCGATGGTTTACTTTCGTAGGGCCACAGTGGCCCGATGAAACAAAACCATCGGGTCGCAGTGGCCCGATGACATTTAATCATCCGGCCACGGCTTGACGACGGTTTTATTTCATCAGGCCGATCAGACAAAACCATCGTCCAGCCGTGGCCCGATGATTAAATGTCATCGGGCCACCGCGACCCGACGGTTTTGTTTCATCGGGCCACTGTGGCCCGACGAAAGTAAACCATCGGCCAGCTGAGGCCCGATGACATTTAATCATCGGCCCACGGCTGGCCGACGGTTTTCTTTCATCAGGCCGATCAGACTAAACCATCGGGCAGCCTGCAAGCATCACCATGAAACAAAAGCAGATGAAATCAAAGCATCGGGCCACTGCGACCCGATGAAATTAAATCATCGGGCCGACATGATTTGATGAAATATATTTGTATTGTTTAGTATGTTGATGAATTCGAATTTTTTTTGTTTATGCAGGCTAATATTCAATGGCAAGTGAGAAGTTGGTTGGGACGATGAAAATTAAGAAAGAAATTTTGCCATGCCAAGATAACAACATATTCTAAATGGGGTTGCATCGGGCTGCTGAAGAGTAAACTCACCGAACGTCAACAACAACAAATAAGAGCAACGTGCTTTAGCCATTTCTTAGATGTTAATGAAATGGCCTTCACGGGTCAATTGCTTCATCATATCTTGTTGCGGGAGTGCCATGTGGACAATGCTGAAAACGAAATGTGGTTTTTGATTGGCGGGAACAGAATACGGTTCAGTGCAAACGAGTTTTGCCTCGTCAGCGGTCTACGTTTTGGGGATACAGTCGTCCCTACTGTAGGGGAAGATCATATGTGTAGAATTTGGCAGAAATATTTTAAGGGAGTGAAAAAGGTGACTGGAACAAAATTGCAAACTTTGTTCGAACGTATGGAGGAAGAACATGATGCTGATGATGACATGATTAAAGTAGCTTTGTTGCTGATCTTGGAGATGACATTGCTTGGAAAGGACCTGAGGACTAAGGTCGAATATTGGGCAATGAAGTTGGTTGATAACTTAGAAGAATTCAATCGGTTCCCATGGGGTTCATTTATCTATTCAAGGACATTCAACTCTTTCTCCACCTGTTGCAAAGGTCGAGATCAGAAGTTTAGGGAGAAGGCTGAAAAGGATCCGAGCCATACAGCGGAGAAGATCAACCTGTATGGATTTGTCTATGCTTTTCAGGTAATTTTAATTGTTTAACTTTTTTACCCTTAACCTCTTTAAAACTCTTATTGAAACATGGTTTTGTTTTATTTGGTAGGTGTGGGCAATTGAAGCGATTCCGCTTTACTCAATCAAGAAGTATGCTACCAGGGTGTCTCGTTCAGCCCCTCGTATTCTGAACTGGGAAGTGAAAACGAGTCCTGGATATGAGGTTTTGAGAAATAAGATTTTCAGTAGGCGAAAGGTATGAACTATATTGAAAGACTTATGTTAGGTATATAAATTGTTATTATAACACTACGTGGGCTGTTTTTTTGTTTTTTTGGTTAGATTTCAACGTTTCAAACTTTGAAACCAACGGAGGAAGAACTTAAGTTGTCCTATTTTATGGGGTTCGATACGGGTGCCACTACAAATGATCCGTCAACCGTTCAACACATCTGGAAAAAACTTCCGAAGAACGAGGATGGAACCATACCAGAGGAGGCATACGATCCCCTTACCTTTCCTTGGGAGGATTTCTACCTTGGCTATGTTCGCGGTGAACGACCCGAAGGGTCTCGTCCATGGTGGGAGATCGATAATGTAAGTGTAAGAATGCATCTATGTTACAGTACAATATCTTTATAAGTTAAATGCTAATTATGTGTTCAATGTAGTTGTTGATGCCTGTGAATGTGGATGGTTATCATTGGGTGTTGGCGGCTGTCAATCTTGTTGAAAGAAAAGTACGGATCTATGATTCTTTATGTAAGGACACTGAACCGTCTTTTCGGGAGCAATATGTCGCCCCGCTAGCACTTCTTCTGCCGTCCCTTATGTATCAAGGAGGCTATTTTGAACACAAGGAGAGACAAGCACAGCTTACTCCATTTACATGCAAAAGACTAGGTCCCGATAATGTTCCACAACAACGGGGCGCGTAAGTGAAATTGAACTCAATATTTTTATTATGTAATTGTTATTGTAATTAATTCAATAATTGACAGTGGTATTATATTGAAATTATTGCAGTGGTCACTGTGGTGCATTTACCCTTGTCTTTGCTGAATACATTATTGCACACAGACAGAAGTTTGATTTCAGCTGGAAGCAAATGGATGCCCTCAGGAAGAAAATTTCCATCGAGATATTTGCAAACTCTGCAAGGCTAGAAGATTCAGATTCAGAATGAACTTTGCATTTTGTTACATTTTCATTTATGTGAATATTATTGGTTTTTGGGAATGATTGTCAATTTTGGTTATTGGGAAATTATTGGTTGTAGGTATATCATTGGTTATTGGAAATTATTGGTTGTAGGTATATCATTGGTTATTAGAAATTATTGTACAATTTTTCTTTAAATTTTTAAACGTTAATTTGTACGCTTTGAAAAAATGATTGGAAAAGTCGCATCGAGCGGAAGGATGCGCAAATGATTGAACATCGTGCTATGAAGTGTATAGACGTTCAGGTTAATGCATTGATTTTGTAAATCAGGTTTTGGGTTGTTAAAAAAACAGAGGAAATTCTGGCAAAAATTTCATAAGTTATTTGATGACAAACTCTTCAAAAAACCAAAATAAAACTCTTCATTGCATACAACAAAACAGCTAACTAAAATTGTACAATAATAAAACTTTTCAAATGCATACATACAACAAAACATTGATTTTGAAATAGTACAATAATGTGTTCCAAATTGTACAATAATGTCAATTATATTGTTCATTTCCTGCAAGTCTCCGACTGAAATTGCAATTAAATACAACAAAACAGAATATCATAAATAAATCAACATCGTATTTTGCATATCCTCATCACCCGGATGGTTCCGCTACTTTAGGATTCTTGCATGTTTGGCTGTTGTGGCCGTGGCGCCAACAATTTCTACACCTTCTGCGTACAACCTCTTCTCCAATCGAAGGTATACGTTGTTTCTTTGGTCGACCTGGTGGCCGTCGGGCAACTGGTGGAAGAACAATTGTATTTGCAACGTCCGCTGGGACCAACCAGTCACCTTGATGGCCTACTGGATGAACCTCACCACTGTAGGCTGAAAGCAGATAAGCAGTCGAGTAGTAGGGTGAGGTGAATGTTGTGTAATGCAATCCTCTATATTTTATGGCAGCTAAAGCATGTGCACATGGAATCTGATCAAGATCGAATTCCCTACTACTGCATGTACGGTTTTCAAAATCAACAATGCCATTCTGTTTTCCATCGTGCACCTCAAACTGGTACACTGCAATTGGGGACACCTTCATATGTTGCGCAGATTCATCACTAACCCCAATAAGTGCCTCAACCCTTTCTGTCAACTGCGTATCGTAAGAAGCAGCCACTGTACGCCGATCATGAAACCAACGTTGCATCATATCTCGAATACGGTCAATCATAGCAACAATGGGTAACTCTCGAAAATCTTTCACTGCATTATTCATCGACTCAGCAATATTAGTAGTCATAATGTTGTACCTTTTCCTCGGACAAAATGCTCGGGACCACCTCTCTTCTCCAGCATCAACGACATACTGATGAGCTCCAACACTAATGCTGGACAACTGTAGCATGTAAAATGAGTGATCATTAACTCTGTAGGCCTTGGCTGCCTTCCGAAATGGTATGGAAAGATCTTTGTTCTTATAAATGGAAATCATATTTCGTTCTAAATGCATGAAACAAGCACCGTGGTATGCATTTGGAAAAACCGTTGCAATAGCTTTGACAATACTATTTTTCCTATCAGATACAAAAACAAGATCTTCAACATCTCCAATGGTATCATGTAGACGAGATAGAAACCAACTCCATGAAGCATCATTCTCGAAATCCGCAACACCAAATGCCAAAGGAAATATTTGGTCGTTCCCGTCCTGACATACAGCGACAAACAAAATGCCCCCATATGAACCCTTCAGAAACGTGGCATCAATTGCAATAACCGGTCTAATGGCAGCATTGAAACCATCTATGCACGCTTTAATGGAGAAGAACAGATACATGAACCTATTTTCATCATCAGTCTTAATGTTCGTGATCGTCTCTGGGTTTGTTTCCTCTAACATGTGACAATAATAAGGTAACATACTGAAAGAAACTTCAAATGATCCGTGTACCTCCTCCATAGCAATATGTTTAGCCCGATATCCTTTGTGGTAATTTACTGTAATGCCCAATTCATTTTGGATATCTCTTATGATTTGCTTTGGTCTGTAGATACGACCATCACGAAATTTCTCCTTGATATGTTGGCCAATAAACTGTGCACTAGCCTTTCTATTCTATGAAAACCTTTTCTCCATTGAGCAACTGTGTTTGTCATCAAATCTGGTAATCCGAAAAAAATCAGTGTTTGTAACCTTGAATGCATGTAGCCGCCATTTGCATTCTCCAACAGCACAACGTACCTCAAAACGTGAAGTATCGGACTTCCACACTTTCAAATTGAAACGATTTGCAGCAGCGTACCTTCTTAGTTGGGAGTGCAACTCTTTCTTACTGTCAAAGACTTCCCCATTTGCAATCAGAATCGGCATAGCTCTCGAAGCTACTTCAACATCATTAATTGAACACATTACAGACGTGGCTCGAACCAACCCTTCATTACTGTTTCCAGCACCCTGAACATCTTCGGACTTCTCATTATCTCTGGCTTCGTTACTGAAATCATCAACAACTTGAAATTCTTCTTCAACCGTAGCATCATTTAAATTTGGTGTGTAGCCTTCCCGAATGTAGTTACTTCCCTTCGATGAAGGAAATTGAAGATTGATGGGATGGTGTTGTTGATTAGCTGACTCTGGAAAACATTGATGCTGCAATTGTCGGTCACTATGGCCAATCTCAGACACGGTTATACAAACTAAAGGGTCAACATTCTTTTGACGTAATAATATTACAACATCATCATCATCACTTATCTCAACAGGCATGCTTGGGCGGATGGTATGAGCAACCGTCTTTATAATGACTCGAAAGCACTTTCTGTCAATCCCAGTGACGGCATACACTTTATCTAATAGTTGAGCATAAGTTGCTTCTCTTGGAAATAACACCCATTTTGATCTCTTGCCATCATACCAATAAACCCCTTGTTCACATACCCAATGTCCATCCCAGTTGATTATCAACTGCACATCATCCATGCTCCTTCCTGCATTCAAATAAAAAATGTAAATAAAACATTGATTCAATTAAAGTATCAAACCATCGGGCCAAAAACAATGAAAAAACATGAAGAAAAACCATCGGGCCGACATGATGAAACCATCGGGCCGACATGACGGGCCGACATGATGAACCATCGGGCCAAGGCCAGCCATCGGGCGACATGATAAAACCATCGGGCCAAAAACAATGAAAAAACATGAAGAAAAACCATCGGGTCGACATGATAAAACCATCGGGCCGACATGATAAAACCATCGGGCCAAAACAATGAAAAAAAACATGAAGAAAAACCATCGGGCCGACATGATGAAACCATCGGGCTAAGGCCAGCCAGGGCCGACATGATAAAACCATCGGGCCAAAAACAATGAAAAAACATGAAGAAAAACCATCGGGCCGACATGATGAAACCATCGGGCCAAGGCCAGCCATCGGGCCGACATGATAAAACCATCGGGCCAAAAACAATGAAAAAACATGAAGAAAAACCATCGGGCCGACATGATAAAACCATCGGGCCAAAAACAATGAAAAAACATGAAGAAAAACCATCGGGCCGACATGATAAAACCATCGGGCCGACATGATCAAACCATCGGGCCAAGACCTGCCATCGGGCCATGATAAAACCATCGGGCCAAAAACAATGAAAAAAATGAAGAAAAACCATCGGGCCGACATGATAAAACCATCGGGCCGACATGATCAAACCATCGGGCCAAGGCCAGCCATCGGGCCGACATGATAAAACCATCGGGCCAAAAACAATGAAAAAAACATGAAGAAAAACCATCGGGTCGACATGATAAAACCATCGGGCCGACATGATAAAAACCATCGGGCCAAAACAATGAAAAAACATGAAGAAAAACCATCGGGCCGACATGATGAAACATCGGGCTAAGGCCAGCCATCGGGCCGACATGATAAAACCATCGGCCAAAACAATGAAAAACATGAAGAAAAACCATCGGGCCGACATGATGAAACCATCGGCCAAGGCCAAGCAATCGGGCCGACATGATAAAACCATCGGGCCAAAAACATGAAAAAACATGAAGAAAAAACCATCGGGCCGACATGATAAAACCATCGGGCCAAAAACAATGAAAAAACATGAAGAAAAACCATCGGGCCGACATGATAAAACCATCGGGCCGACATGATCAAACCATCGGGCCAAGACCTGCCATCGGGCCATGATAAAACCATCGGGCCAACATGATCAAACCATCGGGCCAAGGCCAGCCATCGGGCCGACATGATAAAACCATCGGGCCAAAAACAATGAAAAAACAACGCATCGGGCCAAAACCATCGGGTCGGCATGATGAAAATTTTTTTTTATAAAAATTCGTTCTTCATTTTTTTGATGGAGGATTAACAAATGTGAAATGTCTACAACTGATTCAAAACCCATAAAGGTCTGCATTGACTAAAAAAAAAAGTTTAACACTAACCTTGGAATTTTTGATGGAGAAGAAGACTGTGTGAGATGGATCGATGGTTTATTTGCAAGAGATAACTTCAGAATTTCTTGGCTTAGGTTGGGTAAGAGATTTATGGAGAAGATAAGAGAGGAAAAATAAGAAAATGTGAAGAAGAGAAGAGAAGAAGAGACGAAGAGAGAACCGGGTGAGGTGAAGAAATTTGCGTAGATGATGAAGAAGAAGAAGACAGTGCGAAGAAGAAGAAGAAAGTGCAGTGGTCAAATGTAAAAGTAAGGGCAATTTTGTCCAAAAAATGGCTTTGGGTAGATGTTGCAAAAATTAGTGGAGCTTGGGTAGTGTTGCAACTGTTAGTGGAGCTTGGGCAATTTTGCTAAATTCCCTTAATTTTAATGTTTTAAAAGTGTTAAGTTTTAATTTGATATTTACGTCTAGTTTTAAAATCATTTTGAGATACCTCCATGTTTTTGAAAACCTTTGGATGGATTTTGATCTATAAATTTTTATCTATACATCTAAATGGTGATTTGTAAAATGAAGTGGAAACTAGATATCCTTATCTTTTCAATAGTATAAAGAACGAAAAATTTTGTTTTTGT
>CM010617.1:10209162-10321595 GCA_003430845.1 Xanthoceras sorbifolium | reverse complement strand
TCATTATCAAACATGCCCACAAATTCAATCAAGGAATGAACATGTATAACATATTTAATGTAAATTAAGTGTGTAAAATATGGTAGAAACTAACATGTATTTGTTAACAGATTCAAAGATAATTCAAGTACATACCAACTACATCCTTCATCAAGTGGACATTGATTAGGTTTCTTATTATATTATTATTAAAAATTACACATATGAATTCAAAGTTATTATCCATAATTTCATAATTTTATTTTTACAGGTGTTGGAAATGAAATGACTTGGAGATTTGTTCATAGGGTGAAGAAATGCTATTTTGGAATGTATATATTTGGAGATTTTGTAATATATTTTGACTTTAATTAGTCTTTTTGACATATTGAACTCATTTTAGGATTTATTTTTATTATTTCAATGGATTCATTTAATTAAAAATTAACTTTTTTTGTGGTTTCTCGATCTTTCATGACATTGGTTTGATTTCAATTTTAAGAATATTATAATTTTAATTTTAAAAAATATATTTTAATTAGAATTTTTTAGAAATTTTATTTTATAATAAAATACCATCTTTCCACAACCTTTTGTCACGGGTAGACTGTAAATATAAAAATCGCAACACCTTAGTTTGTTGCAGTTCTTAACCGCAGCAAAAGTCTTTTGCCATGGATAGAGTAGCGCGGTAAATATTAAAATTTAGAATATTTAATTTTTGGCTAAAATCCCCCCTGTAGTTTGGTGTATTCGTCAAAATCCCCTATGCTGTCAGTTTTAATTACTAAAATGCCATTAACCGTTAACTTTTCAGTTAGGCATATTATTAAAATCCCCCTATAATTTGATGTATTAGTCAAAATCTCCTCATAGTTTCATATGGTCAAAATTCCCTCCGTAGTTTCATTTTATAGTCAATTTCCCCCACCATCAGTTTTAATTATCAAAATACTTTTAACCATTAACTTTCTGTTAAAAAATTTAGGACACCAAAGGTATAAAGGTAAATATCTATATTATTATATATATATATTAATTAAAATATTTTAATTATAATGTTAATGAATCTCTACCATCTATAATATAATGACATTAGAGATCAATATAAAAAATTAAAAATTAAAAAATTAAAAAATTGGATCTTCATCTTCCATAGATGGACGGTGGAGATCATAAACACAATTTTTTTAAAAAAATTAAAAAATAAAAAATAAAAAGATGGATCTCCATCGTCCATCTCCATATTATGATGGATATTAGATATCAAATTTAAAATATTAAAAATTAAAAAAATTTGGATCTCCCCGTGTATAGATGGACGGTGGAGATCATAAATACAATAATTTTTAAAAAAAATTAGCAAAAAATAAAAAAAATTAAAAAAGTAAAAATAAAAAGATTGATCTTCACGTCCATCTCCAGATTATAATGGACATTAGAGATCAAATCTAAAATATTAAAAAATTAAAAAAAGTTAGATCTCCACTGTCCATCTATGGAGGGTGGAGATCATAAACACAAATTTTTTAATAAAATTAAAAATAAAAAGATGGATCTCCATCGTCCATCTCTATTATGATAAACATTAGAGATTAAATTTAAAATTTTAAAAAATTAAAAATTAAAAAAATAATAAAAAAAATGGATCTCCACCCTTCATCTCCATAGATGGATAGTAGAGATCATAAATACAAAAATTTTTTTACAAAAACACATAAAAAATTAAAAATTAAAAATAGACCTCTACCGTCTATCTCCATAGATTTTAAAATTTTTAATTGTTTAATATTTTTATTTGATCACTAATGTCATCATATTATGGACGGTAGAGATTCATTAACATTATAAATTAAAATATTTTAATTTAATATATATATATAGATATTTACCTTTATACCTTGGTGCCCTAAAGTTTTTAACAAGAAAGTTAATGGTTAAAAGTATTTAGGTAATTAAAACTGACGGTAGAGAGAAATTGACTATAAAATGAAATTACAGGGGGAATTTTGACCATAAATGAAACTATGGAGAGATTTTGACTAATACATCAAATTATAGAGGGATTTTAATAATATGCTTAACTGAAAAGTTAACAGTAAATGGCATTTTCGTAATTAAAACTGACGGTAGGAGGATTTTGACTAATACATCAAACTATAGGGGGAATTTTAGCCAAAAATGAAACTAGAAGGGATTTTGATGAATACACCAAACTACATGGAAATTTTAATAATATCCCTTAAAATTTTGCCACAACTTTTTTGTCGCGGTCAGTTTGCCGCGGCAAAAAGTCCTTTTGCCACGGTGCAATCCGTGACAAAACCTTTTACCACAGCCGTATTTACAGTATCTTAAATCCGTAGCAAATCAACGGGAAAAAAGCCTTTTATCGGAAATTTTGCTACGAATTTACCTGCAACAAAAAGTCTTCTTTTTTGTAGTGTATCTATAAAGATCGTGTTGATAACGTATTATAAATAAAGATAAACTAAATAAACAAATATATTAAACAACCGAAGAATGAAGAGAATTTAATATAACAACTTTCTATTTCTGTAATCAAGAGGGGATACCCCATCTATACAAGTGATTGCCTTTGTCACTTGTTATCTATTTTACATTATGATAACGTATTATAAATAAAGCTAAATAGAACGAAAATTAAATAAACGAATATATTAAACAACAGAAGAAGAATGAAGAGGATTTAATATTAACAACTTGCTATTTCTGTAATCAAGAGGGGATACCATCTGTACAAAGTAATTGTTCATGTCACTTGTCATCTATTGTACATGCCACTTATGTAATGGAGATCCATAATTATCACAACAGTATTCTTCTAAGAATGGAGTTATAATCAACTATTTGGTGAGTTTTATTGAATGATTACTCTTGCACATTTATTATTCAATGTGTTGTGTCGGTAGCACCACGCTCCCGTCTGATAATAAATCCTGACTACATCTATGCGGAACTTACCTTAGACGAGTTAGACCTAGTAAATCTGATTAATTTTCTACTACGTTTTCTTAATACACCTACCAAATATCGGGTATGGTGCTGGGCCGTTTGGCCCAGTCAACTTACTTGATTCGATGAATTTTGCATGATTCAACAAAAATGACATGAGACCAATCATTGTTATGGAACTTTTAAGGTGTGTGCTGGAACTGGAATCGAATGATGTCAAATTTAAGATTATTTTACTAAATTACAAACACTTAAAACAAATAAAATAATGTAAAATATTATTGGCCCAACTAATACAACAACATTAACTCACATGGACCCATTGACAAATAATAAACTGGGACCTTTAATTTTGTTTGCAATCAGCCTATATATTTAAATGTGAAGAGATTCAAAGATGGTTTGACCCTTAAAAGGGTATTTTTGAAGTCAATTTGGGATATTGAAAAACTTTCATTAAAATTGCTGACTACTATCTACACTTGGGATGATGACTAGACCAGGCCAGGTCCTAAGCAGGTCGACGGTTGCTTCAACTTTATTAAAAATCTATTAGACCTGCTACAGAGCGTTTTTCTCTACCTCAATTTCTTCTTTCTTTTTTTTTCTGTTTATTTATAAGATTATAAATAATTAAGAATTTGTCACACCATTCCATTATAATTGTAGGGCAGGTGCATTAAACCATCGTATTTTATGTTATTTGTTATGTAAATATAAATTAACGGAAGCTTCCACCCAACTTGTTTTTTGATTCAACCTTGACAATTTCACACTTTCTCCATAAATGTTCCCCTTGCCCAAAAGTCTTTTGAGACTTATAGTTTTGAAAATGATTTAACAAGTCATCACTATTGTACATTCACTTTAATCTCCTCTTGTGACTAATATACTCTATTCATGTACAAAAACATATTCACAAATCACTAATAATCCCAACTGTAATAATTAATACGCCTATCTTTACACATGTATATTGATATTATATATTTAAAGTACAAATTTAATTATGGTATATTTAAGGGAGAATTGTCAGCTAAAAATATTAGTAGGAGCCCCTGAGAGATCTCCTAACCAAAAACCACCAAGGGAATCCAGCGGAATTTCTCCATAGAGACGCTTCACTAAACGTTAGGGTTAGATCCGTGGGAAATCTAGCTCAATCCACAGTAAGATACATGCAAAGGCATTGTTCAAGGGTTAGAAAGAAAAGATAAATTGCCAATTAGGTTATTAGGAAAAAAAAAAGAAGTAAAATGAGATCTAACAGCCAAGGAACAAAACTTAAGAACCAAGGGAAAGGATGAACGCTTGGATGAATTCCTCCTCAACTTATTTGAAGACAAAAAGGAATATTTTTCCCACCAAGGAATCAGGCAAAACAGCAAGAAAGGGTGAAGAATATTCAGGAACCAATAGTGAAACCGATCTTGTCTCTTAATAAAAGTGACGGGAGAGAACCACGGTTAGGAAACTTTTTTGGGTTGTCCTTAGCTGATCTGTTGCCACGTGAGCCCTAAAAACGACCGAAAGAATGTCTCAAGTACTTTTATCCAATAAAACAATAACAAATTACCACTTAATTTCCACGTAGGACGTTGGCGGAGCATCGGTTAAAGGTGGCAGTATCTTGGCTTTCCAGGACTTGCATCCACCACACTTAAGTAAAATGAGGGGGATGTGGTTGGGCAATGATGAAGGGACATATGCACTCTCCGTTGTCTTATTACTTCATTATCCCTCATCCTTCCTCTTGAACTTTATAAATACATTATTTCATCTTTAAAATGAGGGATCTTTCTCTCAATTTTTTTGCCTAGTTTCATATAGTTTTGTGATATTCTCACTTTAATGTTTGTCCTTTGTATTCTCCTCATGGACTTGAACGTTAGAGAATGAATGTCAACCCCCACTCTGGCTTCACCTTAACATTGTGCTCTGTCTTGCAGGATTGGATGTTCTTAGTAAACCAATATCTGCTCATACTGGGAAAATACATATCTGTAATGAAATTTGTACCTTCAAAAGGGATTTACCTTCCACAACCTTGGATATGTAGATTAATCCTGAGAAGAAAGTTTGATAGAGACAAAGCTTGGAGAAAACGTGTGCACCAACTAGGGACAACATTCAGTGAAATATCTTATTGTAGATCTAGGACGTAAGTGAGATTGGCTGGGAAAGAGTTTAGGGAAAAAGAGAGAGAAACGTGAAGAGCTAAGAAGAAGAGAGAGAAACGATGTCTGATGTTGAAAGGAGATAAAAGTAATAAGAGAAGACAGGTTGAACTGGGTTTGTCAACTACTACTACAGATATAATATTGATAAAAACAGAAAAATTATTGAAAAATAATAAATTTATAGGGTAATTATTAATTTGACCCCTAACGTTTGGGAAATCATCTAATTTTTAATACAGTTTTGTTTATTGGTATCCTTGGGCCCTAACTTATGGAAATGTATCATTCTAATCCCTCTAACTATTTTTCTAACGGTTCAAACATCACAAAATTGGTAAAAAAAAAAACTGATTGCTCTTAACTCTATTTAAATGAGTTAAAATTATTATTTTAACCTCAAATTTAAAAAGATTATTATAATTAAAAGGATAATATGGTCATTTTATATTAATTTTAAAAAATAAAATTAAAAAAAAATTTCAATTTTATTTTTTTAAGAAAAAATTTTAATATAATATCCGCTGTCCATCAAATTTAAATACATTAAAGATTAATTTCAAAGTTATGGACCAAATTAATAATTCTCAAACTTATAAAGCCTATAAATTTAAGAATAAAAGTAACAATTTCTCGTAAATACATTAAGATAATTTCTTAAACAGAATCACACTAAGCTGGTCATGGTAAACACATAATTCAACTCTTGTGGCAAATTGAGACCATTGATGTAAAGTTATCTTCGAAGATAAGCTTACATGGACATGCTACGTAAACAGCACTCACACTGACGTTCCACACGACCCCTTCCACTTCTCTTGATCAACAGGTAGTATGACATGTTCAAACAATAACAACAGCACGAAACCGGCCCTCTTAATTTCATTATAATATGTCACTTTAACAAGTAGCCAATTTTTACTAAATCATTTATACTTTTCTATAGTTTCAATTTTTTATTCACTTTAATTTTCATTGACTTGCTCTGTTTTAAATATTTCTTCCCACCCTTTATATTCTTTGCTTCTAAACTACAATAATAATGTCTTTTATTTTCATCATCAAAATTATCCCCTTCTTCTCTTTTATTTCACTTGTCTTTGTCTTGGTTCAATTTTAATCAACATGGACTCCTCCGATTTCCCCGTCAGCAAGTCACCGAGAAGAGAGCTCCAGGGCCCTCGTCCGGCGCCTCTAAAAGTCCGTAAAGATTCATACAAGATCAAGAAACCCCGGTACCACCAAAAACCATCTCAACCACTGCAACAACAGCCACCGGCACAGCCGCGGCCGCCGGTGATAATCTACACTGTATCACCCAAGGTAATCCACACAACCCTAGTGACTTTATGAACCTTGTTCAACGCCTTACCGGTTCATCATCATCATCAATATCACATCATGATCAACAACAACAAATAAATTATGATCATCATTATCATCACACTGGTGCAATTTCACCGGCTGCAAGATATGCTAGCATAGAGAAGACAAAGTCATCATCACCAGAAAAGAACAAGCAACAAAGCCAAGATCACAACATGGGTTTTTGGAAGGAATAGATATGGATCATAACATAGAGAGATCAAGTTTTTTTCCTGGGATCTTGTCTCCTGGACCCACTTCACTGCCCATCATATCACCCAGCTTCTTTTCTCCACCGTCTGATCCGAACATGATCAGCTTCTTCATGATTTGAGCCCTGTGATGCACGGTAACAAGAATTTTATAGAGGGTAGTTTCATGCCTAGTCCTTCTAGCTTCATTTCACCTCGTATAACATCTCCTACATCTTCTGTTGACCTTTTCAATAATTTCTTTTACTACTGATTTGTAGGTATTAGAGAAAGAAATAGAGATAGTTTTCTTTTTTTTTCTTTTCCTTTTTGGGTTCTGGAGATGAGATTGAAGGGGTTTTGTTTGGGCATATTTGATGAAGAAGATGACAGAAAGGGACCAAAATGGAATTTTTTGGGGGTGGTGTGTGGTGGGTTAGAAAATTGGAGACTTGTTCATGGCTTTATCTTTTTCTTAATTATTTTAAGTGGATGTGGGGCGGATGATACGGCAGTTCGGCTCAAAATATCATATGTTAAACTCATCCTCATTTTGATACTACTTTTTGTCATGTACCTTTAGCATTTAATTTCTAAGATTAACATTGCATTTTCCTTTTTTAAGTTTATATGTATGCTCTTGCACTAACTCATTACAAATTAAAAAAAAAGCAATATTATTAAATATCTTGACCTTTCTTGCAAGATCTCCAAGTGGTTAATGTACCTCCCTCTCACCTTATGGGAAAAGATGTCTCGCGTTATGAGAGCATATATCCGAGCCGTGCATTTAATGATTGATCTTGGCAGGTTCCGGCAGTTATTAATCTTGTAATTGTACCCTCTTCAAAAAAAAAAAAAGGTCACAAATTCAAGAGTATTATAGCTTTAATGATACAGATTTCATAACTATACAACATAATTTACATCATAATTTGTATACTCGTCTAATAAAATTATTTCATTTATATATTAGTTTTGAACAACCAATGTAGCAATTATTTTAAATTTAAATTTTTTTATATTAATATCATAAGTAATATAATTTTATTAGACAATGTAGAGAGAATAGAGTTCGTTTGTCCAATAGAATCTTTTCTGATAATCCACTTAAGGGGTCGGTTATTTTTCTGTTAATCCACTTAAATTTGTTTTTCTATCTGAAAATTGAATAATTTTGAAGTTTATTGAAGACTAAACAGGTACTGAAACCTAAAATTTGAATGACATTTTTTTTTTAGTCTTTTGATCTCTGAAGCTAATTTGTTGATTGTTTATTTTTTAAAAAAAAAATCTGAAAACAAATAATTTGACTTTTATATCCACGAACTACCTATTATAATTTTTATTGGGTATGATATAAATAAGTTAATAACTAAGAACAAATATTTTCATAAATCCTAAATCAAAATTCTCTAAATATTGATAATATTTCATCAATTTAATTTTTTATTGATAATAATGTGTAATAATATTTTAGGAAAATATTAACTTTATATAATTCAAAATTAAATATATTCCTTTTAATCTATAAAACATACACGTTAACATTATTGTACAAAACAGCTAACCTATAATTAGCAGCATATGAAAATTAAACATTTGTAAAATATACAATTGACATAAAATTGAAAATGTATTAATTATAGGAGTTTTTTAGTATTTTTTTTAAAATTATTTGAACGGTTAGAAAAAAATAAAAACAACTTAATGAGTCTAATATAAAACGATTAAGCTTTAAGTCTGCTATTATATTATTGATCATTACAGCAATATTGTATTATTAAAGTGAGGTTATGCGGTAAGTATATTAATTAATCTTTAATTAGGATAGATGTTTGTTTTTCTTAGGAATGTTAGCTCATGGCATATGACTCAGCCACAGCCACGCAAAATGAATGAGGACTATTAATTAGAAAATTGAATTATTTTATCATAATTTTTATTACAACTGGTTTTGGGGCTACTCTTAATTTTTGTAAGGTTACACTTACAGGCCAGCAGCAGAATTTGAGCACTCAAGAAGAAAAACGAAATATAATTAAGTAGGTTTTTTATATAATAATAATAATAAAACTTAATTCAGGTCATAGTTTTTAAACCCCACTTAAAAGTTAAAACACTTATTCCAACAGTTTTATTTTTAGTACCTACTTAGCTAATATATAATGTGTTATTGTCTTAAAAGAATAAAATTTATTTATTTTATTAATTTTTATACATATTCGCTCATATCTCAATTGGTTAGTACACTTCTCTTCTGATTCGATAGTAAGAGTTCAAATCCTATAAATTTACTAATATATGTGAATAGTTTTCTCTATTTATACTGAGTGACATTAGTTCAGTTCATTATAATAACAATCTTTAATAAATCAGAAAATTAACTTCTAGAAGGCAAAAATATTATTGCTGTAAATCTAGAATCTGATAAGACACAACTCTTTAGGGTGTCAGAAAGTCAAAAATTCATTATAATACTCAAAACACTTTGATTAATCTTTTCTCTTTTTAACAAACACTTTATTAATCTTCTAATCACCATTTACAATTATATATATATATATATATATATATATATATATATAATTGTAAAGTTAAATGTAGTAGTTACGATGGAAACACCATCAAATTGCTATTATTATAATAATAATCAATTTTTTAATTAATTAGATTTTGGTTGTACTCGGCACCATTTGAATTGTACTACTTTTGATGTTGACTTATTTTCGGATTTTTGCTGTAGTGGATCTTCTTCATTCATTTTTACCTAGTTATCTTCATTACAAGAAAAATATTTCTACAATCTATAAATTTAAATAGATATTTGATGTGTAATCTAAATATAATTCTTTGTTTTCTATAATACAAAGTATATGAAATTTTAAATTTTCATGTGTTTGCTTATATATTGTAGATTATGCCTAAAAACAGGTTTTTGGATATAATCCAAAAATTTAGGTCAAATTAATAACAATACAAAGTAATTTTTTTTTTAATTCAAAAGAATTTAATTTTTAGATAATATATCAAAATCACTTTTACTTAAAGATATTTAATTGTCTTAGTATCATAATTTTTAAAAAGGCTAATTGTAATAAATTATCCTGATATTTGGCTATATTGCAATGAAATCGTGAATTTAGTTTTAATTACATGTTAGTACCCTACCGTCAGTTGACCAGTCAAATATAACGGTTTGACTTTAACTTTTATATAAAAAGACATAATTGCTCATAGTTTAAAAAAAATAAATTAAATAAAAATTAAAAAAAATTGAAATTTTTAAAAATAAATCTCCATTATTCATCAATCTTGATGGACGGTGGAGATACATTTTATAAAAAAAAAAAATCATACAATTAAAAAAAGTTAAAAAAAATTTATATTAAATTTTTTTTTGGTGATCCAAATTGGATCTCCACTAAGAACATTAAGAACAAACAAAAAAAAAAAAAAATTTGTTCTAACCCAGATCTGGGTTAGAATGCGAACCCAGCAACTGGGTTCGCTACGATAGACTCCATGGATGGTGGAGATTTATTTAACTTTTTTTATAATTTATAAATTTTTTTATTTTTTAAAAATAAATTAAGGTCAAAAGATCAAAATACCATTTGACTATTGGTTGACCGTCAACTCTAACGGTCAAACAGTTAGTCAAGGGTACTAACATGCAATTAACACGTTAGTCAGGGTGCGTTTAGTACATAGGATAGGACAGGACAACATGGGACAAGTTGCTCCTGTCCCATGTTTGGTGCGACATGGGCGTTGGACAACGTTGGACAACATGGGACAAAAAACCCAAAATCTTGTTCCATGCTAGACCCTAGGACAAACTGTAGCATAACATGGGACAAGGTCTAAAATAACTAATATACCCTTATTTATTTTAAAAATTACAAATAAACCATCACATATAAAAAAAAAAACATAAATTTTTTTTCATCCCCCTCTCATCTCCTCTTTTGCACCTCTATTCTCTCTCTTTACTCAATCCTCTCTCTCTTCCTATCCTCCCATCAAGACCCACATCAAGTTTTTAAGAATAAAAAAGACAATTTTTTTGCAGCAAACCCAGAAAAACAAAAATGAAGAAAGCATAGAAAAAATCAAAAAAATAAAAATGGAAGGAATCATAAAATTTTATATACATACATATATATATATATATATATATATGCTTTTGAAATTTTATTATTATTATTATTATATTTTTTTGTGTTTATGAGTTCTTGGTGTGGAGATCCACCAAGAACACAAAAATACAAAATAAAAAATTTTAATTTTTTAAATTGGTTATTTTATAAAAAAATCATTTTTTTTTATTTTCTTTTCAATACAATCTACATCCATCTATTTTTATTTATGGAATTCCATATTCTTTTGGTATGGATTATATTTAATAAAAACATTCAAATTTTGTTCTGTCCTGTCCCATTTATCACTAATATGTTGTAACAAACATTAGACAGGACAAGAAGGGTACTCTGATCATTTAAACATCTTGTACTGTCCTGTCCCAGCCTTATCAAACGCATAACAGTACAGTACACAGTTCTGTCTCAGACATACCAAACACAATATAGAACAGCTATCATGTCCTGTCCTGTCCTGTCCCGTTCCATCCCACCCTGTTCTGTCCCGTTCCATCCCACCCTGTTCTGTCCCGTCCACATACCAAATGCACCCTCAAGGATATTAACATATAATTAAGGCTAAACTCACGATTTCATTGCAATATAGCCAAATATCATAATACTTTATTACAATTAACCCTTTTTAAAACCTATTTTTTTTACTACAAATAAAATAACACTAGTCATATTATTTCTTTCTATATAAAGATATTATTGATGTCACTCACCATCATCATTACCTTATCATTGCATCATCTTGACTTTTTTTTTTTTTTTTTGGTAACAAGGAGGGTGGGAAAACCACCCAGCAGCAGAACACACTGCGCACACACAGCTCTAGCAGTGGCTATGCCTTGCTTATCTATCATCTTGACTTTTCTCTGGCCGCAAATGTAGATTTTGTAATGCCACTCTTCTTCTTATTTGACTTTAACACTAGAGCTTCTCTCTTAAAAAACAAAAAACAAAAAAGGGTAACACTAGAGGGTTTCTTTTTTTTTTTTTTTTTACATATAACATGCCGTGGTAACGACTTAAACATAAAATATTATTAGGCTAAATAAGCGTCTTTACCCCCGAATATTGATCGATAGTTAGCACTAGAGGTCTATCATCAGCATTTAGCAAAATGCAAATGTTCTCACTAGCTTAATCTTCCCTACGTTTATGTGGTATTTGTTGGATTTTATTTATAATATGTAGTCATGGCCATTGGAACTGA
Organism: Xanthoceras sorbifolium; assembly: GCA_003430845.1. NCBI lineage: Eukaryota > Viridiplantae > Streptophyta > Magnoliopsida > Sapindales > Sapindaceae > Xanthoceras > Xanthoceras sorbifolium. Next base: position 10,309,543 of record CM010617.1, on the reverse strand, counting down.
ATCGGCGGTTCCGGTTCCTTTTTTTGTCTAATCGGAACCGGGGACCAGTTCCGGTTCCAGTTGGAACCAGGGGGGAACCGACGGTTCCGATTCCTCCCTGGTTCTTTTGGAACCTGCAGTGCAACCGTTGGTTGAACCGCCGGTTCCAAAACCGGAACCAGCCCCAATAAAAAAAATTTTGATTTTTTTTTTTCAAATTAAAAAATTAAAAAAATTTAATAAAAAGTTAAAAAAATTAAACTAATGAATAAACCAAAGGTAATAAATCATTGTGGATAGACAATTAAAACTCTAGAAGTGTGTACATGTAACATCCCGGATTTCGGGTAATTAATTTTATATATGTGAAAATAAATTTTACTATTTGAGGGAGTGAAAATGTAATTAAATTTTACTATTTTTATGATTTCCAGCGGACCAGATTGAATGATTGAAAATGGAAAATGAAAAATTTAGAACTGAACCAGAGAGCATCGCGACCTGGTCACCGCGACCACAGGTCGCGATAGCTCGCTCGCGGTGAAAAACGTGATTTTTGGCAGTGAGCATCGCGACCAGCCATCGCGACCACAAGTCGCGATGGACTGCTCGCGATGAAATTGTCAAAGTTTGGCAGAGAGCAACGCGACCCGTAGCGCGACCAAGGCGCGCTCGCGATGAAGGCGGTGCGCGCACTCCAGTGAGCATCGCGACCTGGTGGCGCGACCACAGGTCGCGGTAGCGAAAAAAAAAAAAAAAAAAAAGAGAAGCTTCTCGCAGAAGCCAGAAAACAGCGAGAGAAGAGAGTGAGAGCGAGAAAGAGAGAGAGTGGCCGAGAAAAGAAGGAAGAAAGAAGAAAGAAAAGAAAGGAGAAGGAAGAAAGAAGAAAGAAAAGAAAGGAGAAGGAAGAAAGAAGAAAGAAAGGAAAGGAGAAAAGGAAGAAGAAAGTGGAAAGGAAAAGTGAAGAGAAAAAGAAAAGGGAAGGAAACGAAATCGTAGAACCGCGGATTGTCGAACGAAAACAAGGATTCCAGGTTGGTGTACGTTTGTTTTCGGAATCGTTACGAAAAGTTTTTCGTTATTGTTTTGTTTTCGTTTTTGATTTCGTAGAGATTTCTCGCATTCGATTTCCGTATGAAAATTGTTTATTGTATATGAAAAATCGATGTTTGATGTCTTTATTGTTGATTTTGGACTGATTTTGTGATAGATCGTATTTCGATTTCGTTTTCGAATATTTCGATTTCGTTAAAATAATTGATTTAGATTTTTGTAAAATTATTGAGTATGATTCTTGAAGAATACTATGTGATTTGTATGTTTAATGAGTAATTATTGTTATTGAGTACCTATTGCGACATTTATTGTGAATATAGTTTATCTGAAACGGCCCTAGGATACTTAGACATAGAAATGGATATAGGAGGTTGGTATACCAGCTGGGTTTTTACTGAGCAGTACTGCGCCGCTACTGATTGATACTGATGATTATTATGTACCTCCTCTTGGATTCGTCCAGAGGCTGGGAGATACGTACCTCCTCAGGATTCGTCCTGGGGGTTGGGAGCCATGTACCTTCCCAAGGATTCGTTCCCGGGATAGGGAGTTATGTACCTCTCTAGGTTCCGTACCCACGGTCCTAGAGTTGGGAGACACGTACCTCCTCAGGATTCGTCCTGGGGGTTGGGAGCTTGACCCATATTCCAGTCCTATTATGTTTAGTATTCTAGCGGGCCAGAATTGATTGGAATTGAAAAGTGAACCGAATGATTTTATTGATAGCATTCATTGTTGACCTCATTATTGAAATTAAAGTGATTGAAATTGTTTAATGCTTTGATTTTGAAATTTAATTGTTTTGAAATGGATTAGAAATGGAATATATATATATATATATATATATATATATATATATTGTGGTTTATTTCTTCTTAAAAGATATTTATTTTATGGTTTATTTAATTGAGTTTATAGTACACCCACTAAGCTTTATGCTTAGCGCGTTAGTTTTGTTTCTAACGCGTAGGTACCAGGGATCCCGAAGAAGTTAAGGATTGAAGAGATGTTCCCTGCAGATAGAGGCGGAGAGTCACATTTTGGGTAGATATTCATGTGTAATATGAGTAATATGCATGCATATTCAGCGAGTCTGTAAATATGTTTTGTTCTGTAATTAAATAATTTATGATTTCTGTCTTTTAGTAGTAGAATGTTTGTAAATATTAAAGTTTGATTTGTTTTATTTCATAAATTGTGATTGATAAGCCGCACTAAACGGCAGAGTGCGCAACTGTTTGAATATGAGATATTGAAGTGCTATTGAGAATTGTTTTTGAATTGAATTGTGTAAAAACAGGTTTTGGAAAGTCCGAAAAACAAACGGTACTCTGCCGAATTTTTGTAAAAAGTTTAATTATTGGACTCACTTGATGTTGGTTTTAAAATTATAAACTATGAGGTTTTGAAATGGTTTGAAAAAGTTTATTTGATGGGTCCACAATGATTTTGAAAAGTTATAAAATGAATTTAGAAAGTTTTGAAAGTTCGAGTAGTGCTCCCCGGGTCGGTCCGGCAGGGTCGGGTCGGGGGGTGTTACAGTACATATATATATATATATATATATGCAAAAGTAGTTTCAAAATATATTCACTTTCAATGTGGGATTGGTTATATATATAGATAAGTAAAGATGGTTCAAGTCTTGTGCACTTTCAATGTGAGATTTGATAATATAGTTAAAAATGGTCTACACTAGTCCCACATTGAAAGTAAAAGAGAAGTGTATGAGAAGAAGTTTTATATAAAATAATAGTAAGTAGTCCCACATTGAAAAAAAAATTGTAGTGTAGGAAGTTGAGTGCTTATAAGTAGTCCCACATTGGAAAAAAAAGAGAAGTGTAGGAAGTTGAGTGCTTATAAAAGGGATAAGCATTTGTTAGGTTATGACTTAAGTGATATGTGGCCCAACAATAGTATTGGGCCATTTACTCATGTTTATTTATAAATTATTATATGGCCCAACAGTGTTGGGATATATATATATAATTATATATACATATAATTATATATATATATATATATATTTGTTTATATATATATAATTATATATATATATATTAGTGAAAAATTTTAAAAAATTTATTTTTTAAAAAAAAAATCGGGAATCGAATTGGAACCGCCTGAACCGGGCAGTTCCATGAACCGCCAGTTCCTAACCGGCGACTCCGATTTTTTTTTAAGGCTAACCGGAATCGGGACCGGCTGTCCCGGTTTTGAACAGGAACCTAAGGTTCCCGTTCAAAACCGCCTGTTCGGTTCGAATCGCTCCCTAATAATATGTGTGTGTGTGTGAGAGAGAATACAGGCAGGGGTCAAGCATTTATGAACTTTAGGTAAAAATTTAAAATTTAAAATAAATTTTAATGTTAAAATATATTAATTTTAAATAGAGAGTAACTCTACATGAAGCAGAGGTCTATAGTTACCTGGATGCATGAAGGCGATAAAAATACGAAAAAATTTGACGCCCGTGTGACTGGCCGTAGAAAGCGTAACACGTTAACTGGTCTTCTGGATGATACTGGCACTTGGCAGACGAACAGAGCATATATGGAAAGTATTATTTCTTCCTATTTTGATGAAATGTTTACCTCTACATCCCATTTGTTTCAATTATTAATCAGGTATTAGATTGTGTGGAACCATGCCTCCCTACAGACCTCAGCAATTTTCTAAACGCCCCTTTTTCCAACTAATGAAGTTCGAACTGTTGTGCTTGATATGAATACATCGAATGCCCGTGGTGATGATGGCTTACCTGCTTTGTTTTATCAACAACTTTGAGATACAATTGGTGGCAGTATGGTTGTGGCTTGTTTGCAATGTCTTAATGATGGTATGTCAGTTGAACGGGTGAATTCCACTTTAGTTGTTCTCATCCCAAAGGTTCAAAATGCAGAAAGAATGTTTGCAACGTGATGTACAAGATTGTGTCCAAGGCCCTTGCAAACCGTTTCCAAAGGGTTGACTGCAAAACTCTTATATACCCAAAGTGCATTTATCTGTGGTAGGCTTATCTCTGATAATGCTATAGTAGGTTTTGAGTGTATTCATGCGCTCAGACGAAAAGTTAATGAGACAAAAGGATTCATGGCTCGGAATTTAGATATGCCAATAATTTATGATCGCATTGAATGGAAGTTTCTTCAAGGTATGCTAGAGTGCTTGGGGGTTTCACAGTCTTGGATTTGAAAAATCATGAATTGTGTTACTATTGTTTATTACACTTTTTACTTAATGGTCAGTCGTGTGTGTCATGCATGGCCAACTAGGGGATTGTGGTGGGGAGATCTCTCTCTCCTTATCTCTTCGTAGTTTGTGCAAAGGGACTTTCCCTTCTAATTAATCAAGATGTTAATACTAGTGTTTATTCCGGTTTTTGTTGTAGCAGAGGTGGACCTTTCATTACCCGCCTCTTTTTGCGGATGATAGCTTGTTTTCACTAAATCTTTTGTGGATCAATGTCATACAATTCAATCTATATTGGATTCCTATTCCAGGGTTTCCGATCATCTGGTGAATTTCAATAAATCAGTTGTGTTTCAGTAAACAGATCGCGAATCAGGCAGGCTTCGATATGGCTTAGATTTTAGGTATTAATGTTGTTCACTGTCATGAACGATATCTGGAGCTTCCAAGTTTTGTGTTCAAGAATTAAAAAAGAAAAAAGAAAAAAAAAGAAACTCTTTTTAGTAATATCAAAGAGCGAGTTTGGAATAAACTTAAAAGTTAGCGGAGTAGTCTTTTTTCTTAAGGGGGGAAATGAAGTGTTATTAAAAGCCATTATTCAAGCAATCTCAGCGTATTATATGAGCCTTTTTAAGTTGCCATAATCTCTTATTGATGATATCTATAGACTGTGTGCGCGACTTTGGTGGGGCAGTGCTAGGACTGTTAAGAAGATTCATTGATGTTTATGGGATTGCATGTGTGCTAGTAAGGAGAAGGGTAGTTTGTGATTTCGAGACCTTTCGATTTTTAACCAATCGATGCTTGCAAAACTGGGTTAGAGGTTGATTTGTAAATAGATATCCTTGGTTGCGCGTGTTATTAAGTCTTGTTACTTCCCATCTTCTTCTTTTTTACATGCTCGGACCAATTCTTCTAGATCTTTTATTTGGTAGAGCTCTCTTTAGGGAAGAAATCTTCTGGAAAAAAGGTCATATTGACGGGTTTGTTTATGGATTGAACACCCATTTATATAAAGATAGATGGTTGCCCGTCCTTCCACCTTTAAGATTTTGTCCCCGATAACTCTTGGTGAGTCGGCTTTGGTTAGTGCTCTAAAGTCACCATCAGGTGCTTGGAATGAAGAATTGATTCACAATAATTTTCTTCTAGCTAATGTCAACTCCATTCTCAGCATTCCTATCTGTTCCTTGGTTGTGCAGAACTCTTTGCTCTGGCATTTAACAAAGTATGGGATATTCACAGTTAAAAATGGCTACCATGTGGGTCAGTCTCTTATTCCCAAAACTTTAACTTCCAATCAGTCTTCAAAGATCTATTGGTGGCATTTCTTTTGGAAGTTACAAATACCAAGGAAAATCAAGTTGTTTAGTATGCCTTCCATTACTGGTTACCAACTTTGGTTAGTATTGTGCATAGGCATGTGCCCGTTGAGCCTTTCTGTCCTTTTTGTGCCAACCCACACAAGACTACATTGCATGCTATATGAGGTTGTCAAAGCCTTTCCTCTATTCGTTTAGCTTGCTCTTTTATGCAAGAAGGGTCATTTCCACAATCGACAGATTTGAGGACTTTATTCTTTGCTGCAAATCCCAAGTGCAGGAGAAAGATTTTAAGGAGCTATGTATTATCTTTTGGTAAATTTGTATCGTCGTAATCGTTTTGTTCACTCTCTCCCTGTTTTATCTGCTAACGAGGTAATGGCAAGGTCTTTGGTTTACTTTGATGATTTTCTTGCTGCTATTGAGATAACAAAGTTGGTACCTAAGTCTTATCCTCCTGCTGCACATTCTCTTGATAATGTTGTTCAATTATCTCCTCCTCCATCTGGTTTCTACAAGGTAAATATTGATGCTACAATTGATGCTGCTGGTTTGCGAATAGGTTTGGGTATTGTAGTTCGAGATGAAGTTGGCTTTGTGATGGCTGCTGGTTCTCAACCTTTGTATCTAGGTGTGTCTCCGTAGGTAGCTGAAGTGATGGCTGTGTTAGGATTATGCTCAATAGCAAGAGTGTAATAGTGTAATTGACAATCTTTTCATATGAATAAAGTGATTTCTGATATAACGAATATTATAGTAATTATATTAATTGTCAAAAGTAAATAATCATAAAGTCAAGAAACTATGAGAAACAAAATAATTGTTCGTACATCTGGATATGTATGAGGTAGACACAATTCTTTAGTTAGTCTCGAATACACATTCATAGCTTAAGATATAAGGTTGAGCGCCTTTATCTTGTTAAAGTTGTGGATTCCTTTGTTAGCATTTGAGCGGGATCAAATGTGATATGATGAGTCTAAAATCATCGAAGTGTCTTTAGACAAAAGAATCTAATGCATTGGGTGCATTGAATATGATCACTATAGAAAACTTTATCAGCAACCGACAGTGGATAAAAGTATTCAACTGAGACAACCAGAGAGTCTGTCTGAATCCTCAGATAAATTATGGACTTATGGTTGCACGCGTTATCATTTGAGCTGTCAATGAGTATGATTATATCGCATAGTCTATTCTCGATGGTTTGGTGGTGTTCACGTGTATATCGATAGAAGACATCATTTATAGAAATGGACAACGTGACTGCATTTAACAAATGTTAGTAGAATACCATCATATGGATGTTTTGAGGTATTAGATATTTAAATCTTTACGTAAAGTTTTCAATAGTAGATATTGAAACATGACTTCTGGACAAGTCAAAATATTCAAGTTCGAAAACATGGTCATATAAGTAAATATGGTAACTTGGAGAGCTATAGACGGTCTATGAGCTCTTGGTGATTACTGGTATTTTTCACAATGATACATTTTCTCCATTTAGGTTGTCTAGGGTACAAATTAGTATGCTCACTTATTCTATCTTTATTTAAGAGTTCAATTTTAGTTATTTAGTGGAATAAACTAAAATTTTAGTTATATGCTATCGGATCATTTATTTGATCCATCTTATGGAATTGATTTTGGAATTCTTTCCAAAAGTTTTGAAAGGTGCGTTCTTGTGTTTGATCGAGACACGCGGTAACTCGTTAAAATACCTGGGATGGGCGACCAAGGGTGTGTGATCCCTTGGGTGGCCTTAAGGGATGTTTTTAACATCCCGTAAATATATTGATAATATAATTAACACATTTATTTAAATGGGGCTGTTAAATTATATTAAATATATTATTTAAAGGCATGTGGACTTATTTCTTTTTGTAAGAATGGGTCTAGTTCACATGTGGACTTTTTGTAAAGGTTCAATAAGATTAATAAAATAGAAAACAAAGTTTGGTCCATAACCAAATGGGGTGGGCGGCATTAGCTATTAGGATATAGCTAATTACTTTGTTTTATTTTATTAGTTAATTAAATGGTAATTAATTAATTATCTAAATTAATTAATTGTTTAATTAAAAATAAAAATTACTTTTCTACTAAGGAATTGAATTCCTATTTTCATACTATTGATGATAGTATGATAAGAATCAAATACCTTATTTGATAAGTGATAGACAATTAGAATTGTTTATCAAATCAAATTAGGAAAGATTTTTTATATTTATCAAAACTCTAAAGTTGACCTTTAAGTCACTTTTAGGAAAGTTTTGATAAGTCACTAATTCTCATTTATCCTTTAATAATTATTGGATAACACACTTTAAAGTTGGGATATGATTGAACTCTTGGATTGATAGGTTTTTAAGTGAAACACAAACCCTCCAAGAAGGAGGATTCGGCCACCCTATATATACTATCAAAGGGGAGTTCGGCCAAGAGAGCCAATTGTAACATCCCGGATTTCGGATAATTAATTTTATATATGTGAAAATAAATTTTGTGATTGGAAGGGGTGTAAATGTAATTAAAAGTATGTTTATTTTTATGATTTTCAGGTGGACCAGATGGAACGGTCTAAAAATGATGCATAAAAAGGAAAACTGAAGCAGAGAGCATCGCGACCTGGTCACCGCGACCACAGGTCGCGATGGCTTGCTCGCGGTGGAAAATGTGATTTTTGGCAGTGAGCATCACGACCAGTCACCGCGACCACAGGTCGCGATGAACTGCTCGCGATGAAAATGTCAAATTCTGACAGTGAGCAACGCGACCACCAGCGCGACCAAGGGACCACGAGGGGTGCTCGCGATGAAGGCAGTGCAAACGCTCCAGTTAGTACCGCGACCTAGTGGCGCGACCACAGGTCGCGACGACGGTCGCGATGGCTAAAAAAAAATATAAAAAAAAGAGTGGCTTCTCGCAGAAGCCAGAAAACACACAGAGCAGAGAAAAGAGAGGCAGATAGCGAGAAAGAAAAGAAAAGAAAGAAGAAAGAAAAAAAAAAAGAAAAAAAAAAGAAAGAAGAAAGAAGAAGAAGAAGAAGAAGAAGAAGAAAAGAGGAAGGAAAGAGAGAAAAGGAAGTGTAGGTAAAGAGAAAGGGAAAGGAAAGGAAAAGAAAATCGTGGAACCGCGATTTGTTGAACGAAAAACGGTATTCAAGTAGGTGTACTTCCGATTTCGGAATCTTTACGAAAAGTATTTCGTTTTCGTTTTCGATTCCGTTGAAATGTCTCGTTTTCGATTTTCGTATGAAAATTGTTTAATTTATATGAAAAATCGATTATTGATATATCTATTGTTGATTTTGGAATGATTTTATGATAGATCGTATTTTGATCGTGTTTTCGAATATTTCGATTTCGTTAAAAATACTTGATTTAGATTTTCGTATAACTATTGATTATTTTTCTTGAAGAGTATTGTGTGAATTGTATGTTTATTGAGCAACTATTGTTTTCTGAGTAACTATTGTGAAATTTATTGTGAATCTAGTTCATCGGAAACGGCCCTAGGGTACTTAGACATAGAAATGGATATAGGAGGTTGGTATACCAGCTGGGTTCACTGAGCAGTACTGCGCCGATACTGATTGCTATTGATGATTATTATGTACCTCCTCATGGATTCGTCCAGGGGCAGGGAGACACGTACCTCCTCAGGATTCGTCCTGGGGGTTGGGAGCCACGTACCTTCCTAAGGATTCGTTCCTGGGATAGGGAGTTATGTACCTCTCTAGGTTCCGTACCCACAGTCCTAGAGTAAGGAGATACGTACCACTCTTAGGATTCGTCCTAGGGTGGGAGTGATCGATCAATATTTGTTACATATTTACGACCCCTAAACCATATCTTTTAATTGTATTCTTAAGTATTTTTGGTGCTTTTGATGTGTTTTCCTTGAGTTTGCAGGTTTAGGGACCTCAGTGATGATTTTGAATATTTATGGGGAAAACGTGTAAATTCAGTAACTTTGGGGAAGGGCATCTGAGAACTAATAGCAAACTGCTGGGGCGTAACTGCAATTTCGGAAAGTTTCACCAATTTAAGTGAAACGGTGCGTTTTGCACCAAGGGAATTGAGATTAAATGGAACGGCGTCGTTTTGGACCCTAAGAGTTGGTCCAAAACGACACCGTTTTGGCCAAAGAAGAAACCAAATTGCCATGCATGCGCGACCAGCACCTGCAGCTCCAGCCCTCCTCGCGATGAAGACGAACCCGCGCCCAACCAGTGAGCAGCGCGAGCTCGACCGCGACCAGCATCTCCTCGCGGCGCAGCTCGCGGTGCAGAGGCAGCAGTGTCCAGTGAGCTGCGCGATGACCGAGCGCGACAGCTGCTAGCGTGGGGAGCTCGCGATGCAGAAACCTTAGCCGAACCAGAAAACCAGTGAGCTTCGCGAGCTCTCTCGCGACCAGCCCCAGCTCGCGACCTCCGCCTCGCGACGATGGTGACCAGTCCAGCAGTGAGCATGGCGAGGAAGACCGCGACCACAGCAGCTCGCGAGAAGCTCGCGATGAAGATGAACATGGCAGCAGTGGGCATGGCGAGAAGGTGGCGACCAGGTCTTCCTCGCGATGCCGTTCGCGTCCAGCCATTTCCAGCGCCCAGTGAAGGCCGCGACCAAGCCATCGCGACCACTGGTCGCGATGGTGGTCGCGGTGAAGAAAAATGGCAGCCCTAACGGGCTGCTATAAAAAGAAAAATGCAGAAAATAACAAGGGAGCTGCATGTGGCAGCAGGGTTGGCTCTCGCCAAGGACAGCAAGGGGCTCGGGGCAGTGCCTCCAAGGGTGATTCTTCACCATTTTGCCCATCCCAAACACATCCCAAACATCACACAACACCAACACATCTCTAGTTGCGACTCCATCGAAGATTCGTCGGAGAGAAGACGAAGAATGAGGGAGGAGGAATCTAAGCGGGAAACACGCGGGTTTCGATTCTCGACTTCATCGAATGGGTTGTATTACTTCCCTTTTCCTATCTTTACGTGTAATCGATTGTATGAGTGATTAGATTTGTTGTTAGGTAGTTTTCGGAACTATGAACGGATTCGGATTTATTGACTACGAATATATTTTGTATATTATTTCATGATATTGTGAATGAGATTATTTGAGCATTATCTTATTGCGTTTGATTTATGGTGTTTTGCGATTATGAACGTAGATTGCATGCCTCGTGATGAGAATCGATTTGATATTTACTGTCAGAGTTTATATTGATTTTAAGTGTATTATATTATTACTTTGTGTTTGATTTATGGTGTTTTGCGATTGCGAAAGTAGATTGCATGCCCCGTAATGAGAATCGATTTAATATTTATTGTAATATTATATGAGAAATCATTGAGATTGCAATCGAGCTTAATTGACTCTAAAATCAATACTGGGTTAGTTTTGATAAGAAATTACTTAATTAACCTAGGCATTAAATTAACTATGGTTTCCGATTAATTGCACTCTAGGGCCAATAGGTGTGGTTAATCGAATTCACATACCATACCATTGCGGGAGCAATATAATGTGGTGTGGCCTTAGTTGAATTATTCTTATCATGTTAATAACGTGCTTCATAATAGTCAATATATTTCCTTATTCGGAATTGGAACCGTTAGACTACCTAGCATCATCTTCCATTTAATCCGTCTCGCTTTAATTTATTGCATTAGTAATTAATTATATTTTAATTAAAAAAAACCCAAAAACCAACAACTTGATTTATTTTACCGCTGTAGTATAATCTTTAATTTATAGAATTAGTTCCACCACTTCCTTGTGGATTCGACTCCGTACTCACGGAAATTTATTACTTCGACACATCCTGCACTTGGGATATTATTCCCACGCGTTTGAGCGTGTCAGGGAGTTTGACCCATATTCCAGTCCTAGTATGTTGAGTATTCTAGCGGGTCAGATTTGAAGTGAATTAAGAAATGAATTGAATAACTTTATTAACCGATTTTATACATTGATCTTATTGTTGAAATGAAAGTGATTAAAACTGTTTTATGGTTTGATTTTGGAAGTGAAATTGATTTTGTAAATGATTCGAATTGAAATATATATATATATTGTGATTTGTTTATTATTAAAAGTTATTTATGATTTTCATATTTGAGTTTAGTGTACACCCACTAAGCTATATGCTTAGCGCGTTAGTTTTGTTTCTAACGCGTAGGTACCAAGGATCCCGAAGAAGCCAAAGACTGAAGAGAGATAGATTTGCTGACAGAGTCCCAGAGTTATCACAGTTGGGTAGCTATATTGTTGTTATATGTATATATTCTGAAAGCATGCATATATAGAGGATTTGTAAATATGTTTCGTAATATGTTTTGTAATTAAATATTTTATGATTTCTGTCTTTTATTATTAGAGTGTTTGTAAATATTTTATTCTATAAACTGTGTTGAGAAGTCGCACTAAACGGCAGAGTGCGCAATTGTTTGAAAATAATATTGAAGTGTTGTTATTGAAATTGTATTTGATTGAGTTGTGAAAAACAGGTTTTGGGGAAATCCGAAAAACAAACGGAACTCTGCCGAAATTTTGTAAAAAGTTTATGTATTGGACTCACTCGAAAATGGTTTTACAATTTATAAATTATATGGTTTTTCAATGGTTTGAAAATCTATCGATGGGCTCACAACGATTTTCGGACTATAAAATGAATTTAGAAAGTTTTGAAAAAAAAAAAAACCGTGTAGCGCTCCCTGGGTCGGTTCAGCCGGGTCGGGTCAGGGGATTTTGATGAATTTTGTGAGCTTTTGGAAGCTAAGAAAAATAGCCAAAAATCCTAGCAAAGTGTGAGAATTCGCCCGAGAGAAAAAAGAGAAAGAACGATAAAGTTCTAGTTGCTCTAAGTTTCTCAGGAGAGTTTTGAGTGACTAATGGAAAAGAAATTTTTTTTTTTGTTTCTCATCCTCATGTACACAATTTGAAGAAAGGGAGCCCACACTCCAAGGTGATCCACATTCGTGAATGATTGGAAGATCTTGCGGTTCATAATCGACGCAATATTAAGCCTCACGTAATTCAAAAGGTATGTTACCTTTTGTTATATATTTAATTAACTATGGGTTAAGATCTCTTTTGGAAAAATTTTTAAAATGTACCAATGTAAAAATATTTATTTTTTGTGCCTTCCGCTGCGCCATACTCGCCGTTTTTCCTACAGGCTGTTCATTGAAGGATCCAGATTGCTTCTGAAATGGGAATTACACCGATTGTGGTTGAATTTGATTGTGAATCTAATTGTGGATGGATCATTTTCTCTTTCTAATGTGGGGGGTGGTGATTTTCGATATCCATTGTTCTCTTAATGTGCATAAAAAGACAAGGGTCATTTTTTTTTTTTTTTTCGTTAGACTAATACATGTAAATGCTAGGATCTACTGGTAGGATCCGAGACTTACGGTCGGGTTGAGATAGGACCAACAACCTATAAAATGAGATTAACAGGGTCGAACTCTCTTGGACATCGGGGTGGTGCCAGCCAAATAGTCTCCGATGCCCAAGTTAAGAGATGAATTCGAGTGAAAGAGAATAGATAAAGGGAATTACTACCTGGAATAATTAGAGTGTCGATACATCGAGCGTAGTGTAATTGTCGATAGGTCGGGCATTCAATACCAGAGGGTACCGCTTGTCAAGACTGTCTAGTGTAGTACTTAGACCTTGGCGTCAATTATGTCGAATATAGATTAGGTTGCTTTACAGTATAATGATTGCTCTCTCAAATGTAATGCGCGTGACCTAGGTTATGAAGCTTGGGTTAATATTTATAGGGTATGGGTAGTGACTGTTGAAGGCGATTGAGAGAATCATGCTTCGAGATCTCAGGGATCCCTGTTATCTCGGAGTTGTTGGACTGACGTAGACACCTGTTTGATTGGGTCAGTCCTAACTTGGGTGACAAGTCTTAATTGTTGACTTAGTCGATCAGTGAATGGGTAAGGCTGCAGCTTCTTAAAAGATACAACTAGAGCAAATGCCAATTTTTATAGTCGTGAGTAATTCTTTTCAGACATAGTTAAAGACTTACTCACGTAGTAGACTGGTCTCTGCACCTTGTCTTCTTCTTCCTTGATCAACATGCTACTAACAGCTGCCTCTGATACTGTTAGGTAAAGAAGTAGCATATCTCTTGGATGCGGCTTTACCATCAATAGCGGATTCATGAGTTAGGTTCTCAACTTCTGAAAGGCTTCTTCACTTTTTGTATCCATATCATGCCTTTTCCCTTCTTTATAGCTTGGAAGAAAGGATAACATATGTCTGTTGCTCTAGACACAAATTTTGCTAAGGCGGCCACTTTTCCTGTAAAGCTTTGGACTTACTTCACATTTCTAAGGGAAGATAAATCCATGATGGCTTTTATCTTCTCCGGATTGACCTCGATCCCTCGTTCATGCACCATGAACCTTAAGAACTTTCCTGCTGAAACTCTGAAAGAACATTTCTCTGGGTTTAACTTCATCTGATGCCGTCGCAAGATCTCAAATGTCTCTCTTAAGTGACTGATATGGTCTACCATATTGGATGACTTTGTGATCATATCATCCACATAAACTTCTATATTTTTTCCTATCAAATCTTTAAAAAGAAAATTTACCAACCTTTGGTAAATTGCTTCGATATTCGTCAGACCGAATGGCATCACCTCAAAGCAATATAAACCTTGATGAGTGATGAAAGCCGTTTTCTCCTGGTCAGAAGGATGCATCTTGATTTGGTTGTATCTGGAGAAAGCATCCATGAAGCTCAATAATTTATTCCCGGATGTTGAGTCCACGAGCTGATCAATTTTTAAGGAGGAAGCTATCTTTAGGACAGACCTTATTTAAATCTGTAAAATCCACGCACAATCTCCATTTCTCATTTCCCTTCTTTACTAACACTACATTCGCTATCCATTTCGGGTACCTTACCTTCCGGATGAATTTGGCCTTATGGAGCTTGTACCCCTCTTCTTGTATCGCAACATATCGTTCTTGGTTGAAAAATCATCGCTTTTGCTTGACTGGTTTGCAGACAGGATTCACTTGCAGTTGGTGGCTTGATATTTGAGGTGGAATGCCATGCATATTTTCATATGTCTAGGCAAAAAAATCCTGGTATTCCTTTAAGAATTCTCATAAAGGCTTATTCTCCTTAACTAGCAGCTTGGCACATAATCTCACCATCTTTAAAGAGTCACCTTTTTTAATAGGAACATATTCTAAGTCATCAATTGCTGTTCCAAGCTCCTGTTCTTTAGGAATTCTTTTTTTATCTTCTTCTTCCCGGACTTCTGAATGTTCTTCATTTATCTCTACTTCCATAATTTCTTCTTGTATCAATACATCACTTTCCGTGGTCACCTGCACACAATGCTTAAAGAGGATGGTGGGGTTAGTGGAGGCAGTGTAGCATTTCTTGACAAGGTGTTGATCTTCGTGTATCACTCCTACACGATCTCCTACAAGGAACTTTAGAACATGATGATAAATTGATAGTACACTTTTGGTTCGCACGAGGAAAGGTCTTCCTAGTATTATGTTGTAGGCGCTAGGAGTATCGACTACCAGGAACTCTATCAGCCATTTTATTTGAGTAGGAGGTTGTCCCAAAGTGACCAGTAAGATAATTGTGCCCATTGGTATTACAGAATCTCCAGTAAAACCATATAAGGGGGAGGTGCAATTGTTCAGCATGACAGATTCTAAATTGAATTTATCTAAAGCATCTTTAAACAGTATGTCTACATAATTTCTTGTATTCACCATGACTCTCGCTACCAAACAATCTGACACCTGGAAGGTGATGACCATTGGGTCATTATGGGGTTGGATGACATCATAATTGTCCTCATCTGCAAATACAATCTAGGCGACTCTTGGTTTTGGCGCTTCCTTGTTATGGACAGCATAGAGGCTAGCTCCTAAAGTTATTCCTGGAATCATTTGTACGTGATTCTTCCTAGATTTATTAGAGCATACCGCCATGGTAGTTCCTCCACTTATGGTGTGTATCATCTATACTTCCTTCATTAGTTCTTTCCCCTTGTAAATTTGAGCTTGATCATCTTTCTCTATGTCTTTCTGGACCCTTCGTCCCATTTTCACTCTATCTCTTACCTGCTGGAGTAACTCAGTCAAAAGGCCTCCTTAAATGAGACTTTCTATTTGATTTCAAAGATTGTAACAATCCGAAGTGTTATGACCGACGTCCTCATGGAAATCGCAATCTCTATACTAATTTTTTCTTTATTATGGGTTTCTTAATGGGCTGGGTTTCCTCAAAAGACATTTATCCTTAATGGCAAAGAAGATGTTTTCTCTAGAGGTGTTTAAAGTTGTAAAACCACCCCAAGTAAGAGATTGCCCTGAGGATGTTCTAGTGAAAACTTGATTTTATTGGGGCCTCGAAGGAGGAGATGGAAATTTGTATGGTGGTGTATTAGGCTGATGGAAGGGAGGTCGTAGAGGTGAACGAGGGTGTGGCCTTCCTGGAGGACCGGGAATTACTCGAGCTTGCCTTTTTATCCTAGCTCTCCTGAAAAAGGTTTCTCTGCCTCTACTTCTTCCTGTTCTTCTTAACTCTGTACTTCTCATCTCTTTCAATTTGCTTCAATACTCTTGTGTAGGCATCTTTATATGTGGTTAGCTGTTTTTCTTTCAATGACTCCTATAAAAGTTCTGCGCGGAGTTTTCTCCAGAAATTCGATAGGGTTTCTCGTTCAATAAACACTCTCATTTTGATCACCTCGTCATGATATCTTATCACATAGTCCTTCAAGGTGCGTTTGGTACGTAGACGGGACAGGATAGGATAGGACAGCTGTTCTATATTGTGTTTGGTATGTCTGGGATAGAACTGTGTACTGTATTATTATACGTTTGGTATGGTTAAGACAGAACAATACAAGAGATTTAAATGACCAGAGTACCCTTCTTGTCTTGTCTAATGTTTGTTACAATATATTAGTGATAAATGGGCCAAGACCAAACAAAATTTGAATGTTTTTATTAAATAAATTTTTTTATAAAATATAATAATAATATAATTAAAAAAAGTGTAAACTATTAAAAATTTATTCAATTCTACATAACTATGTGGAAAAAAGTCTAATAAATTCGAAAATTCTTACAAAATGTATATATAATTTATTGAATATATGGATTCCACTAAAATCACTTGAAAAATAATACACTAAACTCAAACAAATTATTTTCCGGAATATGCCAAAGTTACTGTTATGACAAACAAACAAAATCTCTCTCTCTTGCCCACCTGCCCGTACCCTCTGTTTCAAACTGCCCGTCCTAACACTCTCACTCTCTCTCTCTCTCTCTCTCTCTCTCTACACTTTTGACTAAATATTGCGAACTGGGTGTCATTGGTTTTCGATTAATATCCATTTTTTTGATGTTTTTCAAAATGGGTTGTCTTTATTTTTTAATAAAATTTTGTGCTTTTTTTTTCTGAGTTTAAGATATGAGGATTTGATCAGTAGATTTTTGTTATAGAGATGGGTCTGGGTCCTGAGTCTGTGATAAAGTTGAAGAATTGGGAAGTGAATGACAATAATAATAACAGTAATAGAAATAGTAAATCAAGGAAGGTGAAGAAGAAGAAGAAGAAAGATGAAGCTGAAGGTGGAGAGGAGAAAATGAAATGAGAGGAGAAAGTGAGGAAAACAGGTTAGGGTTTTAATTTATATTAGGTTAAATTATAATTTTTCAAAGAATTAAAGGTATATGGGTCATTTCCAGGCTTGTCCCATGTCATGGGACTACTTGTCCGAGGGTCTGAGGTGGGACAAGTTTTTGAGTTTTTTGTCCCGAGTTATCCCACGTCCATGTCGCGCCAAACATGGGACATGAACAGACTGTCCTACGTTATTCTGTCTTGTCCTATGTACCAAATGCACCCTCAGAGACTCTTCATTCTTCTGCTTAATGTACTGCAAAAGTGACGGGTCTTTTGGTGGGGTTTCACTCCTTGAAACTGTGCGACAAAATCTTTTATTAGCTAAAAAAAAGAGCCAACATTTCCTGGAGGAAGCTTCCTAAACCAATTTTTAGCAGCTTCATCGAAAGTTGTAGGAAACATCTTGCACATTGCTTTCTCTGAGACGTTCTGAACCTCCATCTGTTGGCAATATGATTCCAAGTGATTTAACGGATCGCTCGTCCCCGTGTATTTCTCCTGTGGCATTCTCATTTTTGGTGGAAGTGTTGCTGCTTTTATCTCCTCAGTTAACAGAGCATTAAGTTCTCTTAAGGGATCCTTTTCTCCATCTGTCTCTTTGGCCTTTCCCTTCTTGAGTTCCTCCAACTCCTTCACAATCTTGGCAAATTGTTCCTTGGACTGGATCTGTTGTTTTACCCTTTGACTACACTTCTTTATTGTCCTCTTCTTCCACGACCTGTCTCTTAGTGCCTGGGGAATGTCTTTTGCCCTCATAATGGTGGTGCTTGGATCTGTCTCTTGGCTCTGTATGTCTGCCCCCGGTGCCGGATCTTTAAGGTTTATCTTTTGTTACTCTTTCTCTTTTTAAGGGTTTTGGCAGGGCCTCTATTTGAGATCGCAGTCTGACTGGTTCCCTGGCATGAGGCCTGGGACTGGCTTGAATCCTCATCAAACGATCTCGCAAGTTTGGTCTGCTACTTTGCCCAATCACGTCCGGGTTGATGGCCAGCCGCCGATGGGCTTGTGTTGGCTCCTAGAGGTTTGGTGGTCGAGATCCTCCTACAGTATTTGTCACCGTAGCCATCAATCACTTTATCTCATGCCTCATCCTTTCTGACTGTCTATTATGGCCTGCATATTTCTTCTCAAAGCGCTAGTGCTACTCTCCTTTGTTTTTCCCTTTCTCCTTATTTTACTGAGAGTAAGGTTAGCATCGGAGTCTCCCTACTCCTCATCAGCACTGTGAATAGTAGGATCTATATCTTCCTATTGTAGGTATCTCATATCTCAGCAAGTTTACAGGACAGATATACCACGACAAACAATCAAGGAGATCAGAAATAAAAAATAATATTCCCATTGATTACTTTGAAATGGAAATACCAAAATAACAGTAAACTGAAATAAACTAGGACTTCCCCACAATGATGGCGCTAACTGTTAACTCGAAATTTGTCAACAAACTTAAAGCTAACAAGTAAAGAGAAAATACATGGATATATCTCCTGGAAGAAAGGTCTAGGACATCCTTTAAATGTAATACATAAAACAATATGAAGAGATAACTATTAACTCAAACAAATAATACTGAAAATATTGTTCTAAATATTTATCAATATGTACAAGATAAAACCTAAATGGGTAAACAAAACTTCGAACATTTCTCAAGGTGTTTATGCTACTCTTTTCGAATGAACCCCAAAATGTTTACCTGGAAAAACCTACAATGACATATAAATGCTTGGGGTCAGTGTGGTTGCCAGTGGTAGTCCGACTACCACGCTCCGACGTCCAAGTTAGTATAGAAAAATCTGCTCTAAGCCTTCCATATGAACTGACAACGAAAAGGAATGAAAGAAATATCAAGAGAGTAGCCAACCTTTACAAATGAATGTGCATGGGTATTTATAGCCTGCAGGACACAGACAATTCTTCACAGCTCTGCCATATGTCGATTTATCTATGCTCCTTCATTTTCCTTTCCATGACTTGCTTCTTCATCCCTCATTTTCCCTGGGTCATGTGGTAGACACATGTCTCGAACCAACGGGCTTTGAACATTTAGGATGTGAGGTGTGACTCAGGGCCCCTCTAAGACAGCATGGTGCTTTGATGTGTAGGTCCACGTGGCTAGAATCTCCAGGTGGCATTTTCTGATGTTGACATTTGGTGATCTACTTGTTCCTCAATAGAGGACATGCTTTATCTGATATTCATTGGTCTACAACACTAATTTCATATTCCATTTTCTCTCCCTCGTACGTGGTCCCCCTCTTGTCCTTTAGCTAACCGTTGTCTTTTCTGCTTTCACAAGCTTTTGGTTTTTCCTCGTATTATTCTCTTTTGTCTCATACTTAGACAATATTGGCTGTGTTTTAGGGGTACTAACAATATATATACACACACACTCTAAGTATGGATGGTAATGGAGCGGATTAGGAATAAATACCCAAATCTTTATCGTCATATTTGTTTGAGATATCCCATTCACATATCCAACCTCGTTTCTAAGTAAGTGGGGCGGCTTCCGATAATCCCGATATCAAGGTAGAGATATCTTTCTTGCTCCATCCATTTTCATCCCCATAAAAAAATGTTAAATTTTGATATTTTACATGAAAAAAATGGAAGCTCGTATTCAAAATTGTACATTTAATGGTGTTTAATGGGAGAAAAAAATATTGAAAGATATTCAAAATTTTCTATCACATTAAACATTCTAGATAGCTCCACAAAAATAAATATCAACAATAATAATATATTTAAACATTAGACTATGAGTTATTTGTTTTTTCCATTTAATATTTAATAAGTTTGAACTGGATCTATTAATTTATTTTTGTTTTTTTTAAGTGGTCAAACAACTTTTTATTTTCTTTTTTTTTTTAAACAAAATATATAACTCAAGAAATAAGGTTACAACAATGAGGGAGAATCCTCCAACACTAAGGCCTTAATACAAGAAGGAAAATCCTCTACCTGAATGACTATAACTTCCTCATTTAAATTAAGACCATACTTAGCTAACATATCTGCAATCTTATTAGTTGTTCTAGAAACAAAAGGAACATTGATGTTGATCCTGAAGTAGTATGGAAATATCATTAATGAAGCTACCAATCTCAGAGAAAGAGCTAGACTTGGAGAGAACAATAATGATGAGAGATAACGCATCCGACTCACCACTAAGGGAGAAATACCATACTCTAAAGCTAACTCAATGCCTCTTTTTAAGGCCATAACTTCTGCCACCATTGGACAAAAACCTGAGCTAAAACCCATCGCAGAAGAGAGCAAAACATTACTGTTGTAGTCCCTAATCACAATGCCAATGCCTGTACGATTAGCAAGAGAGCTCGTCGCACCATCCATATTCAATTTGAAGGTAGCACCATCCAGCCTTGTCCACATTTGCACAGGTTTTGAAACAGGGCTAGATAAGCCGGGGAAAAATTTCACAAAAGTCACGAAGGTAGGATTTCAACCAGGCTAAAATGTCCTCAGCTTCCAGAAGAGAACTAGTGTGTTCAAAGTGATTATGACGAAACCAGGTGCGCTATAAAATAACAAGTAACTCTTCAAGCTCCAGTCCTAACAGCTGAGATTTACAACTCAAAAGGAGGAAATCAATCAGCGAACCAAACGAAGGAACAGAACAACCATGAGAAACACTCCACAACCGCCTCAAGCCCTGCAGCGATTTACAAAACCATAAAGCATGGCCAATGGATTCTGGAGCCATGCAACAAATTAGGCATAAGGAATCAATTTGTAATTTTCTTGCCCCAAGAACTGTAGGAAAAATAGCGAGTACGACGTAACGGAAGGCGCAAAAACAAATATTTTTGCATTGGTACTTTTTAAAAAAAAAATCCAAAAGAAATCTTAACCCATAGTTAATTAAATATATATAACAAAAGGTAACATACCTTTTGAATTACGTGAGGCTTGATGTTGCGTCGATTATGAACCGCAAGATCTTCCAATCCTTCACAAATGTGGATCACCTTGGAGTGTGGGGTTCCTTTCTTCAAATTGTGTACCTGAGGATGAGAAACAAAAAACTTTTCTTTTTCGTTAGTCACTCAAAACCCTCCTGAAAAAACGAAGAACACGCTGTTCTTTCTCTCTTTTCTCTCGGGTAAATTCTCACACTTTTTTTAAGAGATGGTGAGTTTTTTCTTGACTTCTTAAAGCTCACAAAAACTCAAACTTGCCCCCTCTGGAACTTATGTTAGCCGAACCCTCCATGGTGGTATATATAGGGTGGTCGAATCCTCCCTTAAGGAGGATTTGTGTTTCACTCAAAAACCATCAATCCAAGAGTTCAATCCTATCTCATCTCTTGAATATATTATCCAACAATTTTCTTGAAGGATAATTGAGAATTAGTGACTTATCAAAACTTCCTAAAAGTGACTAATAGTCAACTTTAGAGTTTTGATAAATATCAAAAATTTCCTAATTTGATTTGATAAATAATTCCTTTTATTTATCTCCCTATCAATACTTATCATTCTATTACCAAATAGCATGAAACTAGGAATCCAATTCCTAGGTAGAAAAGTAATTTGACCTTTAATTAAACAATTAATTAATTAAATAAATAATTAACTAATTACCATTTAATTAAATAATAAAATAAAATAAAATAATTGGCTAATTTATCTAGCCATTTCCGCCCACCCCTTTTGGCATGGGCCAAATTTTATTTTTCTATTTTATTAATCTCATTGGACCTCTACAAAAAGTCCACATGTGAACTAGACCAATTCTTACAAAAATAAATAAGTCCACATGCCTTTAAATAAATATATTTAATATAATTTAACAGCCTCATCTTTATTAATGTGCTAATTATATTATCAATATATTTACGGGATATTAAAAATATCCCTTAGGGCCGCCCAAGGGATCACACACCCTTGACCGCCTATCCTAGGTATTTTGACTAATTACCGCGTGTCTTGATCGAACACAAGAACGCGCCTCTCAAAACTTTTGGAAAAAATTCGAAAAACAATTCTATAAGATGGATCAAATAAATGATCCGATAGTATATAACTAGTAATCCATTCAAGTTCGTGTGGATTGAGGATCTTGGCGGGCTATCTAAATTTAAGCTCCAATAGATTCAACCTAATCACAATTAACAAATGATTCACTTAGGTCCGATCCATTAATTTTAGTTCATTCCACTAAAGAACTAAAATTGAACTCTTAAATAAAGATAGAATAAGTGAGCATACTAATTCGTACCCTAGACAACCTAAATAAAGAAAATGTATCCTCGTGAAAAATACCAGTAATCACCAAGAGCTCATAGACCTTCTATAGCTCTCCAAGTTACCATATTTACTCATATGACCATGTTTTCAAACTTGGATATTTTAACTTGTCCAGAAGTCATGTTTCAATAACCACTATTGAAAACTTTACGTAAAGATTTAAATATCCAATACTCAAAACATCCATATGATGCTATTCTACTAACATTTGCTAAATGCAGTCACGATGTCCATTTCTATAAATGATGTCCTCTATCGATATACACGTGAATACCACCAAACCATCGAGAATAGACTATGTGATATAATCGTACTCATTGACAGCTCAAATGATAACGCGTGCAACCATAAGTCCATCATTTATCTCAGGATTCATATAGACTCTCCGGTTGTCTCAATTGAATACTTTTATCCACTGACGGTTGCGGATAAAGTTTTCTACAGTGATCCTATTCAATGCACCCAGTGCACTAGATTCTTTTGTCCAAAGACACTTCGATGATTTTAAACTCATCATACCACATTTGATCCCGCTCAAATGCTAACAAAAGAATCTACAACTTTAACAAGATAAAGGCACCCAACCTTATATCTTAAGTTGTGAATGCGTATTCGAGACTAACTAAAGAATTGTGTCTACCTCATACACATCCAGATGTACTAACAATTCTTTTGTTTCTCATAGTCTCTTGACCTTATGATTATTTAGTTTTGACAATTAATATAATTGCTATAATATTCGTTATATCAGAAATCACTTTATTCATATGAAAAGATTGTCAATTACACTATTACACTCTTGCTATTGAGCATAATCCTAACAAGAACTGCATAGATGGGCAGCCAACTATGATAAGCTTTCCACAAGAAAACTTTCACCTTAGAGGGGATATTGACCCTCCAAAAAGTCTTCCATCAAGATTCAGAGCTGGAGAGACTAGAACCACTAGCACGAGAGGCCTGAGATATGCCTACCCAATAGCCACTCTTTTCATAATAGTGGCCTAACTTGTCAAAGTAACAAAATATCGAATCCATGACAAGAGGAACTTAAAGGAATGCTAAGAATGGCCAAATCATCCTCTGCAAAGAATGAAATATGGATCATGGGTGCATTCCAAGCACCATAACCTAATTTAAGCTCATGAACTGAGGCACTAAGATCAAGCACCAGTGGAGAGAAAACTCTAAAAGACTAAGGTCAGGAAACCCAACTATCATTATATAGAGACACTAAGATCCCTCGCCAATCTGCTAGCGAGAACCTTTTTCGATAAGCTCTCGACCCCAGAGGAGGCCACGACAAACAAAAGAGTCCAAAGAGGATTGATTAGCCTGCAAAAAATTAGAGTTAGGAAGTAACAGCCTTTATGAACATGATTAGCCAGAGAATCAGGATCCGTAATCAGCTGCCATCCTTGTTTCACCAATAAAGCTTTATTAAACAAATAAAGATTCCTAAACCACTATCCTCCGCTTTACTCAAACAAAGTCTCTCCCAAAAACACCAATAAATGTAATTTTATTTTTTTATTTATTTTTTTTTTTTTAGAACTACCCCACCAAATATTAGTAGTCATCCGATGAAGGTCTCAAATAAGAGACCAAGGAAGCCGGAACAAATTCATCGAATACAAGGGAATCAACTGGACTACAGCTTTAATCAAAATTTCTTTTTCTCATGCTGAGAAGAAGTTACCCTGCCAACCCCTTAAAATAACTTAAAATAAAAAGTTAAAAATACTGATTCTTCACTTAATTCCAAATCGTTGGATTATATTAAATTATTTTCTTCCAAAAATATTCTCCTAAAGATAATATGCTTCCAATTTCATTCTAATTTTATATAGTACAAATTTATTTATTTTAACGTATTACTTATGATAAATGCCTTTATAAAAATTGTTCATATTATAGTGTTGATGTCGTCACTTTCAACACTATTATTGAACCTTAAATTAGAAAAATTATCAATTTAATTTCTAACTTTTGGAGAATCATCAAACATATCATTTAGGTTTTAAATTTCAGTCTTCATTCAATTTTCAATAAAATTTAGCCATATTCAGATAAAAAAATAAATAAATGACCTCCAGGCTTATAACTTATAGTAGTAATTTAACAACTTAGTTTTTAGTTTTTATGGAAGCCAATGATTCATCCACAATCTTTAAAGAAGAAAATTGAATAAATAAATAAAAAGAGAACCAAGAAAGTCAGCAAGCAAAAAACTTGGTAGCTTGCTGACGGCTTCTTCTTTTGTGAAACTAGCTTTTAGGTTTATAGTGAGAAAAAATAAAAACTAATTTATATAATTAGAACTTAAAATTTGTTATATTTTATAAAATATTAAAATTGATAAAGGGCCAAGTATAGCGAATATCTATAGATCATATTTATCTTTATCTCTGTAATAAAATGGATATAAAATTTATATCAATCCCCGCTCCAAACCCAATATAATAGTACCCATCGACGCTCCAAATCAAGCGGATTCCTACGGATATCCATATCCATAAATAATTTTGTCATCCCTTATCATATGTCATAAAGTTTTACACGAAGGTGTCAAATTTATGTGGATATACTATTTTACAAGACCAAAAATAAAATAATTTTTAAATCGAATTTCGATAAGACTATATTAAGAAAGGTAAGTAAAAACAGTGAGGATTTCCTCAAATGGCCTTCAAATTTGATCATTTTCAACTCCAGTCAACTTTGATCAAATTTTAGATCGTTCATTCTATTTTTTTGCATTTCCAATACTTATTATTCTGGTATTTTGCATATTGCTTTAATATTTCAAGTTCTACAGCCTCTAATATCTCATCTAAGATAGCATCGACATTATTAGGCAATTTCATATCCATACAACAATGCAAGCAAAGATTGAGGGGGATTCAAGCTGACAAGAGTAAAAAAAAAGAAGAAATGCATCAAACTTTCAAATATCATCAACTGTCATATCTCATTAACTGTCTATGCAAAATCTTAACACTACATTTCTAAGACACTGAACAATCAGTCCTCAACAAAACTTAAATCTTTTTTTTTTTTTTTTTTAAACGACCCAACAAAAACTTACTGTTTAAACATATTTTCTCATTTCCTTTCTCTGCAATCCCCCCGTCAAGTATATGTGTAGATGGTTTAAGCAAACAGATACAGATTATTGCTTCCATGGATTCATGACTATCAACATCCAAATTCTGATACCATCTCCTGACCAAATTAACCTATTTTTAAGCCTTCTTGCTTCTCAGGCTTCACAACCAAAAAAAAAAAAAAAAACTAAGGCTGCTATAAAGATTCTATAAAATCATAAAGCCGATGGGCAACATGGAGAATGCAGAGAACCATAACTACCAGTACTGCTCAAAGGACTAACAGGACTCCTTGCATACCAGCTTAAGTTATTTGTGAGGTCTTTCACCTCTCCAGGAACTACTGCCTTTGGTACACGCGAAGCTTGCTTCCCCCTAAACACCCCCCACAAATAAAACTTGGCCTGGATTCCTAAAAATAAAATTTTATAGGCAAACAAATTATATTAAGTTAGTGGAATGGGAAGAGTAATGAACAAATTTCTATTGAACAAAAAGGCACAAAAAGATCTTTCGACAAGTAAAGATATTCTACTCACTCCAAAATTGGGACGGCAGTATCTTAGAAGTGAAAACTAACAGTTCCGCACTTTTAACCCAAGTTCTCATGGCAAGGTCTTGGCTTATCATGTCCTCCACTAAGCTGTCATAAACCATTTCTTCTCTGCAAAATCATAAGAGATGCATTTATAAGGCTTCAAATAGGGAAAAAAAGACAAGAAGTTAATCAAACATTGTGGAACCTCACCTTTCACTATTTGGAAACAGAAAGAGCGCAATACTGTCATCACTTAGCCCCCATTTCTCAAAACTTCTAGGCCACACATCAGACCTTGGGAGTAGTTCCAAGCAAAGCAACCACGGCAACAGCTTTGCCTCCTCAACCACTTTAGAGCATGCCAAGCTGGATAAATGAGCTACTAGTCCAACAGTTCCATAATTTTCATTGCTAATGCTCAAAGATCCACTGTCAATGAGACAAGCCACTCATATGTTAATACCATATCAGGTGTAATAGCAGAACAATTTGAACAAAATTAAAAAAATAATAGAAGACTTACTTCCAAATTGGCTTGACTATTGGCTCTGCAGGGATATAACGACTCCAGTTTGGAATATGTGAAGGCTTGCTTGCAGATGTCAGAGAGGTTTTAGCTTCAACAGATTCAGCCTCTTCATCAGAGATGACCAGGTCCCATCTCCTGTGTCTTCTCCTCTGATCTTTTTCATCCTTCTGACTGCAATGCACCTCAATGATGGAGTCAGCATGGACGTAAGAAATGGGTTTTGGAATATCTGAAGGGTCACTAGTAGCTCCCTGAGAGGTTTTAAGTTTAACAGATTGAATCTCTTCATCAGAGCTGCCCCTAACCAGTCCCTTTAGTCTTTGGTATTCATTGTCCATGTTATCATTCTGACTGCAAAGCACCTCAATAATCGGCTGCTTGTGGTCATAACAACCGTGTTGTTTGTGGTCATAACAACTGTGTTGTGGGATATTTGAAAGGACACCGGTTACCACAGAGGTTTTAATTTTAACTGATTCACCCACTTCTTCAGAGCTGCTCCCATTCAATCCGGCATGTCTTTTGAGCCTCTTATTGTCATTATCACTTTCATTATAATGCAACTCACAACTCTGTTTAGGGTTGCATGTATTGTCACCATTAGCTGTCCAAGAGGATTTTGTTTTCACTGACTCAGCCTCTTCATCAGAGCTTCTACCATCCAGTTCTCCGTGTCTACTAAACTTTTGATGTTTCCCATGATTCTCACAGCAATGCACCTCAAGATAACGTTTACTAATGTTATCACTATGATCCTCTGATTTAGAGGATGAGCCACCGACGTCTCTCTCCAGCTTGTTCTTCAATCTATTTACAGCATTCTTCTTCTTCAATCTTGATACAGATTCAGCTTCTTTGATGGTTCTTAAACTTTTGGAATCATTTGTCCTGGGTAAGAGAGACGTAGGGTTGTGAACTATACTTGGTTTCCCAACCTTTGATTCACAATCCACACAATACCAAATTACATACTCCTTAAAAGTTGCCGGCAACACATGTAAGCAATAGCTGGAAAACAGGAAAGCAAAACACTAAGGCAATAGTGAAGAATTGATCAACATCATGCTCACTACAGCAAATGAAGGAAGGTTTTAGTTAACATGATGAGAAAGGAAATATTTTCTTCTTAAAGAAAAAAAAAGAATGGAATAAACTAAACAGTAATGCCAACATTCTTTTCATTTTTGTTCGCCTGCAACAATTTCACTCAAACAAAAAAAATTCGTACTGAACATCAACAAAAAAAAATGTTCAGTTAATGTCCATGTAGCATCCCTGGGACCAGTATCAGCACTTATGCTGGTATGAAGTACATTATATAAAACTGCAAACAAGCAACTTACCGATGTATAGCAAAAATCCGACAATTGTAACAGTAAATTAAAGCATCAGATAAGCCTTTATCTCCACACAGCTGACAAATAGTCACCTACAACAACAAAATTTTACAATTAGTGCAGCTGATGTAATTGTCAACTATGCAGCACAAGAGACTAATTAAATGCACCACAGCCCCATAATTACAACCCAAATTCTATTCTCTTATGGGAAAAGATAAGCAACTGTAAACACTAAAAAAATTCAGTTCCTGCAGATGTTTGAATAAAAGCACCTTGTCCGATGCATCATCGTGTGACTGTTCTTATATGCAAGAAAAGAGCAATTTTACATCAGCTAATGACTAACTGGCTGTAAAAGTGAATGACCAGTGAAAACTTTGTATACCACCTTATAGCACATGCAAGCTTTAAATAAGTCAAATATTACATAAAGTAGAAATTCCTTATTTGAGCCGTCTTTCATAAATGCCACATAAT
Source organism: Xanthoceras sorbifolium (assembly GCA_003430845.1). Lineage (NCBI taxonomy): Eukaryota > Viridiplantae > Streptophyta > Magnoliopsida > Sapindales > Sapindaceae > Xanthoceras > Xanthoceras sorbifolium. The sequence continues at coordinate 10,281,034 of CM010617.1, read as the reverse complement.
TTAATATTTTTATCAGTAACAACTTTTTTAAAAGATATAGAAATATAAAAGAAATGGAATAAAGGGACCTCTACGATATAAACCCCAAAATGTACAAATGTGCAGTATACTTACTAGGGGACCCAAAAAACTCACAAAAAACAAAAACTCTAAACAAGCAGACTGCCATCACGATATGACAGCGTACCAATACCGCTGAATGAAGCTCAGGAGAGGAAACGATCAAAGAGATGCCCAAAAGTGACCTCTGTCCCCCAAAAACAAAAGAGCCGATTTTCTCCCCTGCTCAAAAACTCCTTTGTATCTCTCTAACCGAAGAACTCACGGGCTTTCCATGATAGCACAAACACAGAGGATATCTAACCCTCTTTTCCACCCAAATTCTTCCACTGTCTCAATCAAAATAGAGCAAACAAAAGCTGTTCTAACCCAAGATACCTTGGAATTCTTTAACAAATTATTTGAATGGAAAGAGACTAAAGGACAGTGAAGGAACAAGTGGTCCTATTTTATACATGAAACACTAGTGAGGAGACAAAGACAAATCTAAGTCTGCTTTGAATTAAAGCATCAGTATTAACTTGTTCATGAGCAATCATGAAAGCCAAGATTTTTACTTTTGGAGGAACCATGGCTTTCTAGAACATTTTTGGAAGGTTTAAAGTCTGAACAATGAGAAACGCCATCCAAATTATTGACGAAAGATTTCACTAAAAACATTCCTGAAGACTCTAGCTTCCTTATCCTTCCTATCCTCCTTGTAGCCATAAAGAATAACCCCTTCTAACAGTCTCAATATGTTACCAAATCTTGTGACATTATTTAAACAATATATACCACCAAATATATCATTATATCATCAATAATGATGCAAAAGGGTAATGTTAATAAGTACCAAATCCTATTATGATAGATTGAAAGAATAAGTGAAAACAATACCAACTGCAGCAAACACTGAAAGACTCATAGACAGAGAGCAATCAAGTAAAAGAGAAAGAGAGAAAGTACTTGGCTTATTAACAGAAAGATAGAGCCAAGTTCATTCAGAGAGAGGGAGGTTCTTTATGGCTAATTGGGACAATTTTTGCAAGTTATTACTTCACGAAGATAGACCGACTTGCACACACACACACACACAAAGACTGAGAGCCCGGTTTGGCTCTAGAAAGGGCCAGTTCTTTTCCAGAAAAGATCTGGTTCCAGAGATACACAGCTTATTGCATCCAAATTTGTAAGGTTTTACTACTAATCATAAACCAAAAGAAGGATGAAAAACTTTTCAAGTTAAAGTTCATTTGGACTGAACTCCAACTGAACAAACATTTGAACCAGTCCAAAGCCTTCCCGGGTTCACCACCATAATGTGTTCCAAGCTTAATTAAATTTCAACAATCTCATAAGTTCAGTATCAGTAGTTAGACAGAGGGATTAGACAGAAAGTGCAATATTTTAAAATTCTGAATGCTAGCGATTCAATACATATACATAAACATACATATATATATATATAGTGCACAAGAGTTTTCTCCTGAGTGCACATTGAAATTAACAATGTAGGAAATAAGGACTATATATATATATATAGAGAGAGAGAGAGAGAGAGAATAACATGATATATGATGACCTACAGCCAAGACAAATGATTCATCAAAAATTTCAAGCCCAATTCATAAACCATGAAAATTTGAGATGATGATATGTGGTAACAGAGCCATTGCAGAAAGCAGTTTTAATCACTAGTACTAACCAAAATTAAGCCAAGTAGAGCATGCAACAGACAATTCTTTCTCATTAGCGTGTAAGGATATCATCAAACTTTTGATTTCAAGGAGAGAAGTGAAGGATAAACCAGTAAAAAGATCACACCTAAACAAAGAAACTACACATGCATTTTTAACAAACAAACCTTTGTACGCAAAATAAAGCATGGTACCGGTCAGCTAGATATCCATTAATTATGAAACCAAGCTAAAAGGTTGCATACTAGGCATGAATGGTTACACTACAATAACAAAATTCAAATAACATTTGGCAGCATATGTTAGGTCGATTCAATGTCAATTAGGTTTCCCTTTTTTTACTTTATAAACAAAGACTAAATAAAACATGCTTCTATGTGATGTTTATCAGCCCATCCCAATCTTGGACGAAGATAATTATAAGAATTAGATAAGAAAAATAAGTTATTCACTTTAAAAACATGCTTTGGTTATATACAATACGATGAAAGTGAAGCAACGAGTATTGTGCACCTCCAAACAGGAAAGAGCTCTCATTAGTACCCAAAACACCTCATAATAGGATTTAAAGCCAACTAATTCACATTAGTTATACCCCGATTCACTTGTAGTAACAAAAGAAAAACTTTCTTAGATGCAAAGGCCTTCAAAAAGCAAGATAAGTTGACATTAAATCCAATGGTACTCATTGTTTGGATGACATAAAAATCAATTAACAAACATTCAATTAAAAAGCATTCAAACTCAAAAGGAAAAATTGGGAATCGCTGGAACTTTATAAAATTCATTACCAGCAAAGTTAGGGGAACCAGCTTACATTAAAATGCCTGAACTACCAACACTAAACTAAAGCTTCACCAAAACACGAATATCTATCCGGCATTAACGAATCCAAACACTCCTTAGCAAAATTCAATAAATATACAAACACCACACAAATTGAACATATGCTAAATATGTCCAAATCAACACCAACAAAGGGCCAATTGCTCTAATTTTCTGCAACCATTAATCATCCTGGAACACTTCAATCCCATTCAAGAAAACAATATTTTTGTCTGCTTGTTATACCAAAAGGACGACTACATGACAAAGCATTCACAAAAAAAATAATAATAATAATAATAACAGTACCCTTAACATACAACCATATATTTTGCTCCAAAACAAACCACCAGCTCGAGAAGTTCCAATAACACACTCGAAACTTGACCACAAAATGTATTCCAAAACTATCACATTCACACAAAACAGTTAATACCAATTTATGAAAACTGAAAAAACAAAACAACATCAACCCACCAACAAAATATCTAAATAAACAAAAAGAAAAAAAAAACAACACGAAAATATTAGAAAAATAAAAACTTACCATAGTTGCTGAAGAAATTGCAGAGAAAACTAAGAATTCAGGAGCGAGTCATTTAAGTTATCAGCTTCAATTCTAAATGAAAAGGAAAAACAAAAGCCTCGAGTAACTGTGCCTACTCGCCGTCGACACCACTGAAACTACCAAACTGTATACAGGACGTTTTCCTTTATTTTTTATTTTTTTTTTTCTGGTTCTTGTGGGAATTTACGGGGATTGGCGATCGCGGAATAAATATTTTATTTATTTGGAGGTGGGGCGCGTGCGGACTGCGCGTGGGGCTGTGACATAGGTTACCCACCTTGTTTGTGGAATTTTGTTTTAATTTTTTTTTGTAATGTTTCACAAAAGCCCTACTCATACCTATTTTTTCAAGAGAATAGTAAAGTTAAATTCATATATATTTTCTTTCTGTAATACAGTAAAGATGAAGTTGATTCAGTAATACATTTAAAGATTGTAAGCTTATATCGTATCTCTTTTTTAAAATTTTAAATTAATTATAATAATAATTTAAAATTTAGAAATAAAAGAAGGATTATTTGTATTATATCCTCAAATTCTAATTAACAGTGAAAAGGAAAAGATAATCATAAATTTAGAGGTAATAATTTTTATAGTAAAAGTGAATTTGATATAAACACAAGCTATTATATAGCAAGGGAAGGATATGGGTTCTGAGCAACATGAGTGATTGTGGCAAATTAAGGATGAAGGTTTTAAGCAAATACGACTAATTAAACAAGTCATGTATAGATTGACACAAACTTAACTAATAGAAGTGATTTTTGATACAATTGGTGAACAATACAAAAAGGTAAAATATTTTAATAGGTTAAAATTGTGAATTTTGACATGTTTAATTAGATAACTCGGGTTTAAATCACCAAATATGTTTCTATAAATAAAAAAGTTATGTTTAGAGATGCATGGGACATATAGATATGGTTCTATAAAGGAAGAAATATCATTAAAGATGTATGGGTCATTTGACTAGTATTTTGTGAGACACACATTCGTTATGAGTCTTGTTTGTTATTTTGAGTAATGCTATGTTACGTAAATTATTTGTTCAAAATCATATTCAAATGATATAGAATGTAAGTTGTAATCACTGTATAAATTATAAAATGATATGGTGGATAATATGTTAGTTACAATTCATGTAATACATCATTTGGGTATATGATTTTGAGTAAATAATTTAGGCAGTCTAACATTACTTCATTTTTTGTCTGAAAAATGAATAGATTTAAAGTTTACTAAAAACTAAATGGAGATTAAAACCTGAATAACTTTTTTTTTTTTTTTTACTTTTGACGTGTGAATCTAAATGTTGATCTTTTATTTTTTTTGGTTAATGGTTAAATTGTAGGTTCTGTTTCTTCGAGCAGAAGTTTACGGCAGGAAGATCCCCTATCTCCTTATTTATTTTTGCTATGTGCTAAGGGCATGTCTTCTTTATTGAAACAAGTGGAAACTGTTGGAGATATTAAAGGTATTTGTTGCAGCAGAAATAGGACTCGAGTCTCTCATCTATTATTTGCATATGACAGTTTTTTCTTTTTTCGTGCTTCCATCAGGGACTGTCAGGAGTTGAAAAATATTCTTAATACATATTCCAATGGTTCTGGACAGTTGATTAATTATCATAAATCTACTTTTTGTTGCAGTAAGGGTATTTCAGCTCAAGATAGAGTCACATTGCATAGTATCTTAAGGGTCCGTGGGATTGAATGTCATGAACGTTATTTGGGATTGCCGAGTTTTGTAGGTCGCAATAAAAAAACGTTTTTTTCTTCTATTAAAAATAGGGTGTGGAATAAATTGCAAAGTTGGTGATCAAAATTGTTCTCTCTCGATGGCAAAGAAGTTTTAATTTTTTTTTTTTTTTGAAAAGGCTATTGTACAATTGATTCCTACTTTTTCGATGAGTCTTTTCAAACTTCCGGTTTCTTTAATCAAAGATATTCATACTATGTCAACTAATTGTTGGTGGGGTAGTACTAAAAGAAGTAAGAAGATCCATTGGTGCTCTTAGTCTAAGCTCTGTCATGAGAAAAAATTCGAGGGTTTAGATTTTCGTGATCTTACTTACTTTAATCAGGCAATATTGGCTAAACAGGGTTGGCGCCTTATACAAAATCTAAATTCGTTGATGGCCAGGATTTTAAAAGTGACTTATTATCCTAATTCTAATTTTATGCAAGCTAATTTGGGTAGATCGTCTTCTTTGGTTTGGAGAAGCTTTTTATGGAGACGTAAATTGATTGAGCTTGGTAGTCGTTGGCGTACTGGTTCAGGGGCTTTTATCACTTCAGGAAATTCTGCCACTTTAGGGACTTTTGTTACTTCAGGGACTTGTGTCACTTCAAAGACTTCTCTCTTCAGAGACTTCTGCCATTTCAGGGGCTTTTATCACTCAGAGAATTGTCTCTTCAGGAATTTCTAACTTTAATGATGCTTGATAAAGATCAACTAAGTATTTTGGTATTCGACATGTGCGTGACAAGTAGTCATCAGCACAACACCTAAAACAAATTTCATCATTTCTATGTTAAGGAGTTTTACCTTGATTTTATTTGGCATCATAAACAACTGGGACTATTTTTAAAAGTTTGGTAGCCTAAACATTTATAACTACCATATCCAAAATAACTACGTCCATTTCCACGCTTATGGCAATGACCATGATCACGACTGCGACCAAGACCACATCCATGACCATGTCCGTGATTTTCAACAGTGCTAGCATTCACTTTTGGGAATGCGTTAGAAACGATCGGACGCGATTCATGATTTTTTTAACAAAAGTTCATTATTTTTCTCAGCAACAAGTAGACATACAATTAATTGTGAATATTTTTTTAGTCTACGTTCTCAATATTGTTGTTGTAAGAAAATGTTTGAGACATGGAAAGTAGTAAATGTTTTTTCCAGCATGTCTTTTTCGAAAATTTGTTCACCACACAATTTCAATCTTGTGGTAGTCGAAACATAGCAGAATTATATTCTGAAATAGATTTATAATCCTGAAATCTCAAACGTTGTCACTCATACCTAGCATTAGGTCGAGTTACATCTGACTGGTGGTTGTATCTATCTTTTAGTTCTCGCCATAAAATTTATGGTTCTGTAATGATAAGATATTGGGCCTTTAAGTCTTTATGTAAGTGGTGTCTAAGGATCACCATAGCTGTAGATTTTTCTTGCTCTGATGCCTCATTTCCTTCCTTTATAGTATAATATAGATTCTCAAATTTTAAATATATTTCAGCATCAATGATCCATGATAAATAATTTTCTCCTGAAACTTCAAAAGCATCGAATTTTAAATTCGCAAGCTTTGGCATGTTTAGATCTTTTGAATTTAAATTTTTTATATATAATCAAAAGTGAATTAGAATTTCTGGTCTAAAAATCACATATATAAGCAAGACTTATAGTCTGATATAATAAATTTTAAAATTAAGATATATACGTAAAATTTAAATTAAAGAAAAACACATTTAAATAATATACATAACAATAAATAAAATGTATAAACAGTAAATTTAAATAAATATTATTAAATTTAAAATTTTAGGTTCTTACTGAATTAATAAAATATAAAAATAATAAATTAAATAAATATTATTAGATATAAAACTTTAGGTTCAAATTCTTAATATTTAGAATTTCTGGTTCTTCTCTTTATATTATAATTTTTAAATTATAATATTATAAATTAAAATAAAATTAAACTTATCTTTTTTATGCGGAAGATGCAATAAGATGATAATTATAAAATATAATAATAAATTAGTAGTACTAACAGTTTGTTGTAAAATAAATCAAAATAAACTAAATAATAATGATAAGTGATAACTGAGCACATGCAATGATGCAAATAAGATAGAAAAGCAAATTATTCTTAGGCTCATTGTCGGTTCAACTTCACTTTATTACATATAATGATGGCACCATATGACCCACATGCATTAATTACAAGCAATGATTACATGACCATTTGTGTTTAAAAGCGATGGCATGGCCAGTTGTGTGGTGGTATAAAACAAATTTAAGATACGTCTATCAAGGCCCTTTTTTTCAATTTATAGTTATATATAAATTAAAAATTAGAAATAAAATTACTGATAAAAATTGTATCTATTTATATAATATAATAAAAAAAAATCTATACGAGCTATATATTATAATAGAGTAATATAAAGTTAAAAGGCAACTACAAAAGAAAACCAAGCTTTGAGAAAATATTTTCTTCTTTTTTGGAGGAATACAATCAACAAAAAATTAGTGCATAGTTTTCTGACGTTTCTAATGTATTATTCTCTTATGTTCAATTCGCCAATTATTTCTTCCTTTTTTTTTTCCATATATATATATATATAAAATCTGATACTTCCTGAATCAGAAAATTACCAGAACCTAATTAAATCCTACTAGTAGCGCCCGAACATCTATACTTACACTTATTATACTTTTATGGGTAATTGTGAGATAATATTTATAATGACAATAATTGAATATTAGTGGTTTGAAGGAGTTTGTGAAACTCTAACAATCAAAGAAAGTCACATTTGAGTTTTAGATATATATTAATAATTTTGACAAACTAAATCGAACAGCCCACGGTACCTTACAATCTAACACCGTTCAATCTTTTGGTTTCATAGCTTCTGGCTTCGTACCTTTTAGCAGCAAATACAACTCTTTTTGGTACAAATAGTCCTCCATTTGCATCTTTCAGAAATTGAAATTCGATCCATTGAATTTCTCAATCTTGTATGACTCTTTCTCTAATCTCATGACTCCTTCTGAAATCGAGAACGCTGAACTTCTTTTTGAGTGTTTTGCAAACTTTAGGCTTGACCTGAGTTCTGATACTAGTTATTAGGAATTTAATCAAAATTTTCTACGCAGCGGAAACAATAGATGGAGGCAAACACATAAAGAACACAACACATAAACACATAAGCAAAGAAAAATAAGACAAAGATTTTGCACGATTCTGAAACGATTCCTACATGAACAGAGCGTACATGCCCAAACTCCACTATATTAAGAATGATTACAAAAAACTCTCACGAAAAACGCTCACTGTTTTTTTTCCTATGTAATCTTCCTTTTTATCTTATTTCTCTCTCGTATATAACTCACAATTTACATGGGTATATATTCTAATAATTAGGGTAAGGGTCGGCCTAAACAATTTTAGTTAATTAAACTGGGAAAGAAAATATTCCTAAAAGACCAGTCCTGATTGTGTCGCGCGTGACCTGATGGCACAATCCACAGGTCGCGCGGCTCGAGTCGCGTGACTCATTGCCAAAGAACCTTTTTTTGGCGCGCAACCTTTAGTGCAACCACATGTCACATGACCTGGTCGCGTCGTTTACTACCCCTAATACTGAATGTCTTTTTTCAGTTTTTATATCTCAATATTTATAATATTAATATTTAAACTTTAGTGATTTGAAGGTATTTGTTATCCTTATCTTATTTAATAAATTCTATTTAAAAGTTAAAAGGAAGTTCCTTAAATTAAGACTTGAAACTACAATGCAGATTATTTAATTTGTAGAACTTGCAAGTTTCATTTGATTCGATTTTTATGAAATTTTCTAAATGGCAATAATAATTTACTTGTTTCCAATATATATATATATTTGACTTCCGTTTGGCATGATTTGCTCAATTAATGAGCCTCATTGGCAAGACAAGGGCGGTGAAATTGTCAGCTTGGCGGCGCCAAACTTTGACTTTAGTTCATTATCTGACGCGCGGAGTTCTATGAATTTCTCCATCCAATAATATATCTCAATTATTTCAAATTATGACGTGTCCATTAGCAAATAAATATATATTAATTATGTCTTATTTTAGTTGTCATTTATCTTAAAAAATTGTAATACAAATTTAAATATGAATTTAAGATGTCTAATATTTTTGTTTTAACATTTTAGACGCTCAAGTGTGATAGGAAATATCTTTTCCAAAAAAAAAGAAGAAAAAGTGTGATAGGAAATAGATTTGTTGAGTTTTTTTGTATAGGATTTTGTCTGATACTGTGTAAACTACATTTTTTTTTGTTGATATATTTTTTTTTCCCTCATATCTCTGTCCATGACCAAAATCACGTAAATTTTACTATTTTCGTCTTAATATCTCACCATTATTTGTCTAGAATTTACTGTTTTCTCAATAAAGGAAACTCATTTTGTCGTATGAAAAAAGAACTATATATTATGCTAAAATAAATTTATTAGTGGAAGAAATTATGTTGCAGTTGTTGTACTTAATTAATCCTCTGTATCATCAATGATCATTAGCAGAAGTGCAGATATTGATTCGATTAGAGCACTCAAAATTGAGTTTCAAAAGAGATCACAAGACCCATTTAAAAATGGGTCTATTGATGCCCACAATAAAACTTGCTATTCAAGTTCTATTTATAGGCTCCATAATAATGGACCTAAATTGAGTTCCACATTTGAAACTCCATTTGGATATTACCCAATTATTAAAATTAATGATTAGGCCTATATATATAATTTTAATTATAATATATAATTATAAAAGTAAATAATTATATATATAATAAAAAAAATATGAAAATATTTTAATAAAATTATAATAATTTAAATGATAACATTAATTTTTTTTTATAAATTTAACTTTTTATAATATGTATAGTTATGTATAATTATAAATTTAATTAATATTTAAATTTTAATATTAATTATGTATATAATTGAATTAAAATATAAAATTAATAATGTTAAAAATTATTATTAAAAAGTGCTTGAGCATTACAGAATAAAATTATAAATTTAATAGACTTGTTAAATTTTGTCCGTGAGATGGAAGGAAAAAAGATGGAATTTGCGGCAAAAGACCTTGCAGATAAGGAAAAAAATGAATTTCCGATGAGAAAAATTATGAATAAAAAATTATGTTATGCGATCCAAACTCGTTACTCTCAGATGAAGAAAGAATTTGGCTATTACAACAAAAAAAGGAGATAATAAAAAAAAATGGTGGTGGTAGTTGTAGTAGTAGTTGATCATGAACCGTAGTTTTTAAATATTGTATTTTTCAGTATTTATTTTTATTGTTGTATTTTAGTTATGATATTTTTTAATTAATATTATTATCTTGTTTTAAATTAATTATAATTTTTTAAATAATAATTAATATTTAAAATATATTATATAATTTATAATATCTCTATATATATATATTATTATATTTTAATAAAGAGTAATGATTATTTAAAAAAAAAAAGTTAAAAAGTGAATCCAATTTATTTTTTTCATTTTAATTGCATTGTGAGAAAAATAGATCTATTATAATAGGATCCAAATGGAAAGGCCCATTTTTTAAAAATGAAATCCAAAAGTGGTGATATGGCACACAATGGGCCTTGTGTTTGGGTCTCATGCATCGTGTATGCTCTAACAAACTGTCTGATCCAACATCACAAATTATTCACAACATATTACTATCAAACTCAAGCTAGAACTGCACAAAGAGAGAGCTTTTGAGCTGAAACTTAACACAATGTATGCAAAATGGATAGAGGAAATTCCAGAAATTGTATAATTATATCTTATGATGTTCTTTCCCTACATGCAATCATTTACACACATTTTTTACTTTCCTTTTTTGGTATGGAAACAGCAAATGATGCTGCCCGAGGACAAACGAAGATAAATTTGCACCAGAAGGATACACATCATGATTGATAAACTTGTTTCAGTAAACACAATGGAATCCTCTCAATTTCATGTGAAGAGCAACGGAACTTGATAATTTTCCCAATGTAATACGAACTAAGGTAGTAAGGTGTAACTATGATTGAAAGGCCTAAAATTATCAAACAAAAAAATAAAAGTAGTTATCAATATCTAACCAAAAACAATCTCCAAGCATCTCTAGTATAAACTGCAGTCAGTATCAGACGGTAACATTTGAGTCTTGGCTTTCAGAGTAAAGCCTAGCTGAAATGGCTCCTGGGGGTCAACCATGGTGGATCATCCAAATCAGGACTCTGATGTCCACCTAAATTCATTACTTCTTCAGAAGTTTTAGGCAAAACAGACCGAATGTTGACTGTTGGTTTCTTTGGTGGCAAAAGGGGTAGCGGGGCTTCGCCTCTGAGAATCCTTGCAGCTTGCTTCACTGTAGGCCTCTTCTCATGGTCTGGATGGACACAAGAAAGTCCCACCATGAGCATTCTTTCTATTTCCAACAAATCAAACCTTCCTCTCAACCTGAAATCAGCAGCCTCATGTAATTTTCCATTTTCCCACTGGTTCCATACCCAATCAACGATCACAACCCCATCATTGTCTACAGGCCTTCTCCCGGTAGCCACTTCTAGTATCACCACTCCAAAGCTGTAAACATCAGTTTTCTGTGTTGGAACACCTGAATAAACATATTCAGGAGCAAGATATCCCATAGTCCCAGCCGGTATTGTCGCTTCTCTTGAAATACAACTATGTTCATAGACTTCTGCTAAACCAAAATCTCCTAGCTTGGCATTGAAATCTGCATCAAGCATTATGTTGCAAGTCTTTACATCTCTATGAATTATCTGTCTCTCACACTCTTCATGGAGATAAGTAAGAGCAGAAGCAACCCCAAGAAGTATATTTACCCTTTTCTCCCAAGAAAGGAGATTCGCAGAACTAGAACAGTTATGAAGGATTCTGTCAAGGCTTCCATTTGGCAAGTATTCATAAACCAGGACCAATTCGGTTCCCTCACAGCACCATCCTTGAAGCTGGACCAAGTTCTTATGCCTCAAGCAACCCACCATGGTTCCAAACTCAGTGCTAAAAGGATTTCGAGTACATTCAAATTGGTTAACCTTATTAAACCTCTTAACTGCCACTGCTCCACCAGAGGGAAGAGACCCTTTATAGACAGTAGCCGAAGCACCTTGTCCAACTATTCTATTTCGATTAAACCCCAATGTAGCTGATTTTATCTTTGCAAGTGACAATCTTGTTGGCACTCTATTTGTCTGCATTGGACAAGCTTGTGCTTCTTTATTTCTGCCAAAATGCCTTTTTTTCCTCACCAGTAAGAAACTGATTACACCAACAATTGCAATTATGGAGAACACAAATGCAGCCAATCCTCCAAATTCAATAGCCATCTCTCTTATCTTTGTTTTTTGATCACGAAAATCACCATTGCCTGAATCTGCTGGATAGCACATGAAACAGTCCCCCTGTTCAACCATATCGATAGGATTCACGGAAGGGTAAGGCGCAAATGTCTTGAACCGCCAACGATCAACAATGTGAATTGCCGAGCCCTGCCCATTTGCAGCCGAGAAACCAACATGCATATACTCTTTGAATTGCTTGGAGAGGTCAACCTGAGCAACAAGAACAGGATTGGTAGGCCTAATCTGCGAGTATCCAGCCCAAACCCTGATCAATTTCAATGCATCTCTGTACTCAATCCAGGCAGTAATCTGCCTTCCACTTTTAAGATCAATCCCTCTTGACTCAACATCAACCGAAGCAAAAGATATAACCGATTTAACATCAATACCAATATGATTACCGTTGATATCTCCAAGAGAAGGATCATAGCTGGTATCAAATTCCACAGCAAAGAAGGAATCTTCCGGGCTCAAAGCCGTTGCAGGGAGGCCCATATAGCCAATAGAATGGCTAAAAGAATCGGCATTGGAGGTGATCAAGAAAGTGAAACCGTCTCCGAAAGGACACAATGGGGAGGAGAGGATGGAGAAGGAGAAGCGACAAGAAAATGAGGCAGTGGTGTTTGTTGTAGTATCAAGAAAGCGAATTGGGTATACATAGAGAGCCCTTCCAACCCCAGAAGAAGAAGAGGAAGTAGAAGAAGACGAAGAAGAAGAAGAAGTAGAAAGGCAGGTGAATTCTTGAGTGAGGCTTATGGCATTATTCCTGAAGTGGGCATCGCCATAGAGAGTGACATTGTTTGCAGGCTGAGAAAGAGAGAGCGAAGGAAAACAGAAGATAAAGAGAGTGACCCAGAAGACAAGAAAACAAGAAGAAGAATGCATTGTATGCAAAAGGAAACCAGTTTGATAATTGATAGCTGCCTGTTCTATTTGTTTGATCTTGGATTGACTCTATTTTTCTTCAGTAATATGTTAATGCATAGGGTCGGGTCGGGTTCTATCGGAGGGAGAGATGTTTTGGAGGGAAAGGTTATTGTCAGTTTATTCTGATTGGAAAACCCCCAAGAAGACAAATTCTTTGTAATGGTCATCCTCCAAATCAAACCTATTCAACGGTCGGGATTGTCTCATCAATTTCCCTTTTTTTTCTTGAAGTATTCAACGTTTGTACGTACGTAACATATAGTTCCTGTCGATCAAAACTGGTTATAAAAGAATACATATGGAGTACATAAAATTAGCAAGTAACCATATAACTATAAATTGTCCTCAACTCTAATAACAACAATGAAGCATTTCGAACCATAATAAACACACCATCATAGGATCTATTGGAAATGACCGCAGAACCCAAAAACATGTTTTGAATGAGGATTCGATTGCTCGAACCTCAAATGATGTAGAAATTGTAGCCTCCAATAACTTAACTCTGTTATGATACGTAAAATCTTGACAATTCTCCCTCTTTCGCGTTTAAATTGTTAGCCACGATCTCGCCCTTTAAAAGAACTATACCTCCAAATGATGAAAACTAATATCTTGTCATTGTTCAGCTATGCATCGGTCTCCATTTCTTAGACTTTAGCTCATTCACTCTGATGCAAGTCCTGCAATACCAAAACTGATAATTTTGCTGGACCTGGCTCCATCCAGACATGACACAAGTAATTTTCCATATCCAGAAACCCTGAAAGTCCAGGAGAAGGTTACATTTGAAACCAGAATCTCATGAGTAAACTCCTCACAAAGGTCAATGCTAAGTATGCTGTCATTACAACTGAAATGTTTTTTGTTGTAACCTGCATCAACTTATTTACAATTTGATGTCTGTGCAGTGCAGTTCTTTCATTAAAGTAATGGTACTATGGTTTTCATAATAACAATAGAGCAGCATTTGGTTCTTAAAATGCTCCGTATGGCCCTCCAAATCCAACACAATTTGATCTCTACCTGAAGCAGATGTTTATGAAGGCAAAACACCAATGTGATCTCAATGAATAGTCTGGAGAGAATAGAGATAACCTCTTAAAAATGCATATAAAAATACCAGCCTTTTTCTAGCAGGGTACTAACTACTTCTCCTTGACCTAAAATTTTATACGCAAAAAGAGCAAATCAGTAATATTTGACCTTTTTGTATAATCAACATCTACTTCTACATTGACCCAAGTCCTCATAAGAAAAGACAGAACACAGAGTGTTCAAAATTTCAATGCTTCTCCTTCTGTTAATCGCGTCCATTACTTGAACAGTCTAAAGTTACTTTGACTATAAACTTGAGATTGAAAATAGTAGCATCAATACACAACTAGAAACTAACTAGACAATGGTGGGGTATTGTATACGATAACAACCGATGAGGATGACCAAGAGGATAATTCGCATCCTAGTTCTGACAGGGAAGTATACATGACAAAGTGAAATTTTGCAGAAATTTGTGAGAAGCATGGGTGCCTGATAACTTTCCTCCCATGTTACTTCTTACATCATGCCCTGTTTCAGATGTATATACATGGACAGTTAATAAAATGATGGTTGCCATTGTGGAGGAAGCAAGACCACTTTCTGCAATTTCCTCAAGTGAACTCTTGTGTAGACCCCAGGGTGCAGTTGCAAGGACATTTAACAGCTTGAAAACTCTACTTGGCTTACACAACCCCTTTTCAAAATCTACATCTGAGCATATTTAGGTAACAAACAACACATCCATTTTCATATGAGCAGAAATAGCAATTTGAATCAAGTGAACCAGTTTTTACAGAGTCAAAGAATTGTCTTGATGATGAGTTACAGACTATGGTTAAGGCATAGTGAACAAGACATCATTTTTTTGAGAAGGCAGTTAGTACCTTGCAACAATACTGAACGAAAATACTAGACAGACATCACCAAGCAATATGACAGTTTGCAAGAACTGATAACTGATTACCAAACCTATTATGATGTTGGTCCGGCAGACATTTAAACCATGCTTGAGCTCAAGTACTCAATTGTACAAGCAAAGTAAATTGTTCTTGTTAGTGACTCCAGAGGGAGAAAAAAAAGAAAAGAAAAGAATATAACGAAAAAAGAAAATCACCATCCCATACGAGAACTTTTAAATTGGACCCTATGCTCACAGAAACCAAATGTGATGCTTTCTAGCAAATAACAAGATCGATTTTACTCAATCTATCATCATTATTAGCTTTGGTTCATTATACACTTCTTTTGACATGGTTTAGGGTTGACAGCTATAGAAATGGCACCCGCACTATCTTTTAGTGCACAAATCCTGAATAAGGTCACTCAGATCACTTAGGTAACGTGTACTGCGTTACATATTAATAAACAGAATATTCATCATAAACATGCTAAGAATTTATGTCTAACAGTTACCGAAGCAAGACCTTTTATTTTTCTATCTATAACCTTGACAAATAAGACTTGAAGGTTATGCTAATTACTCTCTGGAATAATGATAAAATAATTTCTCCATAAACACATTTATGCAACTGACGCATTCATATAAATCTTATTGTCATTATATCAACAGCTCCAAGTATTCAAATAGATTGATGTTGAATGTGTATCAGCTAAAAATAAGGAACTAAAAGTTGAAAGGGCAATAACAAGATAACATGTACTATCAAAGTGCCTAATCCAACATTTATACAGATACATTAATTAGAATCAATATAAATTTGCTCTCTCTATAGGAAATAAAAATGCTAACAGAATGAAGATATCACCAAGAAAATAATGTATACCATCTGAGACACAAAAAAATCCACTTCAAGCAGTTTCAACATTCACTTCAGCCAACTCCTTCTGCTTCAGATACTGTTGCAAAATCGTAAGCCTGGCAGTCTCAAACGCAAAGTACCCCAGTGCTGAAAAGCAAGCACTGTGAACAACTCTAGGCCCCATTCCTCTTGTCAATCCAACCCACCCCTCCTCCTTCAAAATTTGCCTCACAGTCGCTGTAACCCCACTATACATCACAGCAGCCACCTTATTCACCGCCTCCCCGTGAACCTGAGTCATCAGCCTCGTCTTCACCACATCAAGTGGCGTCGTTATAGATGCTGATATAGCTCCAGCCAATGCACCGCAGCACACACTCTGAATTGGTTCCAAATGATCCTTCTTAGTCCTACTCAAAACCGCAGCTTTTAAGTACTCGAATGAGGAATAACTCAAGACGCCGGCAGGCAAGTTTCGCAACAATGTGGCAGAGTAGCCAGCATAAAGACCCAAAAAACCATCTTTCTCCAATATTTTCAACAAAACCTCCCATGATCTTCCCTTAGCACCGGCTTGCATTCTCTGTGTGATCAATTCTTTGGGCACCATTATTGCAGAGGACACAATATTTCCCATGGCACCAGCCGTAGGCGGAATGAGCACAGATGGATACTTTTCCAATTTCGACAAAATCGATTTCCCAAACTCACAAGTCCCAAAGTACACAGCAGAAGAAGCTGTGGAACCAACAATAACCGCAGATACACCGCTATAAAAACCGAGAATTCCCTTCGTTTGAAAGGTCTTGACAATGGCATCAAACGTGCTGGTGTACAACTGAGACGCACCCTTTGTCTGCATCTTGGTTTTGATGGTATCAAGTGGATGGAGAGAAACGTATGTGAAGGCACCAGCAATACCACCACCAGCTGCACCAACCAAGGCACGCTCCAAAACCGAGAGATTCTTCAGAAAAGACTGGAATTTGGGGGTGTTCCTGGAAGTGGGTTTGAGCCATTTTGTGGAATTGGGTTGTGTCGAAACGGTGGTTGCGGCAAATGGAGGGTTATGGCTGAGAATTTTGGTGGAAAGTGAAGTGGAGACAAAATTAAGGTGGTTTTTGATGGGTTTGGGGTTGGGGGTGGTGGATATAAGATTTGAAGTCAAGTGGGTGAAAAGGGAGGTGGATTCAGTGAGAAGTGGATAGTAATTGGGGTCTGGAGATGGGAGACCTAGACATGCAGAGAGTCTTGCTTCCATGCCTACCTCTTTGCTGTCGCTGCTCTCTGCTTCTTCCAGATTTCGATTTCAATTAGAAGAGGGTGAAATCGCTTAGGAGACGGTAAAACGGCGTGTCGTTTCCTCGCTGCAAAGAGACAAGTCAAAATGTAGGGTATAAGTTTATAAGAGCTTCTCAAAAAGCTTCTTTTTAATTCTAAATGTTTTTTTTTTCAATTTATTTTTTTATGTTATTAGTAGAGTTTTCAATTAGATTAAAAATGTTATTTTCCGTCAGGAGAGTCTCAAATTTTATATTGTTCCAACTAGATATTTTTAAATATTTAGAAAAATTAAAATATTTAATATAAAAGTAAATTGGAATAAAGTAGTGTGATGTTTAAAATATTGTAATCTATTATTAGTATAGTCTTAATTATATATTAATACCTTACCGTTAGTTGACTCAGTCAAACATAACGGTTTGACCATGACTTATGTATAAAATAACATAACTACCCTAGACTAAAAAAACTAAATTGAATAAGAAATGAAAAAAATTTAATTTTTTTAAAAATGGATCTCCATTATACATCAAGATGGATGGACGGTATAGATCCATTTTAAAAAAAAAAAATTAAAATGAAACTATAATTTAATGGGTAAATTATAATGGAATACCCTGATATTTAGCTAAATTGCAATGAAACTATAATTTTTCTTAAATTACAGTTTAGTACACTTGACTAACTCGTTGACTATTAGAGTTACATTTTAACTAAGGGCAAAAGTCATTTTTTAGTCCCTATTATTTTTTGAATTATTAATTTTTGACCTATATTTTCTCTTTTAGCTAAGATTGGTAAAATGGTCTTGGTTTCCTTAACTCGAACCGTACCCGCATAACCCGGACCGTACCCGCATAATGAGGTCCGGGTTTAAACCCGAACCATATTTTTAAAAAATTCAGATATTATTTTATTTTTAAACCCGTATTAAATGCAGGTCAATTACGAGTCCAAATGCGGGTTCACTCTAAACCCATAAATGACCCGCTAAAATTTTTTTAAGGGTTTTTTTTTTTAGTTTAACGTACTTGTTCTCTCTCTCTCTCTCCCTCACCCCCAACTCTACTCATTTGCTTCTTTTCTCTCACTTTTGAGTTTCATCGTCTCTACATCTTGCCATCGTTGACACAGTCCCTCTTCCGCGCCAGTTGCTGCCATTGCCAAAGCTTCTCCCGGTTAGTCAAGCTTCTCATCTTGGATTGTTTTTTCTTCTTCAGCTCAATTTTTCACACAATATTATTGGGAGATATAGAGAACCCAGATCATTTATCTGTTGATTTGTGTTCTCAATTGAATGGGTTTTGATGTTATTTCTCAATGTGTAAACTCAAGAGAAGATGTTTGTGGTTTATTACTGAAATTGATTGTTTGTGATTTATTGGGGGTTCAACAAAGAGATGTGTTTGGGTTCTCAATCGAATAGGTTTTGATGTTATTTATGTTTTACTAATCAGAAGTGTGTTGGTTAAATATTATTATCTTCTTTGTTTGGGCAGTGTTTTCTTTAGAGTAGTCTCTTTTATGGTTGTTGCTAAGGGTTCGGCTACAATACCGGGACAAAAAAGTGTCGGTATCATACCGGTGTTTTTTTGTCCAACCATAACCGTTAGATGAGTTTTTTTCTCATCCAACGGTTAAGAAAAAATAGTAAATAGAAATTTTAAAAAAAAAATAGGCAACCGAATACACCAATTACTTGACCAAACCAAATAAACCAGTAAAAAAAAAGTTTCCCTCATTTTCTCTCCTCAAACTCTTTACGAACTCACCTCATCTCTTCATTGAAACATCCGCTGTGCCGTTTTTCACCAACAACCTCCACCGACCGACAGCATCGGCCTACTGTTCCTTTGTTGGCGACACCTACCGACGTTAGAACTGATGTCGACGAAGTCGAAGAAAGCAACGAAGAAGATTTTGACGATATTTTCGGCCGATTCGAATTAGTTTGGTGGGTTTTGATTTTCTTTAGTTTTTTTTATTTGTTTTGAATGAGTTTTGTTTGATTTGTATGAGTTTTAAACAAAAGTTGTTTGATTTGTTTGTTTGGTGAGAAAATGAATTTTGTAGTGAATTTATTTTTAACTAGGTTTGATTTTGTTAAGTGGTCACAACAATGTGAATTAGATCTGACTCAGTCTATTAATCACATGAAGGACACTCATATAAAGACTTGTTCTTGTATTTCTTTTTGCTTATAACATTGTTCCATTCTTTTTGCAACAACGTATCTAATGTGAGTTTTGATTTCTTTTCTTTTTGATTTCTTTTTGATTTGGTTGGATTGTTGGCTATTGAAATAGTTTTTTTTTTTTTTTGTAGGATTTCTTCTTGTTTCAGATTGTGAAGGAAGAGAGATGAAAAAAATTGTAAACTTGAAGAGAATGAGACCAGTTCATGAGTTTCGCAAATCAATCTGTTCAGCGAACTCTACGTAGACTCTTGTTTACTTTTTTCTTCTTCTTATGTTCCTTTTTTATGTTTTAATTCTTCGCAAATCCGTCAAAAGCCACAAACACCACATAAAGCTCAAAATATCACCAGTACATCAAGCTGATTATTATTGGAATCATAATCCATGAATATCTAAACAATAATATTTTCTGTTCTAAGTCTTGTGAATTTATTTATCGATGCATCCATAAAAATGTGTGATGAGGAGAGAGAGGGATATGATTTTTCAACTTCTAAAGGCATAATATTTCCGACATTTACTGGGATATGTAACGTTTGAATTTTTTTATTTAATAAGTCATTAATAATATTATATCAAATAAGTTATTTTTTTATAATAAAAGACTAAATTAACATAAGTATTTGATATTCACAGCTCATGGAATCAAATATAATTATCTATCGAAAAAATAATAATTAAAACGGAAGGTTTTTGGTTAAATAAGCAATCCATAGTATATAATTAATTCGCGAGAGACCACTTCTCGTGAACTGATTAGTTCATGGGATACCACCTTCCCGAACTGATTAGTTCGTGGGAGGACAACTAGTGCGAATTGATGAGTTTGTGGGAGAACAACTAGCACGAACTGATTAGTTTGTGGGAGGATAACTAGCGCGAACTGATGAGTTCGTGAGAGTACAACTAGCGCGAACTGATTAGTTCATGGGAGGCCACCTCTCGCAAACTGATTAGTTCATGGGAGAACAACTAGCGTGAACTGATTAGTTACGGAGAGCACTTACTATGACAAATCACACACAGATAAAAATTATATAATATTTTATTATATAATTACAATTTATTTTAAACGAATTTAAAAAAATTATTACTAAACGTATTTCTTTTATTTATATCATAAATTGAAAATAATAATGTTATTATTGTTTTTATATTTATAATAAAAATTTCAAGAGATGTAGCTAGAGTATATAATTTATCAAATTTAAGTTTTTTTTTTTTCATTGCAGTTTCATTTCTTGAGAAACATCTTTGTAAAATAATATTAATACATTATAATTAATTACAATAAGACCAAAACATATGGATTTGGATTTCACATTCATCTCACTTTTTTACATTTTTAAATGTTTATATTTTATTAGTCTAAAATCGTGTTTTCTTATATTTTTAAATATTCTTACTTTATTAGCATTTTTAGTCCTTATTTTTGCTATATCAAACAAGTTATTATTTTTTTAATAAAAGACTAAATTAATATAATATTTAAAGTTCGGAGAGGAACTTTAATGTTTACGCCAAACGTCAAAGTTCCTCCACCGGTAACGTTAATTTAACCCGAAGGAACTTTGACGTTGGTGGGAAACGTTGAAGTTCCCCACCAATATTAAAGTTCCTTGAGGAACTTTAACGTTTTCTCCTAATGTTCAAGTTCCTTGCCAATTCAAACTTCCTTTAATGGTAATGTTAACTTCAACTCGAAGGAACTTTGACGTTGGTGGGGAATGCTGAAGTTCACCGACCAACGTCAAAGTTTCTTGAGGAACTTTAACGTTTTCTCCCAACGTCCAAGTTTCTTGCCAAGTCAGACATCCTCTAACGGTATCGTTAACTTCAACCCGAAGGAACTTTAACGTTTGTGGGGGAACGTTGAAGTTCCCCCACTAATGTCAAAGTTCTTTAAAAAATTTAACGTTTGTTCCCAACGTCCAAGTTCCTCGCCAAGTTAAAGTTCCTCCAACGGTAACAACGTTAACTTCAACCTGAAGGAACTTTGACAATGGTGGGGAACATTGAAGTTCCCCTACCAACGTCAAAGTTCCTTAAGGAATTTTAACGTTTTCTCCTAACATCCAAGTTCCTCGCTAAGTCAAAGTTCCTCCAACGGTAATGTTAACTTCAACCCGAAGGAACATTGACGTTGGTGGGGAACGTTGAAGTTCCCCCACCAACGTCAAAGTTCCTTGAGGAACTTTAACGTTTTCTCCCAACATCCAAGTTCCTCGCCAAGTCAAAATTCCTTCAACGGTAACGTTAACTTCAAACCGAAGGAACTTTGACGTTGGTGAGGAAAGTTGAAGTTCACCGACCAACGTCAAAGTTCCTTGAGGAACTTTAACGTTTTCTCCTAATGTTCAAGTTCCTTACTAAGTCAAACTTCCTCCAACGGTAACGTTAACTTCAACCCGAAGGAACTTTGACGTTGGTAGGGGAACGTTGAAGTTCACCTACCAACGTCAAAGTTCCTTGAGGAACTTTAACGTTTTCTCCCAACGTCCAAGTTCTTTGCCAAGTCAAATTTCCTCCAACGGTGATAAAATTTATTATCATGAACTCATATAGAAGCGCGAATAAATTGAAATGAAATCGCGATATGTTTTTAAAACTGTTCGCGAACTTATTAAATAATTTATTTGCAAAAAATAATAAAAATGTATTCTTATTAAAAAAAAATTACACTTATATTTATTAAATAAACAAGATTTGTTGTTGTTATATATTTTTTATTATTTATTAAAAGCTTTTGTGTTTTAGTAATTTTATTATTTATTAACTTTAGGTATTATTAACTATTTTCCTTATTTGTTTAATTTTTATATATTTTAGTATTTTTATTTTCACTATTTATTATTAAATTAATAAATAAATTAAAAAACTTTACAGCAACCGGGGATACCAATTACTGCCGGTTGCTGTGGATAAAAAAGTGCCGATATGATACTAACACTTTTTTATCATGGTATTGTAGTCAGACCCTGCTGCTAGGTAAAATTTGGAAAGAACAATATTAAAGCAGCCCCCGACAGGCAAGTACAGTCACGGAGAGTTATATCAAATGTTTCAATTGTCTTTCTTGATAGTAACTTAGAGTTTGTTAGAACATAATTATTATTCTTTCTTGATGATATAAGAATTCATAATACATGTTATTCTTTTGAATTGGTTCTGCCATGTACAAAAAAAAAAAAAAAATCTGTGGTGTATCATGTATGAGAATGAATATGATTTCATGGAAAAATTGTTTTTCTTTATATTATGACATTCAAAGAAATCTGCATTGTGGTTTAGAGTTACTGATCTAGTGATACTCATTTTGAAAAACTTATTTTTGTTTTTACTTGACCAAATTGTTGAAACTTACTAGTGTTAATTTTTCAGTTTTATGTTCAGACTATATATATGATGAGATGGATTGGAAACTTTTTATAGTATGGATGATTGAATAATATCTTTGTTGGAGGGGTCTGACTACAATGCTGGGACAAAAACATTATACCGGCACTTTTTTGTCCACAGTAACAGGCATTAACCGGTATCCTCGGTTGCTGTAAAGTTTTTTAATTTATTTACTAATTTAATAATAAACGGCGAAAATAAAAATACTAAAATATATAAAAATTAAATAAATAAGAAAACATAGCTAATAATACCTAAAAGTTAATAAATAATGAAATTACTAAAACACAAAAACTTTTAGTAAATAAAAATAAATACAAATAACAACAAATCTTGTTTATTTAATAAATATAAGTGTAATTTTTTTTAAAGAGGAATACATTTTTATTATTTTTTGCAAACGAATTATTTAATAAGTTCGCGAACAGTTTTAAAAACATATTGCGACTTCATTTCAATTTGTTCGCACTTCTATATGAGTTCGTGATAATAAATTTCGACACCGTTAGAAGAAGTTTGACTTGGTAAGGAACTTAGACGTTGGGAGAAAACGTTAAAGTTCCTCAAGGAACTTTGACGTTGGCCGGTGAACTTCAACGTTTCCCATCCACGTCAAAGTTCCTTCGGGTTGAAGTTAACGTTACCGTTGGAGGAAGTTTGACTATGCAAGAAACTTAGGATGTTGGGAGAAAACGTTAAAGTTCCTCAAGGAACTTTGACATTGGTGGGGGAACTTTAACGTTCCTCACCAACATTAAAGTTCATTCGGGCTGAAGTTAACGTTACCATTGAAGGAAGTTTGACTTGACAAGAAACTTGGACGTTGGTAGAAAACGTTAAAGTTCCTCAAGGAATTTGGACGTTGGTGGGGGAAATTCAACGTTCCCCACCAACGTCTAAGTTCCTTCAGGTTGAAGTTAACGTTACTGTTGGAGGAACTTGGATGTTGGGAGAAAACGTTAAAGTTCCTGAAGGAACTTTGCCGTTAGTGGGGGAACTTCAACGTTCCCCACCAACATGAAAGTTTCTTCGGGTTGAAGTTACCTTTACCGTTGGAGGAAGTTTGACTTGACAAGGAACTTGGACGTTAGGAGAAAACGTTAAAAGTTCCTAAAGGAACTTTGACGTTGGTAGGGGAACTTCAACATTTCCCACCAAAGTCAAAGTTCCTTCAGGTTGAAGTTAATATTACCGTTGTAGAAACTTTGACTTGGCGAAGAAGTTTGACGTTTGGCGTAAACGTTAAAGTTCCTCTCTAAACTTTAAATATTATTTAATTTGGTCTTTTATTAGGAAAAAAAAAACTTATTTGATATAACAAAAATAAGGACTAAAAATGCTAATAAAGTAAGAATATTTAAAAATATGAGAAAACACGATTTTAGTCTAATAAAATATAAACATTTAAAAATGAAAAAAAAGTGAGATTAATATGAAATCCAAATTCATATGTTTTGTTCTTATTGTAATTAATTATAATATGTTCGATATTATTTTACAAAGATGTTTTTCAAGAAATGAAACTGCAATGAAAAAAAAAAACTTAAATTTGATAAGTTAAATTTATTTTTAGTCCTAATTAAATTTGATAAGTTAAATTTATTTTGTTAGATATAAAAACAATTATTGTTTTCAATTTATGATATAAATTAAAGAAATACGTTTAGTAATAATTGTTTTTAATTTGTTTAAAATAAATTGTAATTATATAATAAAATATTATATGATGTTTTGTCTGTGTGTGATTTGTCACAGTAAGTGCTTTCCGTAACTAATCAGTTCGCGCTAGTTGTTATCCCGCAAACTAATTAGTTTGCGAGAGGTGGCCTCCACGAACTAATCGGTTCGCACTAGTTGTTCTCTTACGAATTAATCAGTTCGCGAGAGGTGGCATCCCAAGAACTAATCAATTCGCGCTAGTTGTCCTCCCAAGAACTAATCAGTTCGCTGCTAGTTGTCCTCCCACGAACTAATCAGTTCACGAGAGGTGGCCTCCCACGAACTAATCAGTTCGCGAGTAAGTGATCTCTCGCGAACTAATCATATAATATAGATTGCTTATTTTAACCAAAAACCTTTCATTTTAATTTTTTTTTTTCGATAGATAATTATATTTAATTCCATGAGTTGTGAATATCAAATACTTATGTTAAGTTAGTTATTTATTATAAAAAATAACTTATTTGATATAATATTATTAATAGCTTACTAAATAAAAAATTCAAATGTCACATATCCCAGTAAATGTCGAAAATATTATGCCTTTAGAAGTTGAAAAATCATATCCCTCTCTCTCTCTCTCATGGTCATGGATATATCGATAAATAAATTCACAAGACTTAGAACATAAAATATTATTAATTAGAGATTCACATATCTTGATTCCAATAATAATCAGTTTGATGTGCTGGTGATATTTTGAGCTTTGTTTGGTGTTTGTGGTTTTTGACGGATTTACGGAGAGTCAAAACATTAAAAAGGAAGAGAAGAAGAAAAAAGAAAAAAGAAACAAGAGTCTACGTAGAGTTCGCTGAACAGATTGATTGCGAAACTCATGAACTGATCCTATTCTCTTCAAGTTTATAATCCTTTTCCTCTCTCTTCCTTCACAATCTGAAATAAGAAGAAATCCTACAAATAAAAAAAAAAATCAGAAACTATTCCAATAGCCAACAACAAATCCAACAAAATAAAAAAAATCAAAAAGAAAAGAAATTAAAACCCACATTAGATACGGTGTTGTAAAAAGAATGGAGCAATGTTATAAGCAAAAACAAATACAAAAACAAGTCTTTATATGAGTGTCCTTCGTGTGATTAATGGGTTGAGTCAGATCTAGTGCACCTTATTGTGACCACTTAACAAAATCAAACCCAATTAAAAATAAATTCACTACAAAACTCATTTTCTCACCAAACAAACAAATCAAACAACTTTTGTTTTAAACTCATACAAATCAAACAAAACTCATTCAAAACAAATAAAAAAAAACTAAAGAAAATCAAAACCCATCTTTCAAATTAATTTGAATTGACCGAAAATATCGTCAAAATCTTCTTCGTCGTTCTCTTAGACTTCATCGGCGTCAGATCTAATGTCGGTGGGTGTCACCAACAAAGAAGCGGTAGGTCGATGCTTTTGGTCAATGGATGTTATCGGTGAAAAGGGGCACGGCCGGTGTTTCGGTGAAGAGAGGAGGTGAGTTTGCGAAAGAGTTTGAGAAGAGAAAATGAGAGAAATTTTTTTTCACTGGTTTATTTGGTTTGGTCAAGTAACCGGTGTATTCGGTTACCTGTTTTTTTTTTTTTTTTCTATTTACTAGTTTTTTCTTAACCGTTGGATGAGAAAAAAGCTCATCTAACGGTTATGGTTGGACAAAAAAGCGCCGCTATGATACTGACACTTTTTTGTCTCGGTATTGTAGCCGAACCCTTGTTGGAGTTTGATCTGGCATGGAGATTTTACTTTCTTTTCATGTTATTATTAAGTTTGTTGTTAGGGGTTTGGAAATTACATGGGTTACATCAAAGATTTTGCAGGTTAAAATAAGGATTGGATAAAATTGAGGGGAGTTTTATAAAAGCTTTTGATTATCGTATCACATGCGGAATTGAGTTTCAAATTTTTTCTTATATTGAAAACCTTTTTCAATTAGGAACGAGTTCCTGTATATACGCAGAAAAAGATTTCATGAACTACATACCTTTTTCTTGATTTTCCTTTTACTGATTCCTCGATCTACCACCAGATCTTCCGAGCTATGACCCGCGGTCTGATAACGTGTGTGTGGGCACGTCACGGTAAGATATGGAGGTCACGTGAAAAGAACGTTGGCCGAATCCTGCAAAAGAGGGGAGAGTCAGAAATTTTTTTTTTTTCTTTTTCTCTCTTTGGTGGCCGAACTATCTTTCTTTTTCACTTGTGTGCTAGGTTTTTTTTTTTCTAACTATATAACACTTAGGGAATTTAGCAAAATTGCCCAAACATTAGTCAACAATTGCAAAACTATCCAGGCTCCACTAATTTTTGCAACCTCTACCCAAAACCTTTTTTTGGACAAAATTGCCGTTACTTTTACATTTGACCTACTCATCACTGTCTTATTCTTCTTCTTCATCTAGTCAAGGTTTCTTCACCTCACCCAGTTCTCTCTTCTTCTCTTCTCTTTTTCACATTTTCTTATTTTTCCTCTATTCTCTTCTCCATAAATCTCTTACCCAACCTAAGTCAAGAAAATCTCAAGTTATCTCTTGCAAATAAAAGAAGATCCATCTTACAAAGTTCTCTCTTCAAAAATTCCAAGATTAGTGTTAAACTTTTTTTTTTTAGTCAATGCACATTTTTATGGGTTTCCAATTAGTTGTAGGCATTCCACATTTGTTAATCCTCCATCAAAAAAATGAAGAACGAATTTTTATAAAAAAAATTTTCATCATGCCGGCCCGATGGTTTTGGCCCGATGGTTTTTCTTCATGTTTTTTCATCGTTTTTGGCCCGATGGTTTTCATCATGTATTTTCATCATGGCGGCCCAATAGTTTTTGTCTCGATGGTTTTCATTATGTATTTTTATCATATCGGTCTGATGGTTTTAGCCTGATGGCCTTCAAATTGTATTTTCATCATGGCAGGCCCGATGGCCTTGGCCCGATGACCTTGGCCCGATGGTTTTAAAATTGTATTTTCATCATGGCGGCCCGATGGTTTTCAAATTGTATTTTCATCATGGCAGCCCGATGACCTTGGCCCGATGGTTTTTGAAATTGTATTTTCATCATAGCGGCCCGATGACCTTGGCTCGATGGTTTTGAAATTGTATTTTCATCATAGCGGCCCGATAGTTTTGAAATTATATTTTCATTATGGCGGCCCGATGGCCTTGGCCCGATGACCTTGGCCCGATGACCTTGTCCCGATGGTTTTGAAATTGTATTTTCATCATGGCGGCCCGATGACCTTTGGCCCGATGGTTTTGAAGTTGTATTTTCATCATGGCGGCCCGATGGTTTTCGAATTGTATTTTCATCATGGCGACCCGATGGCCTTGGCCCGATGACCTTGGCCCGATAGTTTTGAAATTGTATTTTCATCATGGCGGCCCGATGGTTTTGAAATTGTATTTTCATCATAGCGGCCCGATGGCCTTGAAATTGTATTTTTATCATTTTGGCCCGATGGTTTTTGGCCCGATGGTTTTAGGCCCGATGGTTTTTGTTCAGGCCAGTCCGACAGTTTTGATACTTTAATTGAATTTAAGTTTTATTTAATTTTTTTATTTTAATGCAGGAAGGAGCATGATGATGTGCAGTTGATAATTAACTGGGATGGACAGTGGGTATGTGAACAAGGGGTTTATTGGTATGATGGAAAGAGATCAAAATGGGTGTTATTTCCAAGAGATACAACTTTTGCTCAACTATTAGATAAAGTGTATGTCGTCACTGGGATTGACAGAAACCTGCTTTCGAGTCATTATAAAGACGGTTGCTCATACCATCCGCCCAAGCATACCTGTAGAAATAAGTGATGATGATGATGTTGTAATATTATTACGTCAAAAGAATGTTGACCCTTTAGTTTGTATAACCGTGTTTGAGATTGAGCATAGTGACCGATAATTGCAGCAACAATATTTTCCAGAGTCATCTAATCAACAACACCATCCCATCAATCTTCAGTTTCCTTCATCGAAGGGAAGTAACTACATTCAGGAAGGCTACACACCAAATTTAAATGATGCTACGGTTGATGATGAAGTTCAATTTGTTGATGACTTCAGTAACGAAGCCAGAGATAGTGAGAAGTCCCAAGATGTTCAGGGTGTTGGAAACTAGTAATGAAGAGTTGGTTCGAGCCACGTTTGTAATGTGTTCAATTAATGATGTTGAAGTAGCTTCGAGAGCTATGCCGATTCTGATTGCAAATGGGGAAGTCTTTGACAGTAAAAAAAAGTTGCACTCCCAACTAAAAAGGTACGCTGCTGCAAATCGTTTCAATTTGAAAGTGTGGAAGTAGGATACTTCACGTTTTGAGGTACGTTGTGCTGTTGGAGGAATGCAAATGACAGCTACATACATTCAAGGTTACAAACACTGATTTTTTTTCGGATTACAAGATTTGACTGACAAACACAGTTGCTCAATGGAGAAAAGGTTTTCATGGAATAGAAAGGCTAGCGCACAGTTTATTGGACAACATATCAAAGAGAAATTTCGTGATGGTCGTATCTACAGACCAAAGCAAATCATAAGAGATATCCAAAATAAATTGGGCATTACAGTAAATTACCACAAAGGATATCGGGCTAAACATATTGTTATGGAAGAGGTACTCGGATCAGCTGAAGTTTCTTTTAGTATGTTACCTTATTATTGTCACATGTTAGAGGAAACAAACCCAGGGACGATGACGAACATTAATACTGATGATGAAAATAGGTTCATGTATATGTTCTTCTCTATGAAAGCGTGCATAGATGGTTTTAATACTGCCATTAGACCGGTTATTGCAATTGATGCCACGTTTCTGAAGGGTTCATATGGTGGCATCTTGTTTGTCGCTGTATGTCAGGACGGGAACGACCAAATATTTCCTTTGGCATTTGGTGTTGTGGATTCCGAGAATGATGCTGCTTGGAGTTGGTTTCTATCTTGTCTGCATGATACCATTGGAGATGTTGAAGATCTTGTTTCTGTATCTGATAGGAAAAACAGTATTGTCAAAGCTATTGCAACGGTTTTTCCAAATGCATACCACGGTGCTTGTTTCATGCATTTAGAACGAAATATGATTTCCATTTATAAGAACAAAGATCTTTCCATACCATTTCGGAAGGCAGCCAAGGCATACAGAGTTAATGATCACTCATTTTACATGCTACAGTTGTCCAGCATTAGTGTTGGAGCTCATCAATATGTTGTTGATGTTGGAGAAGAGAGGTGGTCCCGAGCCTTTTGTCCGAGAAAAAGGTACAACATTATGACTACTAATATTGCTGAGTCGATGAATAATGCAGTGAAAGATTTTCGAGAGTTACCCATTATTGCTATGATTGACCGTATTCGAGATATGATGCAACGTTGGTTTCATGATTGACGTACAGTGGCTGCTTCTTATGATACACAGTTGACAGAAAGGGATGAGGTACTTATTGGGGTTAGTGATGAATCTACGTAACATATGAAGGTGTCCCCAATTGCATTGTACCAGTTTGAGGTGCACGATGGAAAATAGAATGACATTATTGATTTAGAAAACCATACATGCAGTTGTAGAGAATTCGATCTTGATCAGATTCCATGTGCACATGCTTTAGCTGCCATAAAATATAGAGGATTGCATTACACAACATTTACCTCACCCTACTACTCGACTGCTTATCTGCTTTCAGCATACAGTGGTGAGATTCATCCAGTAGGCTATCAAGGTGACTGGTTGGTCCCAGCTAAGGTTGCAAATACAATTATTCTTCTACCAGTTGCCCGACGCCCACCAGGTCGACCAAAGAAACAACGTATACCTTCGATTGGAGAAGAGGTTGTACGCAGAAGGTGTAGAAATTGTTGGCGCCACAGCCTCAACAGCCAAACATGCAAGAATCCTAAAGTAGCTGAACCATCTGGGTGATGAGGATATGCAAGATATGATGTTGATTTATTTATGATTTTCTGTTTTGTTGTATTTAATTGCATATTTATTCGAATAATTGCAGGAAATGAACAATATAATTAACATGATTGTACAATTTGGAAGACATTATTGTACTATTTCAATTACCTGTTTTGTTGTATGCAATTAACAGTTTTATTTGGTTTTTGGAAGAGTTTTAATCAATTAAATTATGAAAATTTTGCCAAAGTTTCCTCTGTTTTTGTAACTACCCAAAACCTAATTTACGAAATCAATGCATTTAACAAGATATGTATGTATACACTTTAAAGCACATTTTTCAATCATTTGCACATTCTTCCGTTCGATGCGACTTTTTCAATCATTTTATTAAAACAAAAAAAATTAACGTTTACAAAATTTACAATCATTTTCTGAATAACCAATAATATCCCAATAATCAATAATATTCCAATAACCAAAATTTACAATCATTCCCAATAACCAATAATATCCCAATAACCAATAATATTCACATAAATAAAAATTTCAAAAAAAGTACAAGTCATTCTTCATCGTCTAGCCGTACAGAGTTTGCAAATATTTCAATGGACATTTTCTTCCTCAGAGCTGTCATTTGCTTTGCATTGAAATCAAACTTCTATCTGTGTGCAACAATGTATTCAGCAAACACAAAGGTAAATGCACCACAGTGACCACTGCAATAATTTCAATATAATAACACTGTCAATTATTGAATCAATTATAATAACAATCAATATAAAAATATAGAGTTCAATTTCACTTACGCTCCGCGTTGTTGTGGAACAGTATCGGGACCTAGTCTTTTGCATGCAAATGGAGTGATCTGTACTTGTCTCCCCTTATGTTCAAAATAACATCCGCTATACATAAGGGACGGCAGAAGAAGTGCTAGTGGGGCGACATATTGCTCCCGAAAAGACGGATCAGTGTCCTTACATAACGAATCATAGATCCGTACTTTTCTTTCAACAAGATTAACAGCCGCCAACACCCAATGATAACCATCCACATTCACAGGCATCAACAACTACATTGAACACATAATTGTCATTTAACTTATAAAGATATTGAACTGTAAAATAGCTGCATGATTACACTTACATTATCGATCTCCCACCATGGACGAGACCCTTCGGGTCGTTCTCCGCGAACATAACCAAGGCAAAAATCCTCCCATTGAAAGGTAAGGGGATCGTATGCCTCATGCGATATGGTTCCATCCTCATCCTTCGGAAGTTTTTTCCACATGTGTTGAAGGGTTGTCTACAAAAATTTAAAATATCAGTATGTTCTTTATAAGTAAATCATGGAAAACATTTAAATAATTTTTATTTCAATTACAACTTACAAAGAATGTTGGATCAATCAAGTTGTAATTTTGCGAAAAAATGGTCGGATGCGAAAGTTGGCGCCTCCGTAATACTTGCCAAATAAGCCTCAATGTGCTGTTTTTTAGTTAGATCATGAAAAAAAAAATTGCCATTGAAAACGCATCTGTAACACCCCCTGACCCGACCGGGCTGGATCGACCCAGGGAGCGTTACCGGGTTTCCGAAACTTTCTAAATTCATTTTATACATTTCAAAATCATTATGAAAATAATATCAATTTGTAATTCAGAAAGACTTTTCTAGTGAGCCCATCGAATCAATTTTGCAAACCATTGGAAAACCACATAATTTATAATTTTAAAACCATTTTCGAGTGAGCCCATCGAAATACACATTTTACAAAAATTTCGGCAGAATTTCCTTTGTTTTTCGGATTTCCCAAAACCTGTTTTTTTTTTTTTTCACAACTCAAATCAAATACAAATTCAATAACACTTCAAATCTCATTTTCAATCAATTGCGCACTCTGCCGTTTAGTGCGACTTTCAAATAATTTTCAAAAAATCAAATAGTGCATAATTAATTCATTACAGTCCTTAAGAAATGGGAAATAGAATTCATAAACCAATTTAATTACAAAACAAAATTATACAAAACATTTACA
The DNA here is from genome assembly GCA_003430845.1 of Xanthoceras sorbifolium. NCBI lineage: Eukaryota > Viridiplantae > Streptophyta > Magnoliopsida > Sapindales > Sapindaceae > Xanthoceras > Xanthoceras sorbifolium. The sequence continues at coordinate 10,248,487 of CM010617.1, read as the reverse complement.
AATTTCTGTATATACATGCATATCAATCATAATACACATCAACATAAATATCTACCCCAGAAATGTGACTCTATGCCTCTGTCTACAGGAAACTCCTCTTCAGTCTTTTGCCTCTTCAGTATCCCTGGTACCTACGCGTTAGAAACAAAACTAACGTGCTAAGCATATAGCTTAGTGGGTGTACACTAAACTCAAATATGCAAATCATAAATAACTTTTAATAAGAAACATATCACAATATATATATATATATATATATATATATTCTAATCATTTACAGAAATAATCATTTTAACTTCAAAATCAAACCATAAAGCAGTTATAATCACTTTAACTTCAAGAATAAGATCAACATGTAAAATCGATTAATAAAGTCACTCACTTTACTTCAATTCTGGCCCGCTAGAATACTCAACATAACTAGGACTGGAATATGGGTCGTTCGACCACAGTGACTGTCTGTCGAACATAGCTCCCACCCTAGGACGAATCCGAAGAGTGGTACGTATCTCCCTACTCTAGGACCGAGTGGTCAGAACCTAGAGAGGTACATAACTCCCTATCCCAGGAACGAATTCTTAGGAAGGTACGTGTCTCCCTACCCCAGGACGAATCCGTGAGGCGGTACGTGTCTCCCTGCCCCTAGACGAATCCATGAGAAGGTACATAAAGTCATCAATAACATATCAATATCGGTGCAGTACTGCTCACTGAACCCAGCTGGTATACCAACCTCCTATATCCATTTCTATGTCTAAGTATCCTAGGGCCGTCTCGATAAACTAGTTTTCAAATATTCACTATATTTACAAATCAACGGAAACATTCGATTTCAATAACATAGATTTTTCATGGGAAAATCAACAATATTTATGCAAGAGTCGAAAACAAGTAATTTCAGCGGGATCGTAATAATCAAGATACAATCAACAATAAAATCATTTCCATAAAATAATATAAACACATAAAAATTGAAAAATCTTCAAATTAATTGCAGCTTCAACTAAAAATACTTAATACTTTTTGTAAAGGTTTCGAAAACGAAGGTACACCAACCTGGATACCGTTTTGCTTTCGACTATCGTGGTTCTAGGTTTCTTTTCCTTTCCCTTTCTCTTTCTCCTACACTTTCCTTTTCTCTTTCCTTCCTCTGCTCTTCTTCTTCTTCTTCCTCTTCTTCTTCTTTCTCTTCTTTCTTCTTTCTCTTCTTTCTTTCTCTTCTTTCTTTCTCGGTCTCTGCCTCTCTCTTTTTCTCTGTTTTGTGGCTTCTGCGAGAAGCCAATTTTTTTATCTTTTTCGGTCGTCGCGACCTGTGGTCGCGTCACCAGGTCGCGGTACTCACTGGAGCGTTTCCACCGCCTTCATCGCGAGCACACCTCGCGGTACCATGGTCGCGCTAGTGGCCGCGTTGCTCACTACCAGAATTTGACATTTCATCGCGAGCAGCTCATCGTGATCTGTGGTCGCAGTGACTGGTCGCGGTGCTCACTGCCAAGAATCACCGTTTTTCATCGCGAGCAGGTCATCGCGATCTGTGGTCGCGGTGACCAGGTCGCGATACTCACTGCCTCGGTTTTCAATCTTCATGCATCATTTATGGAATGCAAATTATCCAAAATTTATTTCTGAAATTACATTTACACCCCTTCCAATCATAAAAATTATTTTTACATATTCAAAATTAATTATCCGAAATACGGGATGTTACAATTCTTCCCCTCTTAAGAAATTTCGTCCTCGAAATTTACCTCAATGAAACAGTTGCGGATACTGTTGTCGCATCGTTTCTTCACTCTCCCAGGTAGCCTCTTCTACTTTATGATTCCTTCAGAGGACCTTCACCAGTGCAACACTTTTATTTCTTAGTTCTTTAATCTCCCGATCAAGAATCTGCACTGGTTCCTCCTCATATGTCAGGTCTGGTCGGATTTCAATACTTTCGGCCTGAACTCTGTGGGAAGGATCAGATCTGTATCTCCTCAGTATAGAAACATGGAACACATTATAAATCTTTTCTAATTCTGGAGGTAAAGCTAGTCTGTAGGCTACTGGTCCCACACGTTCAATGATTTTGTATGGCCCAATAAACCTAGGACTCAACTTACCTTTTCTGCCAAATCGGAGCACTTTCTTCCATGGAGATACTTTCAGAAACACTTTCTCACCGACTTCATATTCTATCTCTTTTCTTTTCAAATCTGCATATGATTTCTGTCGGTCAGAAGCAACTTTCAATCTATCCTTGATAATCTTCACCTTCTCCTCAGTTTGTCGAATCAAATATGGGCCTACTAACCTGTCCTCTCCTAACTCTGTCCAGCATACTGAAGTCCTACATTTCCTTCCATACAGTGCCTCATACGGTGCCATAGCTATGCTCGTCTGGTAACTGTTGTTGTAGGCGAATTCAATCAATGGAAGATGATCCGCCCAACTTCCTTTAAAGTCAATTACACAACTCCTGAGCATATCTTCAAGCACCTGAATTACTCTTTCTGATTGTCCGTCTGTCTGCGGATGGAAGGCTGTACTGAAATTCAGTCGAGTACCCAAGGCCTCTTGAAACTTTTTTCAGAATCTGGATGTAAACCTCGGATCTCTATCTGATATTATAGATGCAGGCACTCCATGCAATCTGACTATCTCTCTGATGTACAATTCTGCTAATCGATCCAGTGAATAGTCAGTTCTGACAGGTAGAAAGTGCGCTGACTTCGTCAATCGGTCCACTATAACCCATACTGCATCGTGTTTACTCAGGGTGAGTGGCAATCCGGTGACAAAGTCTATTGTGATATGATCCCATTTCCATTCAGGTATTGCTATTGGCTGTAACAATCCCGATAGAACCTGGTGTTCAGCTTTCACCTGTTGACAAGTCATGCATCTATTCACAAATTCCACCACATCTGGCTTCATACCAGACTACCAATACTGAGTTTTTAAATCTCTGTATATCTTTGTGCTACCTGGGTGCATCGTATACGAACTGCTGTGTGCCTCTGTCAGGATTATCTTTCTCAATTCTTCATCATCTGGAATGCAAATCCTGTCTCTGAAACACACAATACCATCAGCTCTGATTGAGAAATCTGGATGCTTCCCTTCTGGGATATGTTCACATATCATCTGAATTCTAGCATCCTGCTTCTGTTTTTCTGCAATCTGCTGAATCAGACTGGGTCTGTATATCAACTCAGCTACCAATGCATTATCTGGATTCAGCTGTAATTGCACATTCATAGCTTTCAGGGCAAACAGTGCTTTTCTGCTCAGAGCATCTGCGACTACATTCGCCTTTTCTGGATGATAGTCTATTATACAGTCATAATCTTTAATCAACTTCATCCATCGTCTCTGTCTCAAATTGAGTTCTCTCTAGGTAGGCAGATATTTCAGACTCTTGTGATCAGTGTATATATAACATTTCTCACCATACAAATATTTCAGACTACATTCGCCTTTCCTGGATGATAGTCGATTATACAGTCATAATCTTTCTTTCTTCTTCTTTCTTTCTCGGTCTCTGCCTCTCTCTTTTTCTCTGTTTTTGTGGCTTCTGCGAGAAGCCAATTTTTTATATTTTTCGGTCGTCTCGACCTGTGGTCGCGCCATCAGGTCGCGGTACTAACTGGAGCGTTTCCACCGCCTTCATCACGAGCACACCTCGCGGTACCATGGTCGCGCTGGTGGTCGCGTTGCTCACTGCCAGAATTTGACATTTTCATCGCGAGCAGCTCATCGCGATCTGTGGTCGCGGTGACTGGTCACGGTGCTCACTGCCAAGAATCACCGTTTTTCATCGCGAGCAGGTCATCGCGAGCAAGTCATCGCGATCTGTGGTCGCGGTGACCAGGTCGCGATAGTCACTGCCTCGGTTTTCAATCTTCATGCATCATTTCTGGACCGTTCCATCTGGTCCATCTGAAAATCACAAAAATTTATTTTTACATATTCAAAATTAATTATTCAAAATCTGGGATGTTACACATCATAAGGAACAGTGCAACTTAATGACATTAGCAGGAAATTAGCAAAATAATTTTAATTTATTTACTAACCCAGCTGTCCAACCAATCGGTCGCACTCTCAAAAGTCTTGAAAAATTCAGGGGTCGCATCCATTGGTTGCCCAACGTAGCACCTGCATATACGGTATAATATTCAGAGGAAATTACATTAAACATCACAAGAAAAAAAGAAGTATGAAAATAGGTTATGCACTTAAATTATGTATGCTTACCTAGCTTTGTTATTTTTTTTTAAAGCCTCGTACTCCGACTGTACTTCCGAGTGAACTGGTTTTAAAGGCTCGAACTTAATTGGATTTACAGACCGTGTTCTTTACTTTTTTGGCCTAGTCGAGTCCATGTACGGGCTAGATACGAATGCAAAACGCTTACGCGTCCTCATACCATATCTTACACCGAATGTTTTTTTTTTCAAAAGCAACGACACTCTGATTACCTGTGGCACTCACAATAATCGGCAAGCGAGAGGGAGAGGGAGAGTAAATAGTAAGCTGTAGGCATTGATCGTGTTCCTTTCCCTCCTCCTTTGCGTCATCATTTTTAAGATCAGTTCTATCGTCCATATTGTAGGTTGTATCAAAGCTGTCGTCACTCTGATGCAGTGAATACAACAGTATACAGTTAATACAATGTCAAAAAGGAAATAACAAAGTTCGACATGATTAAATAAAACAAAAATTACCTCTGGCACCTCAGTTCCAGCTGTAAATTTTTCATTACTGCCTGCTGTCTTGCAGATAACTTCAATCAATTTCTTAATTCCTTTCCACATCTCATCAAGCTCTGTTTGTAGGGTTGCAAACCCTTTGTCAACTTTATCATTCAGTGCAGTCATAGAAGTCTGTAGACACTTGACTTCTGTGTGCAGGCCATCCAATTTTCTATGCAAATCTTGTGAGTCCTAACATAATGTCCAACAAAAAGTTAAATTAAACCAACAAAAATTAAATTAACATTTACATAATATTTAATGAACAATACAATTAAGGGACAATATTGGCTACATACCGATGGACTCTGTCCAATAGGCCGCTCTTCTTCTATTTCAGCTTGATTATCTTTCGATTGTCGTTGCTCTTCTTCAGCAACATCATCACTATAATTGTCATCACAATACTCGTCATCTTCCTAATCACCAATCTCTATATCTGGGGCAGACGGATCATTTGAGATGGTAGCCTTCTCCAACCCCGTCAAATATGACAACTTCAATTCTTCCTCCGTGGGTTTCAAAGTTGAAACGTTGAAATCTAACCAACAAAAAATAAAAACAGCCTACATAGCGTTATAATAAAATTTATATACCTAACAGAAGTCTTTTAATATAGTTCATACCTTTCGCCTACTGAAAATCTCAGTTCTCAAAGCCTCATATTCAGGACTCGTTTTGACTTCCCAGTTCAGAATACGATGGGTTGTACGAGACACCCTGGTAACATAATTCTTCTTTGAGTACAGCGGAATCGCTTCAATTGTCCACACCTAGCAAATAAAATAAAACCATGTTTCAATAAGAGTTTTAAAGAAGTTAAGGGTAAAAAATGTTAAACACTTAAAATTACCTGAAAAGCATAGACAAATCCATACAGGTTGATCTTCTCTGCTGTATGGCTCGGATCCTTTTTAGCCTTCTCCATAAACTTCTGATCTCGACCTTTGCAACAGGTCGATAAAGAATTGATTGTCCTTGAATATACATAGGAACCCTATGGGAACCGATTGAATTCTTCTAAATTATCAACTAACTTCATTGTCCAATATTCGACCTTAGTCCTCAAGTCCTTTCCCAGTAATGTCATCTCTAAGATCAGCAACAAAGATAATTTAATCATGTCATCATCATCGTCATCATTTTCTTCCTCCAAACATTCGAACAAACTTTGCAATTCGGTTTCAGTCACCTTTTTCGCTCCCTTAAAATATTTCTGGCGAATTCTACACGGATCATCTTCCTTTATAGTAGGGACGACTGTATCCCCAAGACGTAGACCACTCACGAGGCAAAACTCGTTTGCACTGAACCGTATTGTATTCCCACCAATCACAAACCACATTTCATTTTCAGTATTTCCACATGGCACTCCCGCAACAAAATGTGATGACAAAATTGACCCGTGAAGGACATTTCATTAACATCTAAGAAATGCCCAAAGCACATTCCTCTTATTTTTTATTTTCCGTCAGCTTACTCTTAATCAATCTGATGCAACCCCATTTACAATACGTCGTCATTTTGGCATGGAAAAAAAAAATTTCCTTAATTTTCATACTCTCAATTAACTTGTCACTTGCCATTGAATATTAGCCTGCAAAAAAAAAATATTTTGAATTCATCAACAAACTAAAAAATATAACGCTTACAAATATAAATTTTATTTCATTAAACCAGGCTGGCCCGATGATTTAATTTCATCGGGTCGCAGTGGCCCGATGCTTTCATTTCATCGGGTCGCAGTGGCCCGATGATTTCATTTCATCTAGTTTTGTTTCATGTTGATGGTTGTAGGTTGGCCGATAATTTAGTTTCATCGGGCCGATGAAACAAAACCATCGGCCGGCCACCACGACCTGATGGTTTTGTTTCATTGGGCTACGGTGGCACCATGAAACAAAACCATTGGGTTGCGGTGGCCCGATGAAATTTAATCATCAGGCCACGGCTGGCCGACGGTTTTGTTCCATCGGGCTACTGAGACCCTACAAAACAAAATCAACGGCCAGCTGTGTGAGTTTTTCATCGTGTCCGTCGGCCAGCTGTGACCCGATGAGTTTTTCATCGGGTCACAGCTGCCCGATGGTTTAGTTTTATCGGGCCACTGTGTCCTACGAAACAAAACCATCGGCCAGCGAAAACCCAATGAAAAACTCATCGGGTCACGGCTAGCCGATGGTTTTATTTCGTCTGGCCACTGTGTCTCAGTGGCCCGATAAAACTAAACCATTGGCCAGCTGAGACCCGATGAGTTTTTCATCGGGTCACTGCTGGCCGATGGATTTGTTTCATCACAGTGGCCCGAGGAAACTAAACCATCGGTCAGATGCTCATCGGGTCTCAGCTGGCCGATGGTTTAGTTTCATCGGCGAAACAAAACCATCGGCCAGCCGTGGCCCGATGCCCAAAACACAAATTTCTAAACAAAAAATTAGAAGAAAAATCAATGAAGAAACTTTTTTCCTTACTTTCAATCAGTGTGGAATGTTACCAGGGAAGAAGGAGACGATTTCGTTGCTGTGACCCGATGAAAAAATCATCGGGTCTCAGCTGGCCGATGGTTTTGTTTCATCGGGCCACTTAGACACAGTGGCTCGATGAAACAAAACCATCGGCCAGACGTGGCCCGGTACCCAAAACAATGATTTGTAAACAAATAATCACAAAAAGAAATTTTTCCTTACTTTGAAGAAGAAGACGATTTCCTTGCTGTGGTCGAAGAAGAACGCGACTACGGCAGAACCTGCTCCGGTGCAAACAAAGACGAAACGAAGAAGACGAACGAACGAACAACAGTACAGAACACAAACGAGGAAGACGAACAGCTCTGGCGATGAACAGCAGTTGAGATGAACAACAGTAAAAACATTTTGGTTAAAAAATGTAAAGTGAAAACGTGGAGCCTGGGTCAAATGTAAAAGTAAGGGCAATTTTGTCCAAAAAAAGGTTTTGATAGAGGTTGCAAAAATTAGTGGAGCCTGGGTAGTTTTGCAATTGTTGACTAATGTTTGGGCAATTTTGCTAAATTCCCTAACACTTATATAGTAGTCCTTTAGGGTTTTAGTTTGACCAAGTCAAAATAGGATTCTAAATCGTATTTATTTTTAATCTCTCTCTAAAGATTTGAACCTGTGACCTTTTGGACTATTAAAATAATCTAATTATTTAATTCTTTTGTCCTAGTCATTATTTAATCACATGACCTCATATTTAATAAATAGAGTTAATAATTCATAATTATTAATTTCTATTATTTTATTAAATATTTAATTAATTAAATAATCACATTATTTAATTATTTTCTTTTATTTAAATCGCATTACTTTCGTAACACTATTAATTGGACCATCCAATTAATCTACCGTGATCCTCGTTACCAACAACCATAAGGGCTAGCAAGGGGACCTAATGGACCCATAGTTTTGAGCTCCAATAATACTAAGTAAATTAATTAAAACTCTTTAATTAATATTTCACGATTATTAACCTCGGAGTTATTCCACTAAAAACCCGAAGCTGCACTCTCAAAACTGTAGACGTGTTTATACAATCTGAAGTCTCAGTGTCCATTGATATAGCTAATTGCATATAGTGTGATCCTCCACAAATAGTTCATAACTAGAGCTGAGTCATACAGTCCGTTATACCCCTCTAGAAATATCTTTTTCTTTAAGTACCATTGATTCTCTAATGAACAATTAAATCCTGTCTTCCTTACGGAAGAAGGAGAGCGCTCATATTCGTTCAAGCCCCGAATCAACCCTTAAGGGAACTACTTATCTACTTCAATCAAGAAGGAGTGGATTCCATTATTGTGTTCAAACCTTCACAGCCACAAGCCAAACCGTAGCTCCAAGATACGGAGGTATTGGTCGAGATTCTCATCAACCTCACTCATGGTAAATCAAAAGCCACGATCTAACCTGAAGGAGTCGATAAGACACTCAGGATTAAGATCACCTATAAATAGCCATCGTTTACCGATTATATATGAATCTCATCTACTAACGGATCTTGGTAAGAGATTCATATAAATCGTGGTCCAGTTCTATATGATCTCATCATATAAAGTGTCTCTATTCTCATGTCAACTACATGAGCGGTCTAGGATAAGACCACCGTACTTTACAGAATGGACCGCAGCAGTAGATCAATCACAAACTAAGTACCCAGCTTTGTTCGCTCTCTACGGACTCTTTAGATTGCACTCTCAAAATGAATCCTCTCTGTATATGACCATCATATACTCATTATGAGATTACATCTTGCAATCTAGGATGTTCTTGCACAATACGAATGTATTACTGAATATAAAACATTTTATGAACTTGAATGATAATCTGAATAATTCTTATTATTGTCTTTAACCATTTACAATTACAAGCTTTAGGGCATAAATCCCAACAAAAATTAGTATATTTTTCAAGCTGGGTTCAAACCTACACCGGAAGCCCATATAAAGGGTTTAGGATCGGATTTGAGTCCTTTAAAATTTTGCGTTTTTACGGGTTTACATGCGGTCCAGGTTGAAGGGAGTTTTAGAAAACCTTTTATTATCGTATAACATGCGGAATTAGGTTTCAATTTTTTTTTTAATTCAAAAACTATTTTTCAATCAGGAATGAGTTCCTGTATATATGCAGAAAAAGATTCTATGAAACTACATATTTTTTTCTTCATTTTCTTTTTCTGAATCTTCGATCTACCACCAGATCTTTCGAGTTATGACCTGCGGTCTGACAACGCGTGTGTGGGCACGTCACGGCAAGAGATGGAGATCACGTGAAAAGAACGGATGGAGAATCTCATCTCCCTAGGAATGGCCGAATCCTGCAAAAGAGAGGAAAGTCAGAAATTTTTTTTTTTCTTTTCTTCTCTCTTTGGTGGCCGAACTCTCTTTCTTTTTCACTTATGTGTTAGGTTAATTTTTCCTAGTATAATAACTCTTATATACTAGGTCTTTAGGTCTTTAGGTTAATCTACCATAACCCTCTTTACCAACAACCATAAGGGCTAGCAAAGGGACCTAATGAACCCACAGTTTTAAGCTCCAATAATATTTAGTAATATTAATTAAGACTCTTTAATTAATATTTCACGATTATTAATCTCGGAGTTATTCCACTAAAAACTCGAGACTGCACTTTCAGAACTGTAGACGTGTTTATACAATCTGAAGTCTCAGTATCCATTGATATAGTTAATTGCATCATAATCAATGACTTCCTTATGGCTGTAACCTTTAGCCACTAGCCTTACCTTGAAGGTCTCTACCTTCCCGTCTACTCCTCTCTTACGCTTTGTAAATCCACTTACATCCTAAGGGTTTTATCCCATTTGGTAAGTCTACAAGTTCTGAGACTGAGTTGGAGAACATGGACTCCATCTCGAGATTTATGACTTTAAGTCATTCCTCTTTGTCAGAATCTTTCATTGCATATCTAAATGTCAATGGATCATCCTCACTATCATCAGAAACGACACCTTGTGCCTCTTCAATGCCTAAATAGCGATCAGGTTGTCGAATAACCCTTCCACTAAGCCTAGGCGGCAGTGTATCCTGACTAGGAATCATCTGACTATCAGATGTTTGTGGAATAATAACATCATCAACAACTCTTGTTGACTGAGCACTGGTCCGTACCAGGTGCAAGCTCTTTTAACACAATCTTACTACGAGGTTTATGATTACTCATATAATCATCCTCAAGAAACGTTGTGTTTGTCTATACAAACACCTTGTTTTCTTGTGGATTATAAAAGAATCCACCTCGAGTTTCCTTGGGTACCCTACAAATAAATATACTTGTGAACGAGGTTCCAGTTTTCCACTCCTATTCTTCAGTACATGTACTGGACATCCCCATATGCGAAAATGTCGTAAACTAGCTTTACAACCATTCCACAACTCTAGGGGAGTCTTAGAAACAGATTTGGATGGAACTACATTCAGTATGTAAGTCGGTGTTTGTAGTGCATATCCCCAAAAACAATATGGTAATGATAAGAAACTAATCATAGATCTCACTATTTCCATCAAGGTCCTATTTCTCCTCTCCACAGAACCATTCTGCTGTGGTGTACCTGGAGCTGTGAGTTGGGATACTATCCCATGCTCAACCATGTAGTCTTCAAACTCTTGGTCGAGATACTCACCCCCACGATCCGATCGTAGTGATTTAATTGTTTTGCCTAATTGATTTTCAACTTTAGCTCAGAATTCTTTGAACCTTTCAAAGGTTTCGGACTTGCGTTGCATTAGGTAAATATACGCGTATCTAGAGTAGTTGTCAATAAATGTAACATAAAACTCATAACCACCTCTAGCTCTAACACTCATAGGTCCGTAGACATCTGAATGTATAAGCTCAAGAGGTTGCGTGGCTCTAATCCTTTTTCCTATAAAAGGTCTCTTGGTCATCTTACCCTCCAGACAAGATTAAAAAACAGATAAGGTACCGATCTCTAACTGACTTAAAGATCCGTTTTTAACTAGTTTGTTTATCCTATCAAGGTTTATATGTCCAAGTCTTAGAGTCCACATATACGTGTCATCTGCCGGAGAAATCTTTTGTCGCTTTGTTTTAGGTTTTTCAACTATAAACAATTCAGTATTAAGCAGTGTTGTATGAATTAACGACCTTAAAATATACAATTTATTTTCTATCGTACCAGAACAAATATTCATTCTCTTTCTTGAAATGATAACTGATTTATCATTAAAAGAAACCTTGTGAAACTCTTTCAAGTAATCTGAATACAGAAATCAAATTTCTTGTAAATCCATAAATGAAACAGACATTGTTCAATAAAAGAAAATAATTATTTATTTGTAGTCTAGCTACTCCCACTGGTCGTGTTGAAACGACATCCCCTGTTCCAATATGCATAGTAAAGGACCGCTCCCCCAGCTTTTGTCCAAGAATCAATCCAATGTAAAGAAGAACAAAACTAGTTAGTGGCCCTTGAATCAACTATTCAAGGTGAAGAATCATCTTCCACTAAACAAGATTTGATAAGTAAATCTGATTTACTTTTCACTTTGTTCCTATTGTAGAGCTGCTCGAGGTACTGTAGACAGTTCCTCTTCCAATGACTAACCTCTTTGCAATGGAAATATTTTCCTTTTGCTTAATCAGTCATGGTGCTCTTTATCTTGGGCTTAACTTTTACTTTACTAGGGGAACTCATCCTGCGTTGGTTACAGATTCTGAAGGACATTCCTCTGTAAGCACAAATTTAAGGTCTTTGCAGACCATAATTACGTTCACGTTGCATTTCCACTTAGTATAGTTATCCCCAGTTAATTTTTCGTTTGTGAGGAAATAATAATGCAGAAGATAACGTTGATATTTAAAGATATAAATCTAAATTAATATCATTCATTTCATAAATTCATATCATATGCTATAATTCGGCATAAAATTAAACATAATGCATGAGTATATTTTAATGAACTAAAAAATCCCTAAAATTATTTACTATGTCGCGATAATCCAACATACCACAAGTAAGTGTCTAGGTAGGCTAGGTCAAATCCTTGCATGTTAGATCGATACATTCTCAATCGGATAATACACCAGAATAACTCTTTATTCTTATATTATCTAACAATATCTTTTGTTTAGTCAGGACATTTAATTAACATATTAATTAAGTCTTTTATGAGTGTGACCCATCGTTTCAGAATTCATGAACTTAACTTGAGAGTGCCTAGGTAGACTAGGTCAGTCCCAAAATACATTCTAAAAATCTATCCGTTAGGAAGTCAACCTTGGTATTGACTTTTATGGACACCTTTCGTAAGGAGGACGAAAGCAAAACCGTCGTGAGGCGCCATTCAAGTCTCACGGTGTTGAACTAACAATGGAGACTGCGGGACATAATGTCATATATCCCTCTTCCACTCACTATTTGTAGTTTAGGATTTTTTTTAAACTAAGAGTTTCTAAAACTCTATGTTTATAGTCTTTATTTAGATTCTACGGCTAATATAAAATCTGAGTTTAGTAGTTATAATAAATTATTCAATTTTAACTCTTAAAATATAATTTATTATTTTAATTTCTAATTTACATAAACTGTTTAAATAAACTAAAAATTAAATGTGAGATTACTAAGTTTTAACTATTAAAACTAAATCACATTATTTGGTCCAATTATGTTATTAATGTTTACTCAAATTAAATCTAACATTAAGAATGGACCTAACTAATCTAATTAAACACTTTAATAGATAGATTAGTTATAAATGAGATTTACCAAGTTTTTACTCTTAAAAACTAATCTTATTATTTGGTTCTTTTTAATTAAGCAATTAATCCAATTAATCTTAATTAATGATAAGAACCTAACTAATCTTTTTAATTAAACTCTTTAATTAATGAATTAGTTAACATAATAAGAATTACCAAGTCTTTACTCCTAAAAACTAATTTCATTATTTGATTCTTTTTAATTAAGGAATTAATCTAATTAATCTTAATTAATACAAAGAATCTAACTAATCATTTTAATTAAACTCTTTAATTTATTGATTAGTCAATTAATGGATTTTATCAAGTTTTTTACATCTAAAAACTAAATCCATTATTTAATTGTCATTTATGAAACTGTTTCCTATTTTAATCACATTAAAATAAAATAATATAATATGACAATTATGCATGACATATTATTATGCATGTGTAGGCACGCCTAATCTAGATGACATTCATATATATGATAATGCTTTAACATCCATATTATCATCACATGAAAATCAATAAAGTATACGGAATTGACCGAGTGACATAGGTTATCTAACTTAAATAACTCTAATTACAATCTTATTCCCAAGGCATTCCTTAGTCTTCAAGAGTTCTTCTTCGAATTGAATTCTTCTTGTCTTCTTTTTCCTAATCAAGTCAAACTTGATTTTTGTCAATAGTCAACATTTTTTCCAAAGGACCACGTCTTACCTTAACACGCACCATAGGTCAAGACGAAACCCTAAACAATCTTAGTGTATGTGAAAGTACGGCTGCTAGCAGCGTAACCGTACACACCCAAGGTACGCACGGCCCTCGCGTGAGCCGCGCTTTCGCACGTGTTCATGGGTCGTTTCACCCACGGTTTTTCGCTCTAACTTTCTGCACTTTTTTCAGAAAATATTCAATAATATTTTTTCGGAAAAATCAGCAAAAAAATCTCCCGCAAAAAATACGAAAAATAGCCCTAACGCAAGCACGATAGCAGCCCCCGCGCGCTGGGCGGGCGGCCGCGGCCATTGGGCGCGCTTTGCCACGGAGCTCGAGCGGCCGCTGGGAGCGCGCATGGCCGCTGCCGCTACTGTGCAATTTTGTTTTTTTTTTTTTTTCGTTTCTTCTTCGCATCATCCGCTTCTTTGACTCTTCGTAGGGCAGATCAATTACAAGAATAACAATAAAAATTATAGCAAAATAAAAAATAAAAAAACTTTGCCATAAACAATTGGCCCAAAATAAAACAAATCCTATAACCCATTCACCATATAATTAACGATGAATTACGCTTTTTAAAATTATATAATCAAATCATATAATAATAAAAACAAATCATACAATCTAGATTTGTGCCTACACAATAATATATCAAAGATCAAGAATCGAAAAGAAAAATAATAAACAAGAAATATGTAGTCTTTTCTTTTTCTTTTGCATATATACATGAACTTAGAACCAAAGGCTCTGATGCCAATTGAAAGGAGTTTTAGAAAACGTTTGATTATCGTATAATATGCGGAATTAGGTTTCAAAAATTTTCTTTTAATTGAAAAACTATTTTTCAATCAGGAACGAGTTCCTGTATATACGCAGAAAAGATTATATAAAACTATATACATTTTTCTTGATTTTCTTTTTCTGAATCTTCGATCTACCACCAAATCTTCTTATCTATGACCCGCGGTCTGACAACGAGTGTGTGGGCATGTCACAACAAGAGATGAAGGCCACGTGAAAAGAACGAACGGAGAATCTTATCTCCCTAGGGCCGACCGAATCCTACAAAAAAGGGAAGAGTCATAAATTTTTTTTTTTCTCTTTTCTTCTCTCTTTGGTGGCCGAACTCTCTTTCTTTTTCAATTATGTGTTAGGTTAATTTTTCCTAGTATAATAAATCTTATACACTAGGTCTTTAGGGTTTTAATTTTTACTAAGTCAAAATAGGATTCTTAATCCCTTTTTATTTTAGTCTCCCTAAAGACTTTAATAATTGACTATTAGGACTTTTAAAATAATCAAATTATTTTAATTCTTTTGTCCTAGTCGTTATTTAATCATATGACCTCATATTTAATAAATAGAATTAATAATTCATAATTATTAATTTCTATTACTTTATTGAATATTTAATTAATTAAATAATCACATTTTTTAATTATTCTCTTTTATTTAAATCGCATTACTTTCGTAATACTATTAATTGGACCATCCAATTAATCTATCGTGACCCTTGTTACCAACAACCATAAGTGCTAGCAAATGGACCTAATGGACCCATAATTTTGAGCTCCAATAATACTTAGTAATATTAATTAAAACTCTTTAATTAATATTTTACGATTATTAACCTCGGAGTTATTCCACTAAAAACCCGAGGCTGCACTCTTAGAACTGTAGATGTATTTATACAATCTGAAGTCTCAGTGTCCATTGATATAACTAATTGCATATAGTGTGATCCTCCACAAATAGTTCATAATTAAGCACAAAACCTTCTTATCTTCACACTAGAGTAAAACATCAAAACAACCGATAATTACTTGGGATGGGAAAAAAAGTAGGTAAAAATTGGTAAAGATGGAGGTCAATTTTTTATCAAGAAATGGAGCCAAACATTGAATTACTATATTAACAATTTCCAATTTATTTTGGTACTTAAGTTTATAGGAAAACTGTGTACAATAATAAATCAGATGATAGTTCCCATGACTTATCAGATTTGGAGGCCGAAGAACTAGAATTGGTGGCACTAGATCTGGATAACCGTGTACTAACAGGAGGGTTGACTATTATCAACGTATTCAGAAATTGCCATGCTATACAGGTAGATTATCAGGGTATGATTTTGTACATGAATTGTTAAGTGGTCATGAAGAAAGAATGTATAGCATGTTTCGAATGGATAAACAAGTTTTTTCTTAATTTATGTGAAACACTAGAGGAGTCAAAGTTGTTGAAAGATGAAAGACATGTTACTATTATTGAGGCTGCGCCAATCTGTAAATATAAGTATATTTTTTTCTCATTATATTTTAACTTGACAAATTAATTAATAACTAATAAAAAAAATTTGTAGAAATGGATTGGTGCTATTGATGGGAACACACATTTCTATATAGGCACCAACACAAGAACAAAATTCAAATCGAGATAGAAAAGTACAAGTTATGCAGAAAATTATGTGTGCATGTTAGTTTGACATGATGTTCACGTTTATTTACACGGGTAGGGAAGGAACCGCAAATGATTCGAGGGTGTTTCGGAATGCAAGTGGGAGCCAAAAGAATGGTTTTCCCCATCCCGATGAGGTATGACATCCATAACAATAACAAATGTATCATATTTCACTACTTACAGCATTACAAAGCATAAGTTATAATATTTATTTTTACATTATATTATTATGTTGTGAATTCAAGATACTAATATGTCAGGATCTTCAATACCTTATAGAGGTGAGCGATATCATTTACGTGATTATCGAAAGAGTGTGCACCAAGAGGTTCGAAAAAGTTATTTAATTATAGGCATTCATCATTATGAAATGTATTTGAATGGTGTTTTGGTGTTCTAAAGGCGCACTTCGCTATTTTGGAAAAGATGTCTAATTATTGTTTATGTAGACAACGCTTTATATCAATTGCATGTTACATCTTACATAATTTTATTAGATATCAAGCTCGTGGGGATAGGATCAGGGGCGTGACTAGAAACATTTTATTGGGTGGGTTAATTTAAATTTTATTTTTTTTATTTAAAAGTCTTGCTATTTTGTATTAAACAATTTTTTTATTATAATCAAATATCGTTGGTACGAGAGAATTTTAATTAATAATAATAAATAATACACATAGTTAGGGAACACATAATAAGCCTTACCCTTAAGCACCTAACATATACAAGAAACACACCTAAAATAAAAATAATAATAAAAAAAAAAGAAGCAAAAACAATATGTATGTAATGTAAATACAACAAAATATTACCGCAATGATGCTTTACGAGGTTTCAAAGCATAAAAAATATCTATTATCGATTCTAATTGAATCAATAATATCAGTAAGTTTTCTCTCGATGTAGATGACCATACAATTTGTAAGAAATTCGTCATCCATCTTGTTCCGAAGAGATGATATGAGTTTCAAATCTTATTATAAAAGTTTGATTTCGAGTCCAATAAAAGATATAACAAATTGACAATAAAAAGCAAACCATATAAATCACCAAATTGAATAAACTTCAACTAACTATCATCAAAATAAAAAATAAAAAATCTATATGATCATTCACAATTTACAAATTCAATATAAAATAAATACTTACAACTTTCTACTGCCGCAAACTAGCACAAGTTGTGTACAGACCAAACCATCAAAGCAATAATCTATTTATAAAATTTCATAACATTAAATACTTATTTTATATAATGTAATAATATTTTTATATCTAAAATATAACTTAAATATAATAATAAATTATATTGGGTTATATAGTAGATATAAGTGTAAATCTTAGAAAAATTAATTATTTTAATTTCTTCTATAATTTAAAAATACATAAATTTTTAATATATATAATTTACAATACCTCTAATATTTTAATCAGTAACATAAAAAGGCCAAACTTTTAGATAGTAGAGTAAACCATAATAAGATTTTTCAATAAATAAAATAAAAATTTAAGTTTCAATCACAAAATGCAAAACCAAAAACTAAATATGTTACAGATAATTAAATAAATAAAATTAAAATTAAAAGTAATTACATTTAGGTCATGTTTGTTATAAGGGATTAAGTTGGGACTGGACTAATTTTATCCCTATTATGCGTTTGGCGACACAATTGAATATGGGATTAGTAATACTAAGTGATATTTTAATCCCCCCTACATCGGATTACACAAACCCACCATACCCCCCATCTCTATTAGTCCCATGACTAAAAAACATGCGGGTCCCACGTATTTAGTATCCAATACTTACCCTCTCTCCTCTCTCATCATCCTCTCCATTTTCAAAATAATAAATTAATATAATTTAAACTAATTTCTTACATTATTTTATTTTTTATTCAATAATTTTTTTTTGATTGGATGATGCTTTTCTTAACTGGATCAGGATTTTCTGTCTGATCTTCATTCAATGCTTTAGTTTTAGTTCTTGGTTTGCCTCTTTTCTCAAAAAAAAAAAAATTCAATCATTTTTTCAATTTTAATTTAATTACAATATATGTATCTTTATTTTAATAAACTAATTATATTTAAAATTATTAATTATAACTATATAACAAATATTCATTACATTATTTTTAGTCTAATCCTTAGTGATTCAATTTATGCATATGGATTGAACTATTTTAATCCTATCCCATATTATGCCAAATAATAGATTGGATTATTTTAATCATATCTCATATTACACCAACGGTGGATAGCATTATATTTAATCCAATCCAATCCAATTCAATCCTAGTTCAATCTAATCCCATCAAATAGTCCAATCCAATCCCGCGTACCAAACGGGGCCTTAAAGCTTTAAATAGAGATATGAGTAATATTTAAAGTTCCAAGAAATGAGATGAGTAAAAAATTAAAGGGCTAATTGCAATAAAATACCCTGAC
Source organism: Xanthoceras sorbifolium (assembly GCA_003430845.1). Taxonomy (NCBI): domain Eukaryota; kingdom Viridiplantae; phylum Streptophyta; class Magnoliopsida; order Sapindales; family Sapindaceae; genus Xanthoceras; species Xanthoceras sorbifolium. The sequence continues at coordinate 10,229,883 of CM010617.1, read as the reverse complement.
GTTTGATCATATTGCAATGAAATCGTGAGTTTAGCTATAATTACACGTTAGTACTCTACCGTCAGTTGATCCAGTCAAACTTAACGGTTTGACTTTGACCTATGGGCAAAATGACAAAACTACCCCTAGTTAAAAAATTAAATTAAACAAGAATTAAAAAAATTTAAAAAAAAAACTATTTTTTTTTTTAAAATAGATCTCCACTATCCATCAGTGTCATCCATCAACATTGATGGATGGTGACATTGATGGATGGTGGAGATAACATTTCCAAAAAAAAAAAAAATTTAAATTAAACAATTAAAAAAGTTAAAAAATTATTTTGTATTGATTTTTTTTTTTTTTTTTTAGTGTTTTTGGGGTTCTTGGTGGAGATGGATCTCCACCACCAAGAACTCACCAGAAAAAAAAAAAAAAAATTTTGGTTTCTCCCCAGCTCCATCGCTGCTCCATCAACGGGAGCAGATCTGCCTCGAGTTGATGGAGTTGGGAAGAAATCCAAAAAAAAATTTTTTTTTTTTTTTTTTTTTTTCTGTTGAGTTCTTAGTCTGGATCTCCACCACCAAGAACTCATAAGAACATAAATTTTTTTTTATTTTAATTTTAATTTTTTAAATTTTTTTATCAATATAATCTCCACCGTCCATCAAGATTGATGGACGGTGGAGATTCATTTAATCTTTTTATAATTTTTAATAATTTTTTTAAAATAAATTAAAGTTAAAATGACCAAAATACCCTTTAACTATTAGTTGACCGTTAACTCTAGCGGTCAACCAATTAGTCAAGGGTACTAACGTGTAATAATAGCTAAATTCATGATTTTATTGCAATATGATCAAACGTTAGGGTATTTCATTGCAATTAGTCCATATTTAATCAATAAAATAAAAAAAATGCCAAACTTCTAGATAGTAGAGTAAACCACAATAAGATTTTTTTAATATATAAAATAAAATTTAAGATTTAATCACAAAATACAAAACTTAAAACTAAATATGTTATAGATAATTAAATAAATAAAAATTAAAATTAAAGTAATTATATTTAAAGCTTTAAATAGATAGAGAAGTAATATTTAAAGTTTTAAAAAATCGGATGAGTAAAAGTTAGAGTTAGAAATTTAGCAAAGTGAAAAATAAAAAGCAAAAAAAAAAAAAGGCTGTAAGGAAAAAAAAATTTGAGGCGGCGCTTCGTTGGCTGCAACAAGAAAAAGTAAGAAAAAAAAGTGTGTCAATGGCTTTTACTGGCTTAGTTGGCTGGACAAAACAAAAGCAAAGAAAAATTATTTTTTTAAGAAAAACTTGGTTGGGCTCATGAGCAGCTCTGCCCCTAGATAGGATATTCGGAGAATATGAAACTGAAGATATGTCAATTGACGAAAGAAGGAGAGGGTAGAGCAATTCCTAATATAGATTTATCTCCATCAAATATAGCACTAATTAGCACTGTTAGACTTGAAATTGCAAGAAAAATGTGGCGAGATTACCCACGTAACATGTCTTATGCAATTTATCGTATGGATCATATTTGTTATATAAAAATTGCATTATATTAATGTTATATGTTATGAGCATGCTAATGAAACATGAAAGTAAGCTACAATTATGGAAATTGTTACTTCTGTTTTTTTTATGTAAATGAATGACATTTCATTCAACCTTTTTAAAAAAAAATTTAACATAATTTCTTTTAAATTATTTGATTCTTTTACATATATAGTTATTTATAAATTCAAATGAATGAAAAATAATAATATTACCTTATTAAAATATTTATTTGGAGATGGAAAAGTCAAATTACGTATATAAATTATTTTTTAGAAATAGCTACCAAATGCATATTTCTATTTTTAATGTTTTTAGTTATTGCTAGCATAGGTGTTTTCACAGTTTTCATTTTTATAATACTGTTTTCAGCACATACTACTAGATGCGTTTTCAGATTTGATAAACGGAAACCAAAAATATTGTTTTATTTTTATTTTATTTAAAATAAATAAATAAATAATACTACCAGACGCACCTTAAACCATTTAAGTCTTGTAATTTGTGCACTGTTAGCCAAATTATCTTTTGATTTGTTAGCAAGTTTCAATATAAAAACAAAATCATCAAAATTGGCTTGAATTTGAATTTTTTTATTTACTCAAAGGTAAAATCCCAAAAGATTAAAACCAAAACATTAAAAGATCAAATCCTTTAATTGAGTTTAGAAAAAAAAAAAAAAAAGGAGAAGAAACTTATACCATGTGTTTGGCGTGTGAGATTGTATTGAACTATTTTTATGGAATGAGATAATATATGACTAAATAAGTATTATGATGTGTTTTGTGTAGAACGGATTGGACTTTGTGCCTCTTATTTGTTGTAATATATTATTGAACAGAAATAGTTGGGTCTTATATTTTATATATTGTGAGATTGGTTACTATAAAATTAGATTAAATTAATTTTTTAATTAAAATAAATCATTTAAATAAATTTCACTGAAGTAACTTAACAAATATTATAAATTAAATTAAATTAAATTTGATTAAGAAATTGTTTAAATTAAATTTTGAATAAAGTAAAATGTTTAAATTGTTATAACTATTTAAAATTAATCTTAAACAAATATTTTCTTCAATTTTAGAATAAAATACATTAAATTAATTTTTAAATAGATTAAACAAATTTAATATCTTATACATAAATAGTTTGATAAAATAAGATAAATAAAAAAAGAAAGAAATAACATAAACACAAAAGGAGCGGAGAAAGTTTGTCCGAGGTTATGTGGCATAACTCCTTAGTCTGGCAATGGTGGGACTACTTAAATTATTTCTCCAATTCCGTATAGCCAACAAATGCGAGTACATGACTAAGATTAGTCCGACCCCAACCAGTAAACGTACACTAATGATATACTTATTGTTTGAGATTGGACTGAGATTAAGTAAAAGATAGTCTAATTCGATATTTGGTGACACCGAGCGCCAAAGACTAGAGGCGGACTATAACAGGGGCTAGGGTGGGCTCCGGCATACTTAGGCCCATGTTAAAAATTTATAAAAGTCCTTTATAAAAATTAGTTTAAAAAAGTTTGTAATTATGCCAATATACCCTTTCCTTTGCAATTACAACTTTTGATTTTATTCAGATTAAAACAAGTTAATATGTTGTGGCTTGATGCACATTTCTAGACTTTTTAATGATAACTTTCTCTCACATTCTCAAAAATTTCATCACTTCATTCTCTACTTAAAACGATTTTAGAGGGTGTATTCGATCTAGAGTTTGTTGGAGTTTAATAGGTTTTTTAGATTTAGTAGAGTTTACAAATTCTATAGATTTATTATAAGTTTTTATAGAGTTTGTTAGACTTTTTCACAGATTTATATGAAATTTGATGGATTTTTAATGATTTGTATGAAAAAAAAAAATTGATTGATAATAGTTTATTTTATAGCAAATTTTTAGTTCGCGTGGTCCCTAACTTTTTGAAAATTCATTAATTTAATCATTTGTTAGTTAACAGTTAGTCAAATTAAATGTCGTTAGGGGTATTTCAGTATTTAGATACAAAAATAAAAATTAAGGTTAAAAAATAAATAAATAATTATTAAATAAAAATTAAATTCTAAAACTAAAATAATAACAACTGAAAAAATTTAAAAATAAAAAAAATAATTTTAAAAATAATTAAAATTACTTTTAATAATTTATTTTATTTTAAAAATAATAATTAAAATTTTATAATTTTAAAAAATAATAATGCCTCATTTCCTGATATTTTGAAAAACTATTTTTTAAATTTTATTATTACTTTAATATTTTATTGAATTTTAATTTTTAATTGATTATAATTTTTCTTATATAAAATTATTTTTATATTTTAATATTAATTTAAATTATTAAATTTTTATAAATTAATTATTATTGTACTGATTTTTATTTTTTAAAGGTTTTTTAAATTTTGTGTTAATTAATTAATTAATTAATTTTAATATTTAAGGACTTTTCTTATAAATTTGCGTATTTTGTAAATTAATTTTATTGTTGACACATGTTCGATTCTTATTAATGTACAAGATAAGATTAATTTCTTAAATTTTAAAAATAAAGGGTAAAATTATATTCTTAACTTAATCATTTAAAGTTCAAGATAAAATATTCAATATACATATTTTGTCATATTTGATCCGAAAGAAAATATTAACCAAAAAGTAATAATACAAAAAAGATAGGAAATAAAATAAATTTATATTTTAAAATTCATGAAAATCCATTAAATTCCAATTAAAATAATTTCTGCAAAGTAAATAACATTTTAAATACAATAAATTTTTTATGAAATGTTTAAAATTTGAATACACCTATATTTTAAATACGCCCAAACTTTTAAATTCCTAATAACTCTATAATAGGTTCCTATCTTTAAACTAAAAAGATTTGATCTTCAAACTAGCTATTCATAAAAAGATTTGATCTTCAAACTAGCTAGCTATTTGTTTATGAATTAAATACATATGAATCAGTTAGCATAATCAGCTTTGCAATGAAAGGAAGTGAACGCTTTAAACATATTGAAGAATCATTTGATAAAAAAAATAAAAAATAAAAAAAGAAGAAGAAGAAGAAGAAGAAGAAACGGCGCGTAACATTCTAAGACTGAATTACAAAAGAATCATTGAATTATCCTTTTATTTATTTATTTATTTTTCTGTGTAATGTATGTGTTAATGTTAAAAAATAAAAATCAATCATGTACTGATTACAAGGGAAGTCAATAGGGCATGATATGGGTGGTTTTGCTGTCATAAACTCCCAAGCCATATTTGTTGTCCTTGCCCAAACCTTAATCAAATCCCCACTCATCCTCCTCACAATCCCTTCGTTTTCACTCTGCATCACCAGCAACATCTTCGTGACGCCGTTACTTGTAACCACCGCGTCCTTAACTCTGCTGTCTTTATACAAGCAGCACATGCTCCACACCACCACCATCCCGTCTTCCCTCGCCGTCTTCTTCACCTTCATTATTCTCTCCACTATTCCCGCCGCACATGTCGGTTCTTCGCTCACTGCCGACCGCCCCTCGCTGCAAGTCACTATCATCGACAACAGTTTGATTGCCTTTTCGATGTTTGGATTCGCTGATTTTGGATTCCACAGCGTGTTGGAGAGGACTTGAACGAGTCCGAGCCGGACCAGTTGAGTTTTGACCGACCGAGTCGCTGACAAGGTGATTAAGATCGACAAAATGGCGTCGTCTAGCTTTTGATCTTCTGCTGTTTTCAGATGATCGAATAGTACGGACAAAAGTTTCTCTGTTTCTGCGAGTTGGCGTTTCGATTCGTTGTCGACCGAAATTGAATCCAGAAGTTTGATCGATTTGATCTTCGAATCTAAGCTTCCTTTATGGACAACTTTAAGAATTGAAGATAAGCAATTATTATTGCTTTTCAAAATCAAACCGTTCAACTTTCTTTGACTCCATTCTCGATCAAAATCAAATCCAAAACCCTAACAACCGACTCCGAAACCACAATCTCCACAGAGTTTCTCCTCAAAACACCAACCATCGTGTCCAGAAAACCGCAATACCTCGCCAGAAACCTCCGATTCTCTTCACAGCCGCTCACAAACTCCGCGATTTTGACCAAACAATCAACGCAAGTTGTCTCGCTCTCGCGTTCGCTTCCGACCTTGTCGATCAAAACCCCAACCTCCCGCTCGGACACCGTCAACGGGCGGGACCAGGTGGAGATGAGGCGATGGAGGGTGAGGTTGGGAGTGAAGTCCTTGTTGGAGAGGATCTGCATGGTGGCGGGACACGTGTCGTGTCCGGACTCGAGCCAGTGCTGGATGCTGGAGCGGTCGTACGTGACGCCCGTGCAGAGGCTGACGGGAGACCTCATCACGTCCAAAGAGATCGGGCACCGGAACACACTCGGTACTGTGACGTAGAGTTCGTCTCTCTCTCTCACCATTTTTTATTCTCTCTCTTTTTTCTTTTTTTCCTTGATTTTCCGGTTTCGTTTTCTCCACACAACCAGAGACCGAGTATTTGAGAGGGGTGAGTTTGGAGGGGGGGCTTTGTAGGGGAAAGAGTCAAAGCTTTGAGGTGACGTCACTTTGGACTGTGAGTCAAATATAAATAAATATGTGAATTTTGGATTGGAAGACCAGAAAGCTACGTCCGCGTATTTTATGGAGCGGAACGCACACTAATGAAGTCGTTTTATGGACCCCACCGTCTAACCACTCCAAGGACCAAAGGTTAGTTTCCAGTTTTTGTTGTTTGAGATTTTGACTTGGTAAACAATTTTTCGTCAAATGTAGATGGCGTAACCTGAACACCGACCCACCTCAACATTGTGTATTGGCAACTTGTTTGACTTAAAGATCAAACTTGACAATTTGTTTTATGGACTGGACTAACGATAATAAATTAATTACTCAGCATTTTTATACTTCTTTAAATTGATTTTCTTAATTTTTATAATTAAAAGCTTCATAATTCTGTTTTATTTAATTAAAAAGCTACTAGATATTTTATATTTCATTTGTTAATCAACTCCATAATATGAGTAGACGGTTAAAATATGTTTTGTCATCTGATGAATACATTTTCGTAAACAGATTATTTGTTAAGTTCTTATAAGCAAAAAGGAAATCGTATTTCTTGCTTTTATTGAACAAAAAACGAAAACTTCATTTTGATGTTTCCATTTTATTTTTAATTTTTATCGGTAGGATAAGTAGCAAAATGTGTTTTTATTTATTATTATTATTATAAGATGCGCTTCTATATTAAAAAAGAAATTATTATTGGACCATCTTCTATCAGTTTAAATTTTGGTAGTTATTTAACATAATGTTATAGTCTATTATACCATAAGTATTTGGCCTCAAGCCATGTAAAAAGTCATTGTTCTTTAGGTTATTAACACACTAAATGTATATCATATTATTATTATTTCAGAATAATTTTTTCTTTATTTTTACTATATGCCTTTTTTAATATTAAAAATATAAAAATTAATTTTTCATTTTCATATGAAAATTGATAAAGAAAAAACGAAAATAGAAAACATCATGATTAAACCCTTATAAATCCAACCTCTGAAACTTTTTTTTTTTTTAATATTAAACCACTTATATATCCGACCTTGCAAATTCTATTTCTATTTTATATTAAATTATGTTATTTTGTAATTGAGTAGTTGCTACTACGTTGATTATTAAAATCGCATATAAATTAAATAGTTAGTGTACCGTCTTTTTATTTAGTAGTGAGAGTTTATATTCCACTATTACGTTTATAAAAATATTAGGTAATTTTTTTTCCCTTATTGTAGAAATTAAAATCCTGACCGTACCCATTTAAACTATAGGTTTGCAATGGAAGTTTTAAAATAATTTAAAAACAATAATTCCACAATTTAGCATCCTACAACAATTATAACATGCAAAATTTTATCCTTGTTAATTGTTATATAGTCCACAACTTTAAATGTGCCCCTACCATGGTGTTATCATAACCCTTTTAATGAACCATAAAACTATTTCATTATTTGTATGAAGAGAGGTTTAGCACTGGTCACCCAGAGAAACAAAGCTATGGTCCATGTCACCTTTTAAGTTGAGGGAAGAAAATATTATAACTGGACTAATATGTCTTATTGATGTTTTGATTATTGTTTTAACATTTCTAAAAAAACTATCAATTAAAAATAGTATTGAGTATGAGTTGGTAGGCTATTTATTGTATTATTAACAGTTGTTTAAGTCATCCTTTGCTGGGAATATGTTTAAAGTCATGTAGGCAAAAGTCGCTGCAAAAATATATATCTAAGAACACTGACTTGTATTGTTTTCTCCTAAGACTTTGAATGATGAAAAATTGATCCAAAGATTAATAAAATTAATGGTACGCGTCTTGGGAGTTTAAGACTTATGGGGCCTTCTTGACTGGTGACCAAACCTACCACGTGAATTCTTTAATATGTATGTGACCATGCTTGCTTGCTCCAACTAGTCTTCAGAAACCAAGCTGTTCAATTTTTTTTTCCTATTATGTCGTTATCATGTTCAAGTCTTTCTGTATAAAAAAACAAAAAAAAAAATTATCCTATTTTTACTTGTGGCTTTGCTATAGTGCCGTCACAGGTTACTAGTCTCATAGTCTTATTTTTTGCAAGTTGAGCATCAAACTTCACAAATTTAATGTGTAACTTATTCATATATACATACAGTACTTAGGTTTTAAATTTTTTTATGTTCAACTCATGGATATTGTGACCGGTTGTAACTTGTAACCATTCTTTTAATTAATTACTACGGCATAATATTCCACGTTTCACACTCTCACTCTCACCTTAAGTAGTTAAGTTGGACACGTAATAGCCGGCCGCTAATGACCCATATATGTGGCCAATTGATTGAGTCAAAGTCAATTAGCCAAGTCCCTATAGATAAATCAAGAAAAAAATTTCATAAATAATCCCTAAATATATAGCAAATTATTTTTAGTCACCCCTCAATAATTTATTTGTTCGTTTTTGAAAGTACCAAAATACCTCTAAGCTATTTCTAAGGAGAGAAAGAGAGATTTCGACCTGGTTAGAAAGAGGACGTCAGAGAATAACTTAAGAATGTCGGCAACAATGTTTATGATGACAGAGAAGACATTGAGGACGTCAGCGACATAGGGCGAGTCGCAATTATCCGTCGATAATTTTTCGAGCCATTTCACAAATTGGAGGACGTCGTGAGTGGTTTGCAAGATATCTCATGTTTCCTTGCTTGTTTCATGGTTCTGGATGTGCTTGTATTGGTGATCATCTACACCATTAAAGGTAGCAGTCAAACCTTGGAAGTTGTATGTTGCTTGTGAATTTTTTGTTGCGGTCCATTATGCTCTCGTCTTCATGGAAAAGACTCTTTCGGTACTAGTATCGGTTGGAGGAGAATAAACGTACTAAACAAGCATCCAAACACGCTCATCACGAGCCTTTACTATCATCCTACCTTGATGATGCTTGCTCACAGAAAGCACGGTCTCCCAAGACTTCTCTTCACAATTCTTGAGTCGGTCCCAGAATCAAAACCTTTCACCCTTTAAAATAGATCTAAGTGCTTATGAACGTATGAACAAACAAATAGTATGGAAGATCAAATATACTTTGAAGACTATAACAATAAAGCACAAGCAAAAAGAACCCAATTTAAAGAAATCTCAAAAAGCTCATAAAAAGAATAACTCAAAAAGAAAAATAAAAGCACAAGAGAGTATAAAGAATATAAAATATGAAAGATACTATTAAGGGTGAAAGAATTCATTATTATAACCTTTAGTCAAGAAACCCTTTCTCAAAAAGATAGGAAATATTATTTAAGTTGATTTTCTAAAATGGTTTTCAGGAAAGAGGGTTAATTTTTAAAATAATAAAATTAATTAAAAACTTTCCAAAAGATGTTTAATTTGTAAAGCCATAAAATTTAGGATTAGGATCCTCTCCTAACCTAAATTTTTTCTAATATTTTATATGAAATCTTAATTATTAAATTGGTTATGTAACACATGTCTTTAAATATGTAAAAACTTTTAAAAGAAGGATAATATAATATAAAATTCTAATCATTAAATTGGTTATGTGCCATATATCTTTAAATGTGTAAAAGATTAGTAAAAGTTTAGATTAGGAGAGGATTCTAATCTTAAAGTTTTAAGAATTCTAAAAACACAGATATCATTAAAAAAAAATTAGGAAAATAATATTCTAAAAGGTTTGAAAGTCAACTACCAAACTAAAACAAGGAATGGAGAGAATTTGGGTAGCCTGGCGATGTCGTGCCGCCTCAGGCGGCTATTGGCCATCTAGGATAGCCAGTTACTGCTAGCCTCATTGCCTGAGGCAGTGACCTCCTGCCTTAGGCGGTGAGGTTCTGCCCGAACTCCTCTTAGACAACTGTTTCAGTGGTCCCTCATGTTTCAAGCTCGTGTTAATCACTCTGAAACCGACTTATTTAACTCAAAATTTTTTGTATAATATATTGACGAAAATGTACAAATGTCTAGTTTACACATAATTTTACTAAACACCATTTGGATGTGTAGGTGAAAAACTTTAACCAAAAATCATCCAAAGGTTAGTTTTGAAAAATCTGTAATTTTTTTAAAATAAATTTTGCAACTAGACAAAATTAAACACTCGAGACTCCACACGTTTAAAACTTGAAAAATCATCATGCAAGCATTCAACATTAATAATTCTATATGTGTGTCTGATAGTTCTAAATTCAGCCCTGTGCCAGGGCACTAGGGTGATCGCTTAGGGCCCTAAGCCCAAGGGGTCCAATATGTTATGTTCTGATTATACAAAAAAAAAAAACCACGAGATATTTTAAGACCCAATTTAGTGTTTTTTTTTTTTTTATGTTTATTATGTCAACATTTTAGCAGACCCAAGAGGTCCAATTTGTTAAACTCACATTTTAGTACGGCAATATCCCTAATTTAATCCTAACGTGTAGAGACTTAGGGCTCGTTTGGCAGGCATGACTGTCTTGGACTAGACTAAATCCTGGGATTAGACTGACTGGACTGGCTTGGATTGGACTGGGACTAAGTCATGACCTATGTTTGGTATGCATCAGACTAAGAGCTAGACTATTAAAATAGTCCAGACCCGTGTTTGGTGTTGTTTCGGACTAAATTTCGGACTATTTATTTAATTATTTTTTTGAAAAACTATTTTTTATTTTATTAAATTGTAAATAAAATTATTGATAATTGATAGATTTTTTTTATTTGATTATGTAACTTTTTCCTTAACTTTCAAATATCACTATGTTCATATTATTCAAATATAAACAACAATTTTAACAATTTTTAACCTTCATTCTCTTTTCTATAAGTAAATCAAATAAGAATGCATAAGAGAAACAATTACAAGACAATTTAAGAATAAAGCAAATGATACAAGTTTGGTAATCATTCACTTTATCTTTCTCAAAACACACATTAATTATATATATATATATATATATATATTTATAATATCATCTGTTTTGATACATTAGAAAAGTAGTAGAAGAACTTCCAGATTAACAAAAAGGAAACACACATTAATTCTCAAAACTCACAACACACAAGTAGTTGTTTACAAAAAGTGGAATGCAAAAGACACAGTATAGAGGAAATTACTCTACATATTTTCACTCAGGAGAGAGTCGACATAATAATTTTTCATCTCACCATTAAGTGACATGAACAAGGAAATATTTTGTGGCTTCTCCAAAATGAACTTCAATGCCTTAATTTGTTCAAAAGGTGAAAGTCTCATGTCCTTCAATTCTTTGGCAATGTCGGAACGATCTTCATTCCGATTGCGGAAAGCTTCTGCAACTATATCCATCTTTTTTGCACTAATTTCAACTAGTTCCTTCAGAACAGATACAAGAGCACCATCATTACTGGATCTCCTTTTCCTTTTACCTTGAGTTGACCTAGAGTTGTTGCTCTCCTTGTTGATTGAAATGGGAGAAGCATCCTCAATAACATCATCACTTTCATCATTGTCAATGTTTACTATCATCTCATTTGGGACCTCAGCTCCTTTCCCATTAGCACGGTCTTTGCCAAAAATATTAGCAAGTCTGTCAAATATAGGATATGGTTTGTTCCTCCATTCAGCTGCACTGCTATGGTGCTATTAAAAAAATATTGACCACATTATTATATAAATAAATCACATATCCTAGAACACTATCCTAAAAACAACACTACCACAATTAAATAGCATTTGCATAGACATAATTGATAGAGTTGTACCTTCACATAGCTCTCCCATGCTTCATTACTATCTACTTTAATACATTTTTTCACATCATTTCAAGCAAAGCCGCTGGTGTTCATCATGTCATAAATAGTGCTGTAATTTTTTTTTTCCACTTCTTTAGCTTTGATTCAAGGTGTGGATTTGCCTTTAAATTAGATCCAGGACAAATCTAATTTAGAGCCTTCTCCATTTGAGCCAAGCTACCAGCCTTGAAGTTCCCAGTGTCACAATGCTTGCCGTTAGCCACAAAATCTTCGAGAACTGTCAGAAATGATTCCTCTTCAAATATGGTCTTTGCTTGCTTTTACCTTGCATAACATTTTCACTAGTACCAATACTTTTCATTCCTTCAGCAAAATAAGAGACAATTCAAATCGATAAAATGAGAATCAAGCACATAATCAGAGTGGTAGCAAATCAAAGTATCACATCAATTATTGAAAATGCAAAGTACTTCAAACATTCAAAGAAAGTCATATCAAATCAAGGTTCCAAAGTGTTGAAAACGAAAAACCAAATTAAACGAACAAATAATTAAGTACAAGTGTCATTCCTAATTCTTGTCCACTCATTATACATTTGCACTGCTAATTCATCCCTCCATATAGTCCATTGGTTAGATGCCTTGACGGTGCCAATGGTACCATCATCATTCACAGTTGTATTGTCTTCAAATTGATGAGCTTCTTGTTCCATTGGATTTGAAGACATCTCCCTCCTAATAAAGTTATGTAGAAGACAACAAACTATATTATCCTCTACCTAGCCTTTAACAACCCAAAACACCGTTCTATTATATTTCTGCCTTTGCATGCTTCATATTGAAGTACTCTTGCGGATTTGTAGGTATATTTCATTCCCATTCAGACAAATGATACCTTATTGATCGATAAGGTGCAAGAAACCATCGCCGTTTGTGTAACCACCATCTACAAGGTAATAGCAACCTAATAACCAAAAGTCGACATTCCTATCAGTGTAGGTATGTACTGTTATAAATTAAAGACAACACATAAGTATTTGACATTAACTAATGACCTTACCTGTTGGCACTTTTAACCCATTTGGCCTAGTGATGGCATCACGAAGGACTCTAGAGTCGAATGTTGAACCCTCCTAACCAGATAGGACAAATATGAAGATCACGTGAGCAAACAGCTAACACATTTTTTGCAATTTCACCTTTCCTAGTTCGATATCTTGGTTTATCCTCCATGGGCACACGGACCTTAATATAAGTTCCATCTAGTGCTCCCAAGCAATTCTAAAATAAAATTGTAAAGGTAATTAATTTGTAAATTTAAAAATATAAATAAAGTTGAAGCACACAATGAACTAACATACCTTAAAATACCTCCATCTAGGATCTATGGAGTCTTCACTCACAGGTTCAGGAACTTTTAGTAAGATACCATGTAATCTTAAAACTACTTACAATACTAAATTAAAGTACCTACTAATAGTCTCTCCCGATCTTAGAAATCTATTTCTAATAGTACGATTCTTAACATGATGAGCAAGTATGTGTAAGAATATATACACTTGCTCATCCACGGTCACCGAACCATCATTTTCCAATCCATGGATTCGAAGCAACTCCCATAATATACCAAATGCTCTTACGTCCATTCTAAGTTCATTGACACACATTACATTATTTTCTAAAATATTTTTTAGAAAACGCATCCTATTCTCACTTCTACTCAAATATAAAAGCTTCCTTCACGTCTCATCATAAGTCTCCGGTTCGTCCTCTTTCTCAAAATGTGAATCAAAATCGTGCAAATAATCATCAACTCTACATTCCACATCTCCAACAACAAAAATAACAAAATTTTTCTTCGATCCATATCTAATAATTCATAAAAGATATAATTCAATTAATAAATTTACACTTTTTTTTTAAGTATATAAAAATTGAAATGAGTAACTGGCCAACAAACTAATTGATATGAAATCTTACCAGAAATTGCTCTAATCTTCAAGTAACAAATTGATGTACCTAGGGGAAAAAAAATTGAAACACCATTATTAAATATCCATAATGACTACAAACAAATTACAAGCAAATAAAAAAAAGCTAGTGATGACATATCACATATGCAATGTATCATTACTTTACAAGATAAATTAATCAAATCCTATATATATCATTTTCTTTCCTCTACAAATTATGTAAAACCGAGGCAGCAAAATCTTCATAATAATCAAAGGTCACAAGTCTTCAAACTTAGGTACATCATTATTGTTTAGTATTAAGGTGGTTCTAAAGATCTCGATTGAATATAGAAAAGTATATTTTTGTGTAAAATATGTGGCGGAAGCGTAAAAAACTTTACATCGATAAAACAAAATCAGAGTAGCACATGAAAGTCACCGAATCTAATAATAGAAAATTGACTTAGGAAAAGAAACATTATAACAATTAACACTAGGCAAAAACAGAAAGGAAAGAGATATACAAACCCAGCAACAACTTAGAAAGTTTTATAACACAGATATGCTCATCACTATCACCTAAACCTAACAAACATATAAAGAAGATAAAATATCATCATCCTCCCCTGAAATAATCAAATAAATCAATCACAGTCATCAAATACTTTAACATACCTCTGAATTGCAAAGAGCAGCAAATAGAAATTAATGATGATGCAAGCGCATGTGTGATGTCTTCTTTTCAATTCTAAGCCAGACAAATCAGTTAGAAAATGACAAGTCAAGCAAAAATGAATCAAAATAGAAATATTTTTATTGCACCATGCTCGTATAGCCTGAAAAACTGAGTATATAACAGACTATGAATTTAGGTGCACTCCATTTTTTTTTCCTCATAATTTCGCAGAGAAAACTAACATCCACTAGATATATTTCACATAATTTCTATCAATTGTTCTAAAAGATATAAAAAATAAACAAACTAATAATAGAAAATTGACTTAGGAAAAGAAACATTATAATAGAAGTTGGTTTGGTATAAAAAGTAAACAAACTACCCAGAAAATTGAAGATCTAGAAAGAGAAAGCAAATGGGTATATAATCCAAAAAACAGTTAAATAAAATAACAACCTAATATAGAAGATGGCAAGGACTTACTCTACCAGTTTGTATTTTCAACTCCAAGGTGGGGAGGTTGTGGTTGCCGACTGATTTGGATGTTGAAGAAGAAGATGATGAGTTGAGTTTGGAGGAGTTGATAGCAGAGGAGATGGAGAGGCGGTGAGGACAAATTGTGAGGGGATAAAATAAGACCTAACATTTACACGAGTCAAAAGAACGAGGAACAGTACACTTTTTTTTGTGGGTCTGGAATAATTAGTCTCATTTTTCTAATCCAGTACACACCAAACATGGGTCTAAAATTTAATCCAATCCAGTCCAGTCCAGTTTCATGTACCAAATGAGCCCTTAGAGGTACTTTTATTATTTATTCACATTACTTTGCAAATTGGGGTGACAGGTGGCAGCAACTTTTATAAAGTAAGATTTCGTTTTTTTCTTTTTAAATTGTTTTGAAAACTACATCGTAAGGTACTTTTATTGAATATTGTTTTTTCTTCTTTTTTAACTTTATATTTTATTTGACTTGAATTTATTTAAATTTTTTACTGTTTGATTTTTTGGAATTGTATTGCAAGTGTGTTGTTCGCATGCAGCTTTTGAATTTTTATTTTATTTTTTTTTCCAATAAATTGTTTTATGTACATTAAACAAAAGTTTTTTTTTTTTTTTTTGAAGAAACGATTTTTATAATCTATTGTTTCTGTCCTTTTATTTTAGAAAGTACTTTTGGTGATTAATTTGTTAACTTTTTTATTATTATTTTTTTAGTAAATAATACTTTTACTGTTATTTATGTTTATTGTACTGATATTATTATTATTATTTGGAAGGGGAAAAAAGAATTTAATAACAATGAGACATGAATTATAAATTTATTTATATGCAGTTTGTATATATGGATGCAGATTATATAATTTATATTAATGAGATTATCTATCCAATTTGAGTTAGTTTTTCATTTTTTTTTTAAAAAAAATATTATGGTTTGTAGTCTTGCATACTTGCAGTTGCAGTCCAGAGCAAAAAATTGTGACCTAGAATTAGAAATTAAAAGGTAATATTAATTTTGTTTTATTTGAGTATATTATTTTTTTAATTTAAATTGCATATGAGATTTTTGTTAATAATTAATGTTTTATCTTTGGAAGGTGGAACCGTGGAAGAACCATGAGTTGAATTTGCACTCTGCAGCTACAAGATTTAGACCTTCATTTATATAAGCATAAATCAGGTTCTATCACTCTTTGTTGCATTTAGCCTTCTGCCGGTTGTGTTTGGTTCATTTTCTGCTTGGTTGTGTTTGGAAATTAGTTCATTGGTTGTGTTTGGTACTTTGATTCAGTAGCCGTGTTTTAATTGGTTCATTGATTGTGCGTAGTACTTGTACTTGAAAATTAAAGCATCAAGCATGTTTCCTAGGAAACATAAATCGGGCTGTCAAAAAAGAAACAAAAGAAGAAAAATTGAACAGATGGTTCAATCTCAAAAGGGAGCACTTGATAAGTTTTTGAAATCTAGTTGTTTAACTCAAGATTCAGTAAATTATTTAGTTAATGAACCAAAGCAACCAATTAATGAAGAAAAATCGAGAGAAAATGATATGACTGAATTGAATGAAGATGTTGTTGATTTGATTGATAATGAAAATGAAACTAATATGATTGCAAATGAAAATGAAACTGATCTAGTTGAGACAAATGTTGAAGTAAGGCATAATAAGCATAGCTTGAATGTGAATATCTATGATCCTAGAACTTAGGATAATCTTGATAACAAAACAAAAGATCTTATGGTAGAAAATGACCCTATAAGAGAATATAATTTGAAGTTTCCTAAGGATGGACTCTGTAGACTTTTTTCATATTTTTATTATACAAGAAAATTGGCAAATAGAGAACCACGATAAAAAATGGCTTGTGTACTCAAAGGGGGTGGACAAAGTTTATTGTTTTTGTTATAAGTTGTTCAAATCAGCAGACCACAAAAGTATATTATTAGCTAGTGAGGGGTTGAATGATTGGAAACATTTAAGTGAGAGGCTTAGACAATATGAGAACAGTTTTAAGTATCTTAGTAACATGAGGACCTGAATTGAATTGCAAATCAGATTGAAAAAGGATGAAACAATTGATAAAAATATACAATTGCAAATTAAAAGAGAAAAAACATTGGAAATAGGTTTTAGTAAGAATTTTTGTTGTGATGTGTCTTGCATCTCATGGTTTAGCTTTCCGTGGAAGAATGAGAAAATATACCAAGATAAAAATGGTAACTTTTTGGGGTTTTGAATTGATTGCTGAGTGTGATTTGATTGTGCAGAAGCATTTTAAACGCATTCTTAACTAAGATATTCATCATCGCTATCTCAGTCATAAAATTCAAAATGAGTTGATTAATTTGTTAGATTCTAAGGTTAAGAGCTCTATAATTTAAAAATTTACAGATACAAAATATTTTTCTGTGATGCTTGATTGTACCCCAGATGCAAGTCACCAAGAGCAAATGAGTCTAATCATTCGATGTGTAGATGTGTCAAACAGTTTGGTGTAAGTTAAAGAGTATTTTGTGGAGTTTTTAAAAGTTGATGATACAACTGGTTTAGGGCTTTTTAATGAGTTCTTAGATGTATTGAAGTCTCTAACGCTTGATGTTGATAATGTAAAAGGACAAGACTATAATAATGAGTCTAATATGAAATGGAAACACCAAGGTATTCAAAAGAGGTTGCTTGAAATTAATTTTAGAGGTTGTTTTATGTCATGTGCTTGTCATTCTCTTAATTTAACAATTTGTGATATGACTAATTTCTGTGTTAGAGCTAAGTTATTTTTTGATGTGGTGCAACGCATGTATATTTTGTTTGCTAGCTCTACAAGGAGATGAAAATTTTTTCAGGATTTTGTGCATCACTTAACTTTGAAATTATTGTCAGCTACTAAATGAGAAAGTTATGTTGATAGTATTACAGCCATAATAACTCAAGCTAGTGATATAAAAGATGTTTTGTTTGAATTGGTAAGAGTTAGTGAAGATCCAAAAGTAAGCAGTGAAGCTGAAAGTTTAGCAACACATGAACTTGAAAATTTTGAGTTTTGTTGGCAGTGATTGTATGGCATAATGTTTTAAGCAAGATTAAGGAAGTTAGTAAACTTTTGCAATCTAAAGATATGCAAATTGATGTTGCAATTATGAATTTGAAGTTGTTGATTTCTTATTTTGAGAAGTATATGAAATATGGATTCGCATATGCTATGGAGAATGCCAAAAAGACTGCATCTGATTTAAAAATTGATCATATCTTTATTGAAAGACGACAACCTCGTAGGAAAAAGCAATTTGTTTATGATGATTGGGACTACCAAAGATGAGCAATGTTTTTACCTTGGAATATTATCCCATAATTGTCAGTGTGTCATGCAGGGAAGCAGTTGAGGGACCCTAATAAAAAGATCTAAGGGCTGACTCAGAATAGGATCTTTTTCTATTAAATCTACTTTTGAGGCCAAGACTTACAATTCTAGTCTCCTTTCCTTGGAAATGGAGTTTTTATCTGGAAAATAAAGATCCCTCATAAGCTGAGAGCTTGTTGTGTGTTTTTTCTCCATGAAAGAGTGCTTACTAATATCCATTAATGTGCTAGAGGCCTCTCTCAGGATCTTTTTTATCCTATGGTGAGTGTTTTGAAGACGTTAATCATCTTTTTGTATGGCTATAGAGCTTCTTTGTTATTTAGGAGAACTAAAGTATTACTTGTTCTCAGCTTTTTAACAGCACTGCTGGGATTCCTGGATGTTCCAAAATCTGAATAGTAGCTGGTGTTTGATGGTAATATCCCCTTATTCTTGTTTTTTTACCTTTGTTCTATGGTATATTTGGAAATAGAGATGTGAGGAGGTGTTTAAGGTTGGGTTTGTTATTTCTTATGACTAGAGTTGGTCCCGGTTCGGTTCGAACCGCACCAGCGGTTTTGAATCGGGACCGGTGGTCCGGGTTCAAAACCAGTTACGCACCGGCTAACCAGAACTGGAATAGAAAATTTTAATTGGAACCGCCGATTCACCGGCTCTTTAAGGAACCGCCGATTCCAACGGTTCCGCTTTATTTTCGGTTTTTTTTTTTCTTTTTAAAAAAAATTAATTTAAATTTGGAGGCCAACGGCCAAATTCAGGCAGCCTATGGCAATTTGCCACTGCCATAGGTAGCCGTTGGCCACTCCGGCCAACGGCTATCTCAAAAAATTACAAAACCCCCTTAAATAATTACATTTTGGCCCTAAATTTTTAAACATATTATTTTTCTCCCCAACTCAAAAAAACTATATAAATCCCTCTCATATTCATTTCAGTTCACACCAATTCTCACTCTCTCTCTCTCTCAGAATTCTCTCAATCTTTCTCTCTCTAAAACTCTATTTTTTCAATACTTAAATTATTTCCATTATTTATTTAAACTGTATATTTATTTTTATAAATTTATAATGGCATCATCCTCAAGACCGTCTTTTTTCGGAAGTCGAAGGTCCGTTTCCAGAGAGAATGATCTGGTACCGGATTTGAATCTTCAAGAAGTGCAGAGTCGCCCTCGCTCTGCCCCAGAATTCAATTTTCAACGATAAAATTTTGCTCAATACGTACAACAGAGAGAATATGAGGAGGTAATATTTTGTAATGAAACTCCTCCTAATATTACTCCTCATTATTTGCATTCCCATGCTCCCTCTCATCAAATCCCCCCAAGTGAAACCGTACAAATAGCACCACCAGATTTGGCAAAGTATAAATCTGAACTTTTTAAAGTTCATATGAAGAGGTTGGAGAAGGAACCAGGGGTAATTATGGTGACTTGCAACTATTGTTCCAAAGAATTTAAGTGGAACAAATCCGAAGGATATGAGACATACTGGAAGCACATCAACAGTAGGCATCCAGTCGAAGCTGAGCATGAGTGTACCGCGGACAACAACAAATTGCTAGGTACACATCACCTAACCATCCATTATTTAAATATAGTGATGCAAATAATATGGAAGAGTTAGCAAGAATGGTAGAGACCGAACATCTTTCCTTTAGTTTTAGTGAAAAAACTGAATTTTTAAAGTATTGTCATAAGGCCTTAAATCCCGTTGTATGTAGGGTACCTAGGGCCACACTGAAACGTACTATGTGTGAAATATATAAAAAAGAAAAAAAATCATTAGTTATATACTTTAAAAATTATATGGGTCGTGTGTCTGTTTGTGCCGATATCTGGAGTGATCATTGGCAAAAACATTCATATTTAGGACTCACTTGCCATTACGTTAATCATGCATGGGAGTTGCAAAAATGAATTATTGTATTTAGAGTTTTTGACGACACCCATACTGCTGATAATATTTATAAATTAATGAAAATTATTTTTGAAGAATATTGTATTGAAAATAAAATTTTTACAATTGGTTTTGATAATGCAGCAAACAATACTGGTGCCGTTCCACAATTACTTCAATTGTGTAACCTCTACTTTGGCGGCAGATTTTTTCATTAAAGATGTGTTTACCATGTTTTAAATATATGTGTACAACATAGTTTACAAACATTACAAGAATATTGTTCTAATTAGGGATGCTCTATATTATTTGTGGAAATATCCTAGCACCATGAAACAATGAGCTAGGTATTGCAAATCTCACGGGAAATATCCAATTAGGTTTTCCCGTGATGTTCCAACTCATTAGAACTCCACATATAAACTGTTTTGTGAAAGTTATTCATATAGAGAATTGTTAGTTAGATTTATGCAACATAATGTTAATAGCGTTAATTTGTATGCTCATCCTTGGGATGTT
>CM010617.1:10166177-10209062 GCA_003430845.1 Xanthoceras sorbifolium | reverse complement strand
TCTTTTCTTCTTCTTCTTCTTCTTCTTTCTTCTTTCTCTTCTCTCTTCTTCTTCTTCTTCTTCCTTCTTCTCTCTCTTCTTCTTCTTCTCTCTCTTCTTCTTCTTCTTCTTCTTTTCCTTTCTTTCTCGGTCTCTCTTTCTCTCTATTTTCTTCTTTTCTATTTTCTGGAGACTTCACGTCTCTTATTTTTTTTTATAAAATTTTGGTCGTCGCGATGGCCAGGTCGCGTTGCTCTCTGGAGCAACTCCACCGCCTTCATCGCGATCACCCATCGCGGTACCCTGGTCGTGCTGGTGGTCGCGTTGCTCACTGCTCGAATTTCATTTTTTTCATCGCGAGCAGTTCATCGCGATCTGTGGTCGCGGTGACTGGTCGCGATGCTGATTGCCAAGAATCACCATTTTTCATCGCGAGCAACTCATCGCGATCTGTGGTCGCGATGACCAGGTCGTGATACTCACTGTCTCAGTTTTTCACTCTTCTTTTCGTGCATCATTTTCAACCGTTCAATTTGGTCCACCTGAAAACCATAAAAATAAATATACATTTAATTACATTTTATACCCCTCTAATCATAACTTTTTACATCCTCATTTTCAAAAGAAATTTTTTAAAATTTGGGATGTTACAACTATGAGATCCCAAACTCGGTGGAGCTTCTATTGCCTAAGGGAAGAACGGCGTGGAACCCGCCTAAGGGTTTTGTAGCAGTGTACGGCTACATGCTGAATTGTGGGATCACTTTGCCGCTGCAACCTTTTATCGCCTGCTTTCTTGGTGACATCAACCTTGCTCCAGCGCAGTTGGCACCCAATAGCTACAAGACCTTACTAGCGTTGTGCGCTTTGTGGCACAAGTTGGGTTATTCAAATCCCACCCCCAGGGAGATACGCCACTGCTACAAGCTTCGGCCGTATGGGGCGGGGTTATATTATCTCGTGTCCTTCAACTCTACCCAATGGTTACCTGTCGGCGAGGACGGTAGAAAGCTTTTTGGTAAGCTTGACATCGCTAGCGAAGGCAAGTGAGGGATTATATGGGGGCTCCCTTCTTCCAACAAATTCTGGAAGGGAGCCTGGTTCTTTGTCGAAGGAGAGTGAGGACGTTGGGCTCCTGCCGACAGAGACAAATCCTTTCGTGAGGCGTATGTTCCTCGCTTTTTTACGAAGCTAGGTATTCTTTTCTTTTCTGTGTATCTTTTCTATTTGTAGAGATGATTCTCTTGCATCACTAATACTTTCTTCCTTCGAGCAGATACCTGGAGTGAGCCTCCGATATTGAGTTCGCAGGAGGCCCAACATATCCTGCGAGCTGTTACTGCTCGCACGGAGGATCGGTGTGCGGGTATACTTTGCTGTGATCGGGCGTTGATCCAGTGTGCCTTTGGCGCTTTCCGTCATGCGGCCAGGAGTCACCCCCTTAATCGTTCTCGTGGTATGTGTGATGTTCCTTTATTTCATTTCGGTAACGTATTTTGTAAGGTATAACCATTCTTACTTGCTTCTATTGCAGTTCAAGAGGAGGATCCCGTGTCCAGCCAAGAGGTGAGAAATTTGAAAAACCTCCAGGATGCCTCTCACAGGGAGGGGAATAAAGGTGACGACAAGAAAAAATGGTCATCTGTGAAGAAGGATATTGATGTTGGGGAAAGGATTTCAGTACCGGTGAAGCGCCGATCGGATGATTTGGGAGCCTCTTCGGCTGTTAGCGAGGGGATCTGTAATCCTACCCCCGAGACTCCCATATAAAGGGCTAAGCTGGTCGGCGGCCCTAATGACCCCGGTTTAAAATCGAAAGGGGAGGGCACTAGAAGGGTTTTGGTAAAGCATGTTCCTCCGAGGTGCCCTCCTCGCCAGGCAAGGAGGATGTCTCATACTCTGGAGATCCCTACTCCTGCCGACCCTGCTAATTATGCTCCTCCCCTTCCTCCTGGTGATGTCCCTGACGCCACTTCGATAATCACCTCCGACCTGAAGGTCCAGTCCCCTGCTAATTCCAACGGGGAAGACTTGAAGAAGGAGCCTTTGATACGCCACTCGTCCTTGAGGGGTAAGGGCAAAGCCACCCTGGAAGACAGGAAGCTTCCTGATTCGGCAGTCGCAGGGGATGACTAGATCGCTGCCGTTCCCTCCGGTGAAAAGAGCGCTGGGACTTTTGCCCGTCCGGTTGGAGCTAGCGGTGAGGCATCGGCGTCGGCGTTGCCTCATCCTTCTTTGAAGGCCGTGCTTACACAAGTATTGAGCGAGGATGTGCGCTCCGAGATACGGGGTGAAGCAGACAAGTTTTTGGGAGAGTCTGTCGAGAGGCAACTCCAATCTTTTTTCAGTGTCACTGCTTCAGTAATTTGCACTTTACTTTTTTATTCTTTCATTACCAATAAGTTATAGGTGTTAACTCCCTTCCTTTCGTAATGCAGCTTTTGATGAAATTTGATGTCGCCGCTCGAGACAAGGAGTGTCTGCAGTATCTCCTTACTGAACTTGAGGCTGAGAAGGCTTCGTTTGGGGTAGGTGCGGAGATCGCTCAAGAACGGGATATTCTCAAAGAGAGAATGGGCGACCTCAAGGACATGATGAAAGCGCTCTCCTCTGAGAGAACGGCACTCCATGAGAAGGTCAGCGTGCTGCAGACTAGGGTAGAGGGCCTTGAGGCTGAGAAGGTGGTTCTCTCTTCTGAGAAGGAACAAGCTGTTGCGAGTGCCAATAGCCTCATTGATGCTGCTGTTGCTGCGCGGGCGGTGGCCGAGGAGAGGCTCGCTGAGTCGCAGAAAAGAGTAACAGAACTGAACAGTGAGCTGGATGCTTTTCGCCTCAACCTAGATGGGGCGAAGATGGAGCTTGAAATTAAAGCAGTCTATCGTTATAAGGTTTCTCCTGCCTTCGACGCTTTCATGCATAGGGAGTTCAGAAACGGCATTAATGAATGTTGCCGGATTGTGGAGGGTCACCTTAGTCCTGAGATGCAAAAAACGTTGGATCTTGCCATTGCACAGAATAAGGACAAATCCCTGTCAGATCTAAAAGAGGCTAGAAAGGTGTGGCGATCTCATTGTCGGCTCCGAAAGCTGCCTATTTTCGACATGCACTTAGAGATACCTGATCAAAGTGGTCGTCCTAAATTTTATGGTAATCGGAAAGCTGGGCCTAGCGTTCTCGGTCATAAGGTGGATTCTGGTCCAGAACCTGGCTTTGACTATGTATTCTCCGAAGGGGAGGAGGAGATCGCACTCAGCGATAGGGAACCTTCCACTTCCGTTGAGACTGATCCTAATGACTATGTAACACCCCCTGACCCGACCCGACTGGATCGACCCAGGGAGCGCTACTCGGGTTTTCAAAACTTTCTCAATTCATTTTATAATATTTTTTTCAAACCATTGTGAGCCCATCAATAAATTTTCAAACCATTAGAAAACCACATAGTTTATAATTTTAAAACCATTTTTGAGTGAGCCCATCGAAATACACTTTTTACAAAAATTTCGGCAGAGTTCCCTTTGTTTTTCGGATTTCCCAAAACCTGTTTTTCCACAATTCAAATCAAATACAAATCTCAACAACACTTCAAATCTCAATTTCAATCAATTGCGCACTCTGCCGTTTAGTGCGACTTTCAAACAGTTTATAAAACATTTCATTAATTACAGTTCCTCAAAACATGTAAAACAGCAAACATAAAATAATTAATTACAGTACATAATTACAAAACATATTTACAAACTCTCTGTATATGCATGCTTACAGAATATATATATACAAAAATGTAACTACCCAACTGTAGTGACTCTGGGACTCTGTCAGCAACTCCCTCTTTCTTCAGTCTTTGGCCTCTTCAGTATCCCTGGTACCTACGCGTTATAAAACAACTAACGCGCTAAGCATATAGCTTAATGGGTGTACACTAAACTCAGATATTAAAATCATAAATAGTTTTTAATAATAAACATATCACAATATATACATATTTCAATTCTAATCATTTACAGAAATAGATCAGGTGACATTTACTTATGAAACAATTCATTTCAATTTCCAATCTATACAAAATCAAACCATAAATAGTTTATAATCAGTTTAACGTCAATAATGATATAAACATGTAAAATCGATTTATCAAGTCACTGATAATCATATTACTCAATTCACTTCAATTCTGGCCCGCTAGAATACTCAACATAACTAGGACTGGAATATGGGTCGTTCGACCGCAGTGGTTGTCTGTCGAACATAGCTCCCACCCTAGGACGAATCCTAAGAGTGGTACGTATCTCCCTACTCTAGGACCGAGGGTTCGGACCCTAGAGAGGTACATATCTCCCCATCCCAGGAACGAATCCTTAGGAGGGTACGTGCCGCCCTACCCCAGGACGAATCCGTGAGGAGGTACGTGTCTCCCTGCCACTGGACGAATCCATGAGGAGGTACATGATATATCATCAATAGCAATGTCAATATCGGTGCAGTACTGCTCACTGAACCCAGCTGGTATACCAACCTCCTATATCCATTTCTATGTCTAAGTATCCTAGGGCCGTTTCGATAAACTATTTTTCAAATATTCACTGTATTTACAAATCAACGGAAATATACGATTTAAACAAACATAGATTTTCATGGAAAATAAACAATATTCATACAATAATCGAAAACAAGTAATTTTAACGAAATCGTAATAATAGAAATACGATCAACAATAAAATCATTTCACGGAAATAAAATAAACACATAAAAATGAAAATCTTCAAATAAATCTCAGATTCAAACTAAAAATACTTAATACTTTTTGTAAAGATTTCGAAAACGGATGGTACACCAACCTGGATACCGTTTTTCTTTCGACTATCACGGTTCTAGGTTTCTTTTCCTTTCCCTTTCTCTTTCTCCTACACTTTCCTTTTCTCTTTCCTTCCTCTTCTCTTTTTTTTCTTCTTCCTCTTCTTCTTTTTTCTTCTTCTTTCTTTCTCGGTCTCTGCCTCTCTCTTTTTCTCTGTTTTTGTGGCTTCTACGAGAAGCCAATTTTTTTTTATATTTTTCGGTCGTCGCGACCTGTGGTCGAGCCACCAGGTCCCGGTACTCACTGGAACGATTCCACCGCCTCCATCGCAAGCACACCTCGCGGTACCATGGTCGCGCTGGTGGTCGCGTTGCTCACTGCTAGAATTTGACATTTTCATCGCGAGCAGTTCATCGCGATCTGTGGTCGCGGTGACTGGTCGCGATGCTCACTGCCAAGAATCACCATTTTTCATCGCGAGCAGGTCATCGCGATCTGTGGTCGCGGTGACTGGTTGCGATACTCACTGCCTCGGTTTTCACTTTTCACGCATTATTTCTGGACCGTTCCATCTGGTCCACTTGGAAATCATAAAAATTTATTTTTACATATTCAAAATTAATTATCCGAAATCCGGGATGTTACAATTCTTCCCCTCTTAAGAAATTTCGTCCTCGAAATTTACCTCAATGAAACAGTTGTGAATACTGTTGTCGCATCGTTTCTTCACTCTCCCAGGTAGCCTCTTCTACTTTATGATTCCTTCAGAGGACTTTCACCAGTGGAACTCTTTTATTTCTTAGTTCTTTAATCTCCCGATCAAGAATCTGCACTGGTTCCTCCTCATATGTCAGGTCTGATCGGATTTCAATACTTTCGGCCTGAACTCTGTGGGAAGGATCAGATCTGTATCTCCTCAGCATAGAAACATGGAACACATTATGAATCTTTTCTAATTCTGGAGGTAAAGCAAGTCTGTAGGCTACTGGTCCCACACGTTCAATGATTTCGTATGGCCCAATAAACCTAGGACTCAACTTACCTTTTCTGCCAAATCGGAGCTCTTTCTTCCATGGAGATACTTTCAGAAACACTTTCTCACTGACTTCATATTCTATCTCTTTTCTTTTCAAATCTGCATATGATTTTTGTCGGTCAGAAGCAACTTTCAATCTATCCTTGATAATCTTCACCTTCTCCTCAGTTTGTCGAATCAAGTCTGGGCCTACTAACCTGTCCTCTCCTAACTCTATCCAGCATACTGGAGTCCTGCATTTCCTTCCATACAATGCCTCATACGGTGCCATAGCTATGCTCGACTGGTAACTGTTGTTGTAGGCGAATTCAATCAATGGGAGATGATCCGCCCAACTTTCTTCAAAGTCAATTACACAACTCCTGAGCATATCTTCAAGCACCTGTATTACCCTTTCTGATTGTCCGTCTGTCTGCGGATGGAAGGCTGTACTGAAACTCAGTTGAGTACCCAAGACTTCTTGAAACTTCTTCCAGAATCTGGATGTAAACCTCGGATCTCTATCTGATATAATGGATGCAGGCACTCCATGCAATCTGACTATTTCTCTGATATACAATTCTGCCAGTCGATCCAGGGAATAGTCAGTTCTGACAGGTAGAAAGTGTGCTGACTTCGTCAATCTGTCCACTATAACCTATACTGCAACGTGTTTTCTCCGGGTGAGTGGCAATCCAGTGACAAAGGTATCAATGATCCTGTCCGTCTGAGCCTTAATTTTCTTTTGTAAATTGTGATTGACCATTGTAATCCCTATTAGTTCTAATATATTATTTTGAGGATTTCTTTTGAACATATTTTTTGTTGTAATTTGCAAGGCTTGTTAACTGTTGTAATTTTTCAATCTCTTCTCGCAACTTTCCTTTTATTGTTCAGATGTCTTTTTTGTCCTTATACCCTCAAATCGGGCGAATCAGTTGTAAAAGTGATCGCGTGATTATTAAAAAATGACTTTGATAGTGTTTTGGAGGTACAGCGATATCTATGCGAGAAGGCTTCTATTTAACTTGTATCAGAAGATAGAGGAGTTTTTACCATTATCAAATTTGTGACAAGGTTTTACTCTTAATTTTTCTTAAATTTGATTTTAGTGAGGCATTTTCACAGAGACCAAATTTCTGCGAGAGAGTTTTATTCTTAACTCTTCTCAAATTTAGTTTGAGTAAGGCATTTTTGCCGAGACCAAATTTCTACGAGAGAGTTTTATTCTTAACTCTTCTCAAATTTAGTTTGAGTAAGGCATTGTTGCCGAGACCGAATTTTTGTGAGAGAGTTTTAGTCTTAACTTTTCTTAAATTCGATTTTAGTAAGGCATTATCGCCGGGACTAAATTTTTGTGAGAGAGTTTTAGTCTTAACTTTTCTCAAATTCGGTTTTAGTAAGGCATTGTCGCCAGGACCGAATTTTTGTGAGAGAGTTTTAGTCTTAACTTTTCTTAAATTCGATTTTAGTAAGGCATTATCGCCGGGACCGAATTTTTGTGAGAGAGTTTTTAGTCTTAAACTTTCCTCAAATTCGATTTTAATAAGGCATTGTCGCCAGGACCGAATTTTTGTGAGAGAGTTTTAGTCTTAACTTTTCTCAAATTCGATTTTAGTAAGGCATTGTCGCTAGGATCGAATTTTTGTGAGAGAGTTTTAGTCTTAACTTTTCTCAAATTCGATTTTAGTAAGGCATTGTCGCCAGGACCGAATTTTTGAATACAATAACCATCGATGGGTCTTCCTCGTATTTCATTCAAAAATTACAAGAGTACATGTTTGTTTCTTCCTACGGGAAATACATTTTGAAGTATTGCGCATTCCATGGATGATTAATCACTTCCCCTTCTGGTGGCGCAATCCTGTAGCAACCGTGACCCGCTTGTCCAATGATTCAGTATGGGCCTTCCCATTTGTCTGCCAGGGTACCTGTAGCTTTGTCCTTGGTGTTCAGCGACACCTTTCTTCACAAAGTCAGTGGTATTTTTCGATGATCCGAACTAGAGGTTCCACCTCAGCCCACTTGGTGAAGTAGTCAACGGTTACGATAGCGTACTTGGCTTCTCCCGTTACTGCTGGCATAGGTCCGATGAGGTCGATTCCCCACTGCGTGAAAGGCCAAGGAGATGTGAGACTTCTCAGCTTCTCCGGCGGTTGCTTGATGTTGTCAGTGATCCTTTGGCATTTATCACAGTTGGAAGCCGTGTCTTTGGCATCTTGGAACATTGTTGGCCAATAGAAGCCTTGTCGCAGGGCCTTGTGTGCCAGGCTGTTTCCGAAGGCATGATTTCCGCAGATTCCCCCCTATATTGCCGTCAAAATTGTAGCAGACTCTTAGGGATTAACACACCTTTGTAATGCTCTAGAGAATCCTCTCCGATACACCTCGCCGTCTATCATAGTATATCGTGCAGCTCGATATCTTAATCTTTTGGCTTCGTTCTTGTCCTCTGGGAGGATTCCTTACTCTAAGTACGCCCTGATGAGTGTGATCCAAGTTATTTCCGCTAAGTTAACTTCGGCGATAATGAAGTCGTCTTCTTGGCAGATGCTTGGCTATGAGAGGTACGTCACTGGTATTGTCTTTGATAATAGGACATTAGTGGCGGATGCCAATTTTGACAAGTCATCGGCCTTCAGATTTTCGGCTCTGGGTATCTGAGGGATTATGAATTTGGTGAATCTGTTGAGAGCTTGTTGGGTCTTTTCTAGGTAGGCGATCATTCCTTCCTCTTTCGCTTGATACTCATTGCATATCTGGTTGACCACCCATTATGAATCGCTGTAGATGTCTATCTTGTCAGCTCCCAAGGCAGTGGCCACTCTCAGTCCTACGAGTAGAGCTTCATATTCCGCAACATTGTTGGTGGCTTTAAAATCAAACCTCAGTGCGCATTCCACTTCGTCTTGCTCCGGCGTCGTGAGGACCACCCCCGCTCCGCTCCCATGTGAGTTCGAGGACCCATCGACGTGCAGTTTCCAAGGGTAAACACCATTCTCCTCTCCGAGATTGGTAAAGGCCTCATCGTCAATTAAAGGTCCAGTGAACTCTGCAATGAAATCAGCGACTGCCTGCCCCTTGATAGTGGATCGTGGCTTGAAGCTTACGTCGAACTCGCTTAGCTCTATTGCCCATTTGGTCAGTTTTTTGAAAACTTCTAGTTTTTGCAGTATTTGTTTCAAAGGGCAATTGGTTAATACTACTATACTGTGTGCCTGGAAGTACGGTCACAGTTTTCGCGCGGCTATGATCAAGGCTAGAGCCACCTTTTCAGTGTTGGGGTACCTTGTTTCTGCGGCGATCAAAGCTTTACTGACATAGTATATGGGTTTTTGGGATCCTCCTTCTTCGCAAATGAGGATGGAACTGGTCGCGGCGGTCGTCACTGATAGGTAAACATATAGGATTTCCCCGGGCAGCGGCTTTGAGAGCATTGGCGTTGAACCGAGGTAGGTCTTTAATTGATGAAAAGCTCGGTCACACTCTTTAGTCCATTCTATTCTTTTTCCTTTCTTGATGGCTCTGAAAAATAGGAGGCACTTGTCAGTAGATCTAGCGATAAATCTATTAAAAGCAGCCAAGCACCCTGTAAGCCGTTGGAATTCTTTCAATGTCCGAGGGGGCTTCATTTTGATGAGAGCATCTATCTTTTCGGGATTTGCCTCAATTCCACGTTGGTGTACCAGAAAACCTAGGAATTTGCCCGAAGATACACCAAAAACACATTTTTCAGGGTTTAGTTTCATTTCATATTATCGGAGAATTTCGAAAGTTTCTCGCAGGTTGTCGGCGTGCTCTTCTGCTGTCAGGCTTTTTGTCAGCATGTCATCGACGTAAACTTCCATGGTTCGCCCTATTTGTCTAGCGAACATATGATTGACTAACCTTTGGTAGGTGGCCCCAGCGTTTTTTAGACCAAAAGGCATCACTGTGTAACAATACAATCCCTGATCTGTGGTGAATGTCGTCTTTTCTTCATCAGGGGCGTGCATTTTGATCTGGTTGTAACCTAAGTAGGTATCCATGAAACTGAGGAGTTCGTGTCCTGCTGTAGGGTCCACTACTTGGTCGATTTTTGAAAGTGGGAAACCATCTTGGGGCATATAACATCCCTAATTTCGAATAATTAATTTTAAATATGTGGATATTTTTATGGTTTCCAGGTGGACCAGATGAAACGGTCCATAAATGATGCATGAAGAGAAGGGTAAAAACTGGACAGTGAGTACCGCGACCACTCACCGCGACCAGAGATCAGGATGAGTCGCTCGCGGTGAAAAATAGTATTTTTGGCAGTGAGCACCACGACCACAGATCGCGCTGACTAGCTCACGGTGAAAATGTCAAATTCGGGTAATGAGCATGGCGACCACTAGCGAGACTATGGTACCGCGATGAGTGATCGCGATGAAGGTGGTGGAATTGCTCCAGTAAGCAACGCAACCTGGTAGCGCGACCACAGGTCGCGATGACCGAATTTATATAAAAAAAATAAGCTTGTCACTAAAGTCTCTCGAAAAAGCCAGACAAAAAAATAGAAAGGGAGAGACCGAGAGAAACAGAAAGAAAGAAAGAAAGAAAAAGAGAAGAGCGAGAAGAAGAAGAAGAAGAAGAAGAAGAAGAGGAAGAAGAGAAGAAGAGAAAAAGAGGAAAGGAAGAAGAAGAAAGGAAGAAAGAAAAGGAAAAGAGGAGGAAAGAGAAAAAGAAAGGGAAAAAGGAAAAGAGAAAGAAAAAAGGAAAAACCCAGAAGGAAAGAGGTGTAGAAACGGTATCCAGGTTGGTGTACACATGTTTTTGAAGTTTTTATGTGTTTTGATTTGAATTTGAGATTTTGGATAATTTAGTAAATATATGTTTATATTGTTTTTCTATTTGAAAAATTTCGATTTGATCGTATATTGAGTATTATGTTTTAATCGTATTTTGATTCATTGAATATGTTGAAATAACTGGTTTCAGAATACCGCATGAACAAATCGTTGAATTTTTATGAAATTATGTATATATGTTTTCCGAATATTGAATGAATTTTTATATTAGTTAAGTTTAAATTCGATTTGTGAATTACAGATATTATGTAAAAATATTGTATTGAAACGGCCTTAGGATACTTGGACATAGAAATGGATATAGGAGGTTGGTATACCAGCTGGGTTCATTTGGCAGTACTGCACCGATATTGATATTGATGTGATATTTAATGTACCTCCCCATGGATTCGTCCAGGGGTAGGGAGACACGTACCTCTCCAAGGATTCGTCCTGGAGTGGGGAGACACGTACCTTTCTAAGGATTTGTTCCTGGGATAGGGAGATATGTACCTCTCTAGGTTCCGAACACTCGGTCTTAGAGTAGGGAGATACGTACCACCCTCAGGATTCGTCCTAGGGTTGGGAGTTATGTTCGACAGACAGCCACTGAGGTCGAACGACCCATATTCCAGTCCTGGATTATGTTGAGTATTCCAGAGGGCCAAAATTGAGATTGATTTGAAAAGAAGTGATTATAAAAGAATTTATGATTCAGTTTTGTATGGATTGTTAATTGAATACAGTTATTTCTAGTGAGTTGATTTTATATGATTTATTTCCGTGTTTGATTTGAATAATAATATGTTTATATACGATTATAGTGTGAGATTTTTATTATAGAAAGTTATTTATGATTTTGATAAATGAGTTTAGTGTACACCCACTAAGCTATATGCTTAGCGCGTCGGTTTTTATCGCGCGTAGGTAACAGGGATACTGAGGCAAAAGATTGAAGAGAGAGTCGCAGGCAGAGATTCAGAGTCACCTCATTTTGGGTAGATATATATTCTTTTTGTATAATATAGATTGTTATGTATGCATATACAGAAGTATGTAAAGATGTTATATATTTGTGTTTTGTAATTAATTGTTTTATGATTTCTATTTTTCATTTTTGAAGGACTGTAAATACTGAATTATGAATTGTTTTATTTAAAAACTGTTTGGAAGTCGCACTAAACGGTAGAGTGCGAGTTGGTTTGATAATTGATTTAGAAGTGTTGAAATTGTTATATATATTGGATTTGTTTTGTTGAAAACAAGTTTTGAGAAATCAGAAAAATAGAGGAAACTCTGCTGAAATTTTGAAAATCGTTTTGATGGGCTCACTCGAAAAGGTTTTTAAATTATCAATTATATGGTTTTCAGATTATAAACAGAATAAAGAAAAGTTTTGAAAACCCGAGTAGCGCTCCCTGGGTCGATCTAGTCGGGTCGGGTCAGAGGGTGTTACAGGGCAGACCTTATTTAGGTCAGTGAAGTCCACACACATCCTTCATTTTCCGTTTTTCTTTTTTACTAGTACCACATTCGCTATCCACGAAGGATACTGTGATTCTCGGATAGAGCCTGCGGCGAGAAGTTTTTCAACTTCTTCCCTTATGGCTGAGTTTCTTTCGGGGTTGAAATGGCGCCTCTTATGGATCAATGGTTTCGCGTCGCCATGCACCGCCAACCCATGAGAGATGGTAGTAGGATTGATCCCCGGCATGTCGGCGTGACTCCACACAAAGATATCTTTGAACTCTTGGAGCAGTTTCGTCAAATCTTTTTTAACTTTCGGCTTTAGTTTTTCTTCTATTCTGACCACTTTCTCGGGAAAACTTTCGTCGAGAATCACATTTTCGGTGGGTTCCACTTCGCCATCGCTTTCTCGTGCCATAGGCTCTTGCGGGTTTAAGGCGAACTCTTTGGGGACTTCAGCGTTTCCTTCTCCGTCCGCGAGCTTTGATTGCTATAATGTTTTGGTGATTTGGCAAACTTCTGCTTTTCCTTTTCCTTTTCCTTTGAAAGCGGACAGGTTGGTTTGCCTGGCGATTCCCTGACAGCCATTTATTTCTCCGACTCCGTTCTCCATCGGGAGCTTGACTTTTAATGAACACTTAAATTTGTATAATAATAAAGGTTAAAACCATTATTTTATACTATTAGTGTCATCAAATTACCTAACTTATTTATAACTACACTTAATTGTTAAACTTTCTATTTTGATGCAGGTTCAGTGTAATGGGCATAACTTTGCACTCAAATATCCAATCACTACGTTCTTGATAGTGTTGGAAAGATAACTCATAGCCCTATAAGTTTGGTTTGTAAACTCTTATCAGATTTGGACTCCTTTGAAGACAAATATTGGATTATCTTGGGCTGGTATGCATGGCCGCGTCAATTGGGCAGTCTTCACTCTTTGGGCCATAACTTTCTCCAGCAATTTCCAAATATTATGAGTCTTATCATTCTAGAAATATAAGAGGATTATCTACAACTTTGATGTTTATCACGAGATCAAATTGTCAAAGGAACGGTGCCTAATTTGGTGGACACGTCGACGCATGTGTGGAAGACACCAAAGTTGACAACTTTACCTTACCAAATTCAATCAACTTGCATTAATTTATTCCTACCATTTTTGACTTGTTTGCCTCTCAATGTGTCTATAAATAGAGGTTTTGTAAAAGCTTGAGGCCAGCTTGGGTTCCTTGCCAAGTTCACCTTACATTGTTGTATTGTTGAACTTTTGTGATAATCTAATTTCTCTCTTGCTCATTTTATTTCTTTTACTTGTTTTCTTTCTTCTATCATGAGTAGCTAAATTCTCTTTTTGCTAAGGTGAAGGGTGAAGCTCTTGGTATGTGAATAAAGATTTATTTAACTCTTAACATGGTCTTAAAGTTTATATTCATTTGTGTAAATTTATCTACATGTTTTATATTACTTTTCTTATTTAATTGAATTTTCATCTCTTACTCTTATGTGAAGTGGGGATCTTGACTTATTGTAGACAATTCTTGGCACAATGAATACTTGAATCCGTCTAGAACCGCATGGTTATACCCGCATCTGGCAAAGGAATCTTGATTTATGGTAGTTGATTGGCACAATAAGTACTTGAACCCATTTAACATAAGGAGTGTAGAGTACCCATTGTAATATAACTAAAAGAAAAGAAATATAACTTGATAGATGTGTAAAGAACTTAAATGGTCTAACTTCCGATTGGAACCTCCTTTGTGTGTGGATTCCAATTGAGTGATAAAAAAAGAGTTAAATATAACTTAAACCATATACCAAGAGTGGAACCTCTAACCTTAGCATATTTTAATTTAATTTGTTTCACCATTATACCTACCTTCATTTTATAATATTTGTTTTCCTATTATATTTTCCTTGTAGATTTTTGTTGGTTTTTGCAGGATCTAAATCTTCTTCCTCTTGGATCAACCCCGGTCTCACCGAGTTAATTTATTACTTCGACACTCCTGCACTTGGGAGTAGAAATCCATTTTCTAGACGTGTCAAGTTTTTGGCGCCGTTGCCGGGGAAGTATTATTTGGTGTCCAAAACCATCAAAATTCTTTTCATCTTTTTCATTTTCTTTTTCTTGTAAATAATATTATTTTTGGTGTTTTTGTTTTCTTTTATTCTGTTTCATTTAAGATTTGCATGAGAGCTTGGTCACGTACACCGACTGGTAGACTTGTTAGGAGCTCCCCATCTTCATTTGAAAATATGGCAGAAAACGAAGTTGAAAGAGTCGCTGATCTCGGGGACAATCGTTCCCAACACAATGATCATGCACAACCTAGAACACTTAGAGACTACATGAACCCCACAAGAACTAGTGCTCCATCATGTCTAGTTTTTCCTCCAGATGCATCTCATTTTAACTTTAAGCCGGGTATTATTCAACTTCTATCCAAATTTCATGGATTAGATGCCGAAAACCCATACCTGCATTTGAGAGAGTTTGAGGAAGTGTGCAACACTTACAATGACACAAATTGTAGCATGAACACCATCAGACTAAAGCTTTTCCCTTTCT
This sequence comes from Xanthoceras sorbifolium, assembly GCA_003430845.1. Classification (NCBI taxonomy): domain Eukaryota; kingdom Viridiplantae; phylum Streptophyta; class Magnoliopsida; order Sapindales; family Sapindaceae; genus Xanthoceras; species Xanthoceras sorbifolium. The sequence goes on along the minus strand of CM010617.1, from coordinate 10,194,417 downwards.
CTTTGAAAGATAAAGCTAAAACATGGCTGCACAATCTTAGGTCTAGATCTATTGGTAATTGGGATGAAATGCAGGAACAGTTCTTGAAAAAGTTCTTTCCTCATCATAGAACAAATTCCTTCAAAAGACAAATTACCACTTTCAGCCAAAAACCAGGAGAGGCCCTTTACCAATGTTGGGAGAGGTACAAAGAATTTCTTAATTCTTGTCCTCACCATGGTTTTGAAACATGGAGACTAGTCACACACTTTTACGAGGGTTTAACACCCCAAGGTAGATAAATGGTCGAAATGATGTGTAATGGAGAGTTTGGAGATAAAGACCCTGAAGAGGCACTAGACTACCTAGACCTATTAGCAGAGAATGCTCAAAATTGGGACATTACAGGTACCCAAGAGGCACCGAGCAAAGCTCAAGCCTCTACATCTAGTGGAGATATTTACAACCTTAGGGAAGAACATGACATTCAAGCCAAATTTGCATCTCTAGCTAGAATGGTCGAAGCCTTAGAATTGAAAAAGAGCGGTCACCTAAAATCCGCTCAAGAAATTGTGTGTCACATATGTGATACCAATGACCATTCAACTAAGGAGTGCCCAACTCTGCCTGCATTCAAAGAATGTCTCCATGAACAAGCCAATGTCCTAAACACTTTCAAAAGGCCAAATCCTAACCCATACTCACAGACCTACAATCCAAGTTGGAGAAATCACCCAAACTTCAGTTGGAGGAATGATAATCATGCACAATCTTCACAACCACCACATTCTCAAGGTCACCAAAACTTTCAAGGCACTCAAGGTTATGCACCTTATGTCCCACAGTTTAGGAAAAACCTTGAGGAAACATTGCACTCATTTATTGAAAAGCAAAGAGACCATTAACAATCAAACTTCACAAACCTTGTCCGATTTAAAAGACACTTTTGCTAAGATTGCCTCAACACTCACCATCCATGAAAAAGGAAAATTTCCTTCTCAACCTCAACCAAATCCTAAGGGTCAATACAATCTAGAAGAGGGTAGTTCAGGAAGTCAACACATGGACCAAGTTAAATCGGTCATAACTCTTTGCAATGGTAAGATTGTCGAAAAATCTATTCTTGATCCTTGTGAGAAAGATGATAAGTCTATCTCCAAGAGTAAGGAAGGGGTTGATGAGCTTAAGAAAAGACCAAACTCCCACCTGTAGCCCCATTTCCTCAAGCATTGAACAATCCAAGGAAATTGAACCACAATCCTGAAATTTATGAAATTTTCAAACAAGTGAAGGTCAATATTCCTTTGTTGGATGCTATTAAACAGGTTCCTTCTTATGCAAAATTTTTGAAAGATTTGTGCACTGTGAAAAGAAAATTGAATGTGAAAAAGAGAGCCTTTTTAGCAGAACAAGTAAGTTCGATTCTTCAAAACAATAATTCTATGAAATATAAGGACCCTGGTTGTCCCACAATTTCATGCATTATTGGAGAGCATAAAATTGAACAGGCTTTACTTGATCTTGGTGCTAGTGTTAATTTACTTCCATATTCAGTTTATCAAGAACTTGATCTAGGTGAGTTAAAACCAACTTTCATAACTCTTTTACTTGCTGATAGATCAATTAAAGTGCCAAGAGGGATAGTGGAAGATGTGTTAGTACAAGTCGATAAATTCATATATCCTGTGGATTTTATTGTCTTGGATACACAACCTGTTGCTAATGGGTGTAAACCAATTCCTGTTATTTTAGGCCGCCCATTTTTAGCAACCTCTAATGCTTTGATTAATTGCAGGAATGGCGTAATGAAGATGACATTTGGAAATATGTCACTAGAGCTTAATGTTTTCAACATGTGCAAACAACCACAAGATGAAGGTGATGAAAATGAAGAAGCAAACATGATTGAAGCTATTGTTGAAGATCATCTTCAAGCAGGGAGTTCTTCTGATCCTCTGGAAACTTGTTTAGTTAATTCATTTAAGTCAAGCATGCAGCTAGATCCTACTGTTTCTAATATATGTTCGTTGCTTGATTGTACCCAGGTGATGGAGAACAAAGGTTAGAAGCCGAAATTTGAAGAATTGAGACCTGTCAATGAAAGTAAACAAGAAGAAGTACCCAAACTAGAATTGAAGCTATTACCTGAAGGACTGAAATATGCATTCCTTGGTGAAGAACAAACTTACCCGGTGGTAATTTCTTCAACTCTTACCAACGAACAGGAAGGTAAATTGATAGAGGTACTTAAAAGGCATAAAAATGCAATTGGGTGGACTTTAAAAGACATAAAAGGCATTAATCCGTTAATATGTACACATAGAATACATCTAGAAGATAATGCTAGAACATGTCAACAGCCCCAAAGAAGATTAAATCCACACATGAAAGAGGTAGTAAGAGGTGAAGTTCTTAAGCTACTTGATGTAGGAATTATCTACCCTATTTCTGATAGTAATTGGGTAAGTCCAACAAGTAGTCCTTAAGAAATCTGGAGTCACAGTGGTAAAAAATGAAAAAGGAGAGTTAATACCAACGCGAGTCTCATCTAGTTGGCGGATGTGTATTGATTATAGAAAATTAAATGCGGCCACTAGAAAAGATCATTTTCCCTTACCATTTCTTGACCAAATTCTAGAAAGAGTGGCAGGACATCCCTACTACTGTTTTCTTGATGGATACTCAGGTTATTATCAAATTCCCATAGCACTAGAGGACCAAGAAAAGACAACATTCACATGTCCCTTTGGCACCTTTGCATTTAGAAGGATGCCTTTTGGCCTTTGTAATGCTCCTGCGACATTTCAAAGATGTATGTTGAGCATTTTTAGTGACATGGTTGAACATTTTTTAGAGGTTTTTATGGATGATCTAACAGTGTTTGGAAATTCATTTGATAATTGCCTTGAAAATTTAGAAAATGTCTTAAAAAGATGTGAAGAAAAAGGTTTGGTGTTAAATTGGGAAAAATGTCATTACATGGTCACCTTTGGAATTGTCCTAGGACATGTGGTTTCTTCTAAGGGAATTGAAGTTGACAAAGCAAAAGTTGAATTAATTGCCCATTTGCCTCCACCAAAAATGGTTAGGGATGTTCATCTTTCCTAGGCCATGCAGGATTTTATAGGAGATTCATTAAAGACTTTAGTGCAATATCTAGACCTCTTTGTAATCTCTTAATAAAAGATGCACCATTTGACTGGACTCAAGATTGTCAAAAATCTTTTGATAAGTTGATTAGCCTTTTGACAACTGCTCCTATCATGCAATCCCCTGATTGGTCTCTGCCTTTTGAGTTGATGTGTGATGCTAGCTATTTTGCTGTCGGTGCCGTGCTAGGGCAAAGGAAGGAAGGTAAGCCTTATGTCATTTATTACGCAAGTAGAACTTTGAATAGTGCACAAATGAATTATACTACTATAGAAAAAGAACTACTTGCTGTAATATTTGCATTAGAAAAATTCCGATCTTATTTAATTGGCTCTTCAACTATTGTTTTCACTGATCATGCTGCTGTGAGGTACTTAATGTCTAAACAGGATGCCAAGCCTAGATTGATACGTTGGATTTTGTTGCTCCAAGAATTCAACATCACAATCAAAGATAAAAAAGGAGCTGAAAATGTTGTTGCAGATCATTTGTCAAGACTTACAACAAACTCATCCTTGGACATAACACCTATCAATGACTCTTTTCCAGATGAGTTTTTGTTTTCTATTAGTAAAATGCCATGGTATGCTAACATTGTCAATTTTCTTGTAACAGGAGAGATGCCATCTCAATGGACAGCACAAGATAAGAAAAAGTTTCTGACATAGGTTAGAAATTTTTATTGGAATGACCCATACCTGTTCAAGTATTGCCCTGATCAAATTTTTCGTAGATGCATACCCGACAATGAGGTAAGTAGTGTCATTAAATTTTGTCATACAGAAGCATGTGGGGGTCATTTTTCGTCAAGGAAAACGGCTGCAAAAATCTTACAATGTGGATTTTATTGGCCAACTCTATTCAAAGACACCTACACATTCTGCAAAACTTGTGAAAATTGTCAAAAACTGGGGGCCATTTCTAAACGGCACATGATGCCCCTAAACCCTATACTTGTCATTGAAATATTTGATTGTTGGGGGATAGATTTCATGGGCTCATTTCCATCATCATTCGGTTTTGTTTACATTCTAGTCGCAGTTGACTTTGTCTCCAAATGGATCGAGGCAATTCTATGTCGAAATAATGACCACAAAATAGTTGTCAAATTTTTGAAAGAAAATATTTTGAGTCGTTTTGGAATTCCTCGAGTCATTATAAGTGATGGGGGGAACATATTTTTGCAACAAAGTCTTTGAGTCTCTAATGAAGAAATATGGGATTACACACAAAGTTGCTACCCCTTATCACCCTCAGACAAGTGGACAAGTTGAACTAGCTAATCGAGAGATAAAACAAATTTTAGAAAAAACGGTTAATCCAAATAGCAAAGATTGGTCACTTAGACTAAACGATGCATTTTGGGCTTACCGTACTGCTTTCAAAACATCTTTGGGTATGTCACCCTATCGATTAGTTTATATGAAACCTTGTCACTTGCCTGTGGAACTGGAGCATAAAGCTTACTGGGCTATCAAAACTTTTAATTCAAACATTGATGATGCTTGCAAATTACGTAAGCTACAACTGAATGAACTTGAGGAATTAAGAAATGATGCATATGAGAATTCGAGAATTTATAAAGACAGAACCAAAGCCTTTCATGACAGATCAATTTTAAGAAAAACATTTGATGTTGGGCAAAAAGTTTTACTTTATAATTCTCGACTTCACATATTCCCTGGAAAATTGAGATCTAGGTGGAGCGGTCCATTTGTTGTGAAACATGTGTATCCTTATGGGGCCATTGACATTGAAAACCCTAAGAATGGTAACGTGTTTAAAGTGAACGGTCAAAGACTTAAACCATTTCTAGAAAATCAAGTTTTCGAAGAAGTGACTCTTCCTTTTTCAGACCCATGTTATGAAAACCATTGATATGATTTGAATTGGGTTTGCATATTTATTTCTAACTCTAATATTTTGTGATTGCAGGCTAATTTTGTATTTTTCTTTTTCTTTTTCCTTCTTCTATTTTCCCGGTTAAATGGCAGATAACGGTACTCCGTGACTTTTCAAGTCGGTGTTTTCAGTCTCCCATAATAGCTGAAAAAAAAATAAAAAAATAAAAAAATCTTGCTTTATACATTCTCTTTTCTCTCTTTTCTTTTTCGCAAAAATGGAAGAAATTCTCGAGAAATTGAAAAATCGTTTTCTCTTACTTCCTCTAAAAGCTTTGATGAAAATTTACAAAGAACGGTCCGAAAGATTAAGAATGCTAATGTGCAAGGGCATCCCTGTTGAGGTACGTTGGCTGATTGAAGCCAATGTAAAATTGGTAGGTGAGTTCTCTGATTCATTTATTACTTACATGCCTGGTCTGGGTAAAAGCAGTTACGCAAAGAAAAGAAGAGCAAAGAAATTGGGTGTATGTTAAAAGTGTGCTCGCACGACTTGTGACACACACTGTCGTTCTCTTGGAATGGTGTCTGTAAATCGAGAAGATAAAATACAATTCATTAAGGATGGCTTGAGTAAGGAGTCATTAGACAATATTTTGTTGACTCTTGAGACGCATCCTAGTGGATATGTGCATATTGCAATTCTTGCTTTATGGAATCAATTTCAAAAAGAACAGGAGCGATACAGTCTTGGGAATCTGACTTTAAAAGACCCTGTTTACCAATTTATAAGAAAATTGGATGGAAAGCCTATCCTCGACCCATAGAGGGCGTTCAAGCCGTTTCTGGACGTAAAACCAGAGGAAGATGTGAGGCACAATCACAACTACTTGTACAGATACAGGTCAACCACTCTTTTTGACATTTTATACTCTAGACTAACACCCATCTGCCATTGCAGACCTAGTCATATAGCTTCCATGATTTCATATTCTTTATGGGCACTATAAATAACACTTCTCTATCTTCTCCAGTTCTCACAACCCTTCAAATTTCCAAAAAAAAAAAAAAAAAGCGTGCATAACAATGGCAAACACCATCTCACGCCGCTTTACCAATATTTGTGTCTTTTGTGGGTCTAGTTCTGGTAAGAATAGAGAATTTGAGGAAGCTGCTGACCAGCTTGGTAAGGTATTAGCAGAGAAAAAGATTCATCTAGTTTATGGCGGAGGTAACCTTGGGTTGATGGGTCGTGTCTCAAAAGCTGCTTATGATGGCGGCAGTCAAGTTTTGGGTGTCATCCCAAAAGCTTTGAGTGTGGGGGGTGTTACAGGAAATACAATTGGGGAAGTGCAGATTGTTTCAGACATGCATGAACGCAAGGCTGAAATGTTTAGTCATGCTGATGCATTCATAGCCTTACTAGGGGGATTTGGAACCTTAGAGGAACTCTTTGACGTCACCTCATGGGCCCAACTCAAAATCCATCAAAAACCAATAGGCTTGTTGAATATTTATGATTTTTATGATGGTCTGTTGTCTTCCCTAGATCATGCTGTGGAAAACCAATTTATCTCACCTCTAGCTCAACGTATCATTGTCACTGCTTCTAATGTTCATCAATTGATTGAACAATTAGAAGCTTTTGTTCCCGAATATGACATTGCCACATCTAAGTTAGATTGGTCAGTTGCTGAGGGTAGCAAAAAGCGTAGATTGGCTTGACCTATGTATTTTGTTTTTCCTTTCTTTATTTCCCATTTCTGTTTTCAATAAATATGTTATTTTTAGCTTGTTCTAGTATGTTACAGGTTTTTCTTTTCATTAATCTTTGGTTCAGGTAATTTCTTCTACACTCTCTCTTTATCTTTAGACATTGAGGACAATGTCTTTATTTGGTTGGGGGGAGGGATAGTTGATAATATTTGTGATAACTTTTATGATTATTTATTTTTATGCTAAAAAAAAAAGGAAAAAAATAAAATAAATAATAGGTGTTATCATTTCATCTCGAATTTTTTTAAATTTATTAAGAGACTTCACTATTTATCTTAGTTTGACTATTCAAATCTATGAACTCTCAAATATAAATTAACTTTCATGCTCATATACCCAAAGCAAGTGTTCATAAACTACTCTTCTCACACACATACTTTGACATTTGATCATGGGTTGCAAATTGAAGATTATTAAGAGTCTATTCTTGTGGGTTAACAAAATCAACAACCAAAGGTAGTGAATCCTCTTCTTCCTCTCTTGCTCATTTTAAAAAAAAAAAGGTAATAATAAATTATGGATACGTTTGGTTTCGAAGCCTTCTTAACTCGAGTAATTAAGTCCGTAGGGGTGTCTCAACACCTAATGCCCTAAGGTCAACTGATCTGGGAGCCATTGACCTAAAGCTCGCTACATGGGTTAAGAAGAAAGCTTAAGGGAACTAGACATTGCACTATCCACTATTACTATATAAATCTGGTTACATTTTAACCAGAGTGATTAAGTCCGTAGGGGTGTCTCAACACCTAATGCCTTAAGGTCAACTGATCTGGGAGTCATTGGCCTAAAGCTTGCTACATGGGTTATGAATGTACTATATATCTTCTTCTTAAAAAAAGAGAGAGAGAGAGAGAGAGAGAGAGAGAGAGAGAGGGGAAGAAATACATTGCTCTGCCTAAGGAAGTTATTTTGGAAGAAACATTAGAATAGAACTTTGATATTTTCGGTGAAGCCCCATGAACTTATGTCAACTTATAATGAGCACAAAGAAGGTTTGTCAATATCTTGTCTAAGGGTACATGTTGCACACAAAAATGAAGAAGACAAATTAAATATTTTTGTCGAGAGTTCATCTATTTGGATAGAACAAACGGAGAATGGGTAAATGAAGACTTAGATATAAATTTGAAAAATCATTATGAAATGATAACGTTTTAATTGCTAGGGACTAGCAATAAGCTGGTTGGGGGGTGTGATGAACACTTAAATTTGTATAATAATAAAGGTTAAAACTATTATTTTATACTATTAGTGTCATCAAATTACCTAACTTATTTATAACTACACTTAATTGTTAAACTTTCTATTTTGATGCAGGTTCAGTGTAATGGGCATAACGTTGCACTCAAATATCCAATCACTACGTTCTTGATAGTGTTGGAAAGATAACTCATAGCCCTATAAGTTTGGTTTGTAAACTCTTATCAGATTTGGACTCCTTTGAAGACAAATATTGGATTATCTTGGGCTGGTATGCATGGCCGCGTCAATTAGGCAGTCTTCACTCTTTGGGCCATAACTTTCTCCAGACAATTCCACATATTATGAGTCTTATCATTCTAGAAAGATAAGAGAATTATCTACAACTTTGATGTTTATCACGAGATCAAATTGTCAAAGGAATGGTGCCTAATTTGGTGGACAAGTCGGTCCATGTGTGGAAGATACCAAAGTTGACAACTTTACCTTACCAAATTCAATCAACTTGCATTAATTTATTCCTACCATTTTTGACTTGTTTGCCTCTCAATGTGTCTATAAATAGAGGCCTTGTAAAAGCTTGAGGCCAGCTTGGGTTCCTTGCCAAGTTCACCTTACATTGTTGTATTGTTGAACTTTTGTGATAATCTAATTTCTCTCTTGTTCATTTTATTTCTTTTACTTGTTTTCTTTATTCTATCATGAGTAGCTAAATTCTCTTTTTGCTAAGGTGAAGGGTGAAGCTCTTGGTATGTGAATAAAGATTTATTTAACTCTTAACATGGTCTTAAAGTTTATATTCATTTGTGTAAATTTATCTACATGTTTTATATTACTTTTCTTATTTAATTGAATTTTCATCTACTTTTCTTATTTAATTGAATTTTCATCTCTTACTCTTATATGAAGTGGGGATCTTGACTTATTGTAGACAATTCTTGGCACAATGAATACTTGAATCCGTCTAGAACCGCATGGTTATACCTGCACCTCTGACCAAGGATTCTTGATTCATTGTAGACAAACAACACCATAAATACTTGAATCCGTCTAGAACCGCATGGTTATACCTGCATCTGGCAAAGGAATCTTGATTTATGGTAGTTGATTGGCACAATAAGTACTTGAACCCATTTAACATAAGGAGTGTAGAGTACCCATTGTAATATAACTAAAAGAAAAGAAATATAACTTGATAGATGTGTAAAGAACTTAAATGGTCTAACTTCCGATTAGAACCTCCTTTGTGTGTGGATTCCAATTGAGTGATAAAAAAGAGAGTTAAATATAACTTAAACCATATACCAAGAGTGGAACCTCTAACCTTAGCATATTTTAATTTAATTTGTTTCACCATTATACCTACCTTCATTTCATAATATTTTTTTTCCTATTATATTTTCCTTGTAGATTTTTGTTGGTTTTTTGCAGGATCTAAATCTTCTTCCTCATGGATCGACCCCGGTCTCACTGGGTTAATTTATTACTTCGACACTCCTGCACTTGGGAGTAGAAATCCATTTTCTGGACGTGTCAACTTTGAGGCAGTAGGTGGCAGTTATTGCCCTTGTCTTGTTAAGGAAGGGTCTCCCCAGTAGTGCATTGTAGGGCCAGTTTGGTATATCCACCACCACGAATTCCAACAAAACCGTCTTTCTACAAAGTTTGGTACCGATTCGCACTGGTAACATTACTGTCCCCCATGGCCTGATTTCTGACCCGCCAAATGCACGGAGTGGCGTGTCAAACTGTTCCAAGTCCTTGCGTTGGATACCTAGTTGTTCGAAAATGGAGAGGTGGAGGATGTCGGTGGAACTTCCATTGTCTATCATGATTCTGTGCACGTTCCTGTGCGCGATTTGGAGTTCCACAACTATCGCATCATTTGGTTTGGCATTGATTCCCAGACCGTCTTCTACAGTGAACGAGATAGGGTCTCAACCTTCTCGCAGTCTTTTCTCGTCTCCTTGCACGGAGTTCACAGTTGAAAATTCCCAGTGTTGGAATGCTTCCCGGATTTCTGACTTTCTTTCCCTGTTGCTAGCACCCGTTGCTGGGCCCCCATGTATGGTGTTGATGGGGCTAGCCTTTGGGCTTTCCGATCATCTGTCAGGTTTTTTAGGGCTTCGGGGGCGACCCTGTCTCGCAGGTCCCCTTGGGCACTCTGGTCCCTTATCTGCTGGTCCCCTTGGTTGCCTTTGAGTGTTGTCGCCATCCCTCCTTACTATGAACTCCTTCAGGTGTCCGTCTCTGATCAGGTTTTCGATGTGATCCTTGAGTTGGAAACATTTAGAGGTGTCGTGGCCATGGTTGCGGTGGAAACGACAATATTTATCCTTATCTCTTTTTTGGGGAGCCGACATCATTTTTCCGGGCCATGTCACTATCCCTATATTCTGTGCAACTGACAATATCTCCTCCTGTCCTTGTGTCAAAGGCATATATCGATCAAATCTTCATTCAGGCCTCCTTGTTTCTCGCTACCGGTTATTGACCTCTCGGCGATCATCTCTAGGACCTTTTCCTTTGAAATGGTCACTGCTTACTCTGTTGGGATAATTTCTTTGGCGTTCTGGTCCGTTAGGTTGTCCTCCATGTACTAGATTGCCGCATTGGGCGATCTCTTCTTCTTCAGCACGCACATAGTCAGTAGTTGTTTCTACCATTTTCGGGTAGGTCTTTGGTCGTTGTTTTCTCAAATGGAAAGAGAACGCTCCGCTTTGCAGCCCGTTGGTGAATATGTTTATAGCAGCAACGTCGTTGAAATCCTCTACCTGGACTGCTTCTCGGTTGAAACGGGATAGGTAGGTTCTGATGGGCTCCCCATTTCCTTGCTTTACCGAAGATAAATGAGATAGGGACTTCTTTCGCTGAACGCTTCCCATGAACTGTCGGGAGAAAGCGCGGCCAAATTGTTTGAAACTATCGATGCTTCGTTGGGGGGGAGCTGTCAGAACCAGCTCCCAGCGAGGTCTCCAAAGGTGATTGGAAAAGCTTGGCACAACAGTCAATCATCCCTTGTCTGGGTACCCATGAGGGTGGTGAAATGGGATATATGTTCGACTGGGTCCCTGTCTTCCTTATACTCCATGACATTTGGCATTTTGAAGCTCCTCGAGAACCTCTTTGCTAATACTTTATCAGTAAACTTATTTGTCGCCGCTCCGGTATAGTCGGCTGGACATTTGGAGCTGGGTCCTTTTCGACGGACTTGCTCAAGTCCTTCCTTCAGTTGTTGGATTTCTCTTCGCATGGACTCTCTCTCGTCGGTCGATGCTTTGCTGGGACTTGTCAGGCGACTTCTCAGCGTGTTCATTGAGCTTTCGTCAGCTTCACTATTGTCTGACTGCCATTTTATTTTAGTTGGCTTTACCTTCGAGACAGAGACGTGTTTTCTCTTGCTTTCTCTGCGGCGTTTCCTTTGGCGTCGTCTCGAATCTCCTTTTGTTGATGAGTTGCCTATAGTTTGAGATGAGGATTCACGTGTGAAAGGAGCTGAAAGGGGTAGTACCTCCTTCCTCTTGGCTCTACTGCGTTTATCGATGTTTCAGTCGTTAGGTCCCGTGCTTCCTCATTGTTTCCCTCTAAGGGGGGGTGATCCTGCTACCCACTATTTCCATTAGTTTTTGGAGGTGATACTCCGCTTCGTCAGCGTCTTTGGTCGATATCACTGTGGACGGGGTTACAGGAGGAGGTTGGGACGCTGCTGGCACGCTGTCGGGTATGATGAACCCAAGGAGGGTCTGCCTTATTAGAGATAAAGGATTCTCCGAGATGGTCGTTTGCTGGGGGCTGCGCTTCTTTTCTGGATTGACAGAGTCCATGACAAGGTTTCCTCAGAAGAATGTGCTTCAGCCCTCGTTCTAGCGCCAAATTGTTGACGGTAAAAAATGAATTCTACAGTCAACGATGGTCAAAGAAACCAAATAAGGGGATTATTAGCTTGGTCAGGTGATTGGAGTAAGATTGCCTGAGATATCTGTCTCCCGTTTGAGGCTTCCTTGGGGAGACACCGTGGTCGCAGGTAACGTTCTCGCAGCAAGCTTATGCGCTCCTGCGACCTCTAAAGTTAAACGATGCCGTTTTTGAGAGATGAGAGGAAACAGTCCTTCCTCTTTCCTTTTCTTGATGCTTGGTTGCTTAGGTGGCAGTTTTCTAAAAGATTATACTCATAACAGTATGCATGATGGATGGTCAGATTCTCAAAGAAGACCCCTAATTAACATTATGGCAGTTTGTGAGAGTGGACTCTTACGCCTTTTTGTACCGTAAGTATACGAGATAGGCACAAATAATAATGTGTGAGTAAATTATCGTCTTCACAGGGATATGTAGGTGTTGAATACTAAAATTAACCAAGTCTATATCTATTTAAATAAATCAAAATGGCTACAAAAATAATTAATTAAAACTAAATAAAATGAAATAAAAAGTGAGACTTGGATAGAAGGGAGAACTACATAGGATTTCCGACTTCACTAATTATGTCTTAATGAATGGAAATAAAAATGTAATGAACATGAGTTATTATCGGTTGATGATCATGTTAACTAAATTATTCAAAGTCCTCTATTGAGATAAATCGAACATATTCCCACATACACTAATATCCTATCTCTCGATGAATATCCAACTGTATGAGAATACATTAATAATAATAACACTAACAATGATCACACAAAATAAGTTAATATATCTCTATTTAACACCAAAATCATTGAGTATTTTAATGAACACGTTATGAGTGTCACCTCTCGGTTCATAACTCACAACAACAAAATAAACTAAATACAGACCATTACACTTAGAGGCATTATAAACAAAATACTCACTCAACCAAATAATAATTAACAACTAAAACAATTTATAAACCCATCCAAAATTCCATAAAAAGATCTATCATTATCCTAGCATATATATTTAGTTCTTAATCAAACAATTAAAACTAAATATTAAACCCGAAGTAAAAGTCATCCATATAAAAATAAAAAGAATACACATGAGCCAAAAAGAAAGAAAAACTCTTTTTGGATCGAGAATCGTTCGAAGTCACGTCTCTAGTCTTTTAGTAGCCATTCCTTCTCTCTTTTCTTCGTCTGCCCAAGCTCTCTCCCTTCCTCTCCACGGTTCTCCTTCAGTTTTCTATTTTCTTTCTCTTCGGGTCTGCTGGTTCTATCCCGAAGGCAGCTGTGCTATCTTTTTCTTCTCTTTTCCCGCAGCTCCAACCCTTTTTTCTCTCTCCCTAGCTGCTGGTCTGCTGGTCCTCTTTGCACTAGCTATGGTCTTTCTCGTCTGGTGGCAAGCTGCTCACAGCCCCTGTCCAAAAGCGTTGTCCCAGTCTCAACCCAGCTCCCCCTCAAGGCTGTTGCGCGAGCTCCCTTTTAAATGCAACAGCTAGGATAGCTGTTGCATGGGCGCGACTTGCACGCAGGTCGCGCGCAAGTGGCTGCCAAAGTTAAACGGTGCAAAATGCAAGGTTTAACTTAAGTTTTAAATTTTTTTTTTTTTCTTTTCAGCTCAAAATGGCAGCGTTTCACTAAGTGTATGGAACAACTTTCTGAAATTGCGCTTTTACCTGACTTTATGAGATGCTTATAGCTAGGTCCTTATTGCCAAGTTATGAAAATTGCACTTTTTCTCCAAAAATATATAACATCTTCACTTAGGTCCCTAAACCTGCACACTCAAGAAAAACATTAAAAACAATAAAAAATTACCTGGGAATAGAACAAAAGTAGGTAAAAACGGGTAAAGATGAAGGCCCATTTTTTATCAAGAAATGGAGCCAACATGGACCAATGTTCTTGAAAGCCATCAATTGTGAAAGAAAGTGCAAAGACAAGCATTTTACCTCCAACTTGCTCATTGAGTCCATTCGGCAAATTCGTCCACAAAATATAGTGTAAGTAATAACTGATAATGCTGCAGCTTGCAAGGCAGTGAGACTTCTTGTTGAGACAAAATTTCGACACATCTTTTGGACACCATATGTAGTCCACACCTTCAATCTTGCTTTGAAGAATATTTACTCACCATCGTCACATCTAATATATGATGATGTGATGGAACAATGTGGTTGGATTTTAAAGATTTCTAATGATGCTATGTTCATAAAAAAAATTATTATGAACCATAGTATGAGATTGTCCATGTTTAATAATCACTCCAAGTTAAAGTTGCTCTCAGTTGCTGAAACACGTTTTGCTTCTACAATGGTGATGCTTAAGAGCATATAGTAGTGAAAGATGAGATGTGTACAAAGAAGATGATATGGAGAAGGCGGGAACTGTGAAGGAAAAAATATTAGATGAATACTTTTGGGTTGATATTGACTATATAATTATCTTTACAGCTCCCATATATATGAGATGCTTTGGATGACCGACACAGATACACTTTGTCTTCACTTGGTTTATAAGTGGTCGGATTCTATGATAGAAAAAGTAAAGATTGCTATCTTTAGAAAATAACGGAAGCAATTAAATGAAGAATCAAGGTTGTTTGAGGAAGTGCATGGAATTTTGGTGGTGCGATGGACCAAAAGCAGTACATTATTCCATTGCTTAGCACATTATTTAAATCCTAGGTAATATTCTTTAGAGTCTTTATTATTTGCACTTTATTAAATTTTTCTATTTTGCTTTTATCATTATATTTTTATGATTTGTTTTTACTACTATATTTCTAGGTATTATAACAAGCAATGGTTTGAAGAGTGTCCCGGTCGTATTGCTCCACACAAAGACATTGAGATTCAAAGGGAAAGAAAAAAAATGTCTTGAGAGATATTTTTCTGATAAAAGTGAGCAAAGAAGTGTAAATAAGGAGTATGCCACTTTTTCTGCATGCATTGAAGATTTTTCAAGTTGGGATTCTATAAATGATTGAGGTTTTATAGCTCCAGTAAAATGGCGGGTTGTTCATGGAGCTTTCATACCAACTCTCCAATCCATTGCTTTAAAGCTCCTTGGACAACCTTGTTGATCTTCATGTTGTGAAAGAAATTGGAGTATCTACACTTTCATACCCTCTATAGGGAGGAACAAGATAACACCACAAAGAGATGAGGATTTGGTATATGTGCATACTAATCTTTGCCTTTTATCAAGAAGATCCTCAACCTACAATGAAGGTATATCTCAACTATGGGATGTTGGAGGGGATGATTTTGATTCAATGGACATGGAGAATGCTAGAATACAAGAGATTCCAGACCTTCTCTTGATGAACCGGACTTAGAGGCTATATTATTTAGTTCCGGTGACAATGTTAATATAGATGAATGAAGTTAGTTAATTAGAAATTAAGAATATGTATTATGAGTTTTATTTTTTTGGTTAAAATGATGTTTTATGAATTGACTGGTTTAATTATGAATGAAGTTATTTATGTTTTAAATATAAATATATGTTATTTTAATTATCGTATCATGATGTATCTTGTATTCTATTTTTTGGAGATTTGTCGTACCCCGATATCACGTCGTATCATATCCCTGTATCCTTATCCATGCAACTTAGGCTGTGAGAAATATCGAAGTGTATTGACGTCAAAGATCAATGGCTTTGTGGCTGAAAGAGGGTGACAAAGACACAAATTGTTTTTCACTCTAGAGTATCAATGAGAAGAAATCGTAACAGAATCAAAGGTCTTATAGATGAATAGGGGTGGTGGAGAGATCATTTGGAAGGAATGAAGAAGGTGATGATTGACTTTTATGGTAATCTTATTAACACATGTATTCCTTCAGCTGATGATCTGAATGTTGTGCTGGATGTTGTCCTTAAGAAGCTTGATGAAGGCATGAATAGAGTCATAGCTGCTAGGTTCACTATGGAGGATGTAAAGTTTGCTTTGAAGGGTATAGCTCTTTTGAAGGCTCTTGGGCCAAATGGACTCCCAGCTGCTCTTTATTAAAAGTATTAGGACATTGTGGGTGAAAAGATTGGTTGAGTTGTTCTTGTAGTCCTTAATTAGGGGGCCTCAATGGAGATTTTTAGTGAAGGGCTAGTGCCGTTGATTGCGAAGGTAATAGTGCTAGTCAGGGTTAAGGATAAAGGAGTATAAACCAATTAGCTTGTGTAATGTAACTTACAAGCTAATTCCTAAGATATTGGCCAACAAATTGAGGGGGTTTATAGAGTACATAATCTCATCCAATCATAGTGCTTTTGTTCCAGGGCACCTTTGAGAGGTAGAAAACAGGGTAAGAGGGGTAATATAGCCTTGAAATTAGATATGAACAAAGCATTCGATAGGGTGGAATGAGGCTTTATTATAGGAGTTATAGAGAGAATTGGGTTTGATGAGGGTTGGATCAATAAGGTTATGAAATATGTAACATCAGCATCACATTTCTTGTAACAACCCCTGACCCAATCCACACGGACTGAATCAGGAAGCGCTACTATATACTGAAATCTCTATTTCACTTTTATAAAATAATACTTTTAAAATTAAAATGTAAACTTTAATAATGACCCAATAAAATTTCTGAAAATTTCGCCAGAGTTTTCTCTATTTTTTTGACTTTCCAAAACCTATTTACAATTAAAATTCATAAAAATCAACACTTCTAAATTCTCAAAGCACTTTTGCGCACCTTTCCAAATTTAGTGCGACTTGCCAAATCAATTTATCACAATATTATTCATAATTATTCAAATAACATAAACATAAAATAAAATATCTACACAGCGGAAGTTCGTTAAATATGTACAAATATTTTCTGTATATGCATGTTGTATTAAAACATATATACTTATTACAAAAGGACTACCAAATATATAGGAACGATGTGACTCTGGACTCTGCTCCTGCAGTCTCTACTCTTCTCTGTCTTTGTCTCCCTTAAAACCTCTGTTACCTACGTGTGAGAAAACCCAACACGCTAAGCATATTGCTTAGTGGGTGTACACAAAATTGTATATATAAATATACTATATCAAATAATTCTATCTATTTATCGAAAATATAAATAACAAGTATATAAACAATATATGGGGCTCATGTCAAATCAAATTTTATATATATATATATATATTCAAAAAGTATAGTATTCAAAATCAATCAACAGACAAAATCTTCATAAGTTCTCAAATGCTTTCATATAACAAATCAGTTTTCATACTGGGCTCCTGACATACATAACATAAGTGTTCGGACTGGATTACTGGTTGTTCGGCATCGGACACTAACAGCGCTACCCGCCGAACATCAGATCAGAGTTGGACACCAACGGAGTTACCCGCTATAAATGTCTCATATCAGATTTTCAGATTCAGATTCAGATCAAAGCTCCCTACCCTAGGACCGGCACTTGGGGCCTGCACTATCCATAGGGTGGTGCATCAGAGTATATCGGCACAGTACTGTTCAGAAAAACCCAATTGACATGTCAACCTCCTATATCCATATCCATGTTCATATACATCAGAGCCATTTCACAAATCACTTTCTTATATTCAAATTTAACTTTCGAATATTTCAAATCAATAAACATATTTTTGAAATCCAAATTTCATCAATAATCATAAAAGAAATATACAAAAATCATATACGAGTATATTTCTCAACTCAATAATCACATCAAATCATTCAAATATATTTCTGAAACTAATGTTCACATCAAATCAATTCAAAATTATATTCGAATATATATCACAAACCAAAATTAAATCAAAATGCCCCAAAATCATTTTTCGATATATTTCACAAACATTATATAATCAAAATCACCTTCAACTATATTTCTCATAACAATATTAGAATCAAAACGTATTAAAATCAATTCATAATATTATTTACAATCAATATTTCGGATATAAACTATATTTCGAGAATCCGCAATTCAGATCATTCCAAAATCAACTTCAAACTATAAACTATAATCAATATAATTCAAATAACTCAACATTAATAAAATTCAATCAATCCGAAATATTCTGGAAAACTAAAAATTCGAAAACGAGTATACACCGAACCTGGATAATTCCCCCAACACTTTTCTTTTCCTTTTCCTCTTCCTTTCTTCTTTTTTTTTTTTTTTTTTCTTTCTCTCTTTGGCCGAGTTAGCTTCTAGTCCGGTTTTTGTTTTTGAGTTGCTGTGCCATTTTTTGTTTGACTATGTGTTTTTGTATTTGGCTTTTGTTTTTGTTATTTGAACAAGTGGAATTATTCCACTTGTCATATTTTTTCTATATATATATATATATATATATATATATATATATATATATATATATATATATATATATATATATTGGATTCATAAATCCTCCACTACCGCTTCAATATTCCTTTTTTTTGTTTGTTTGTTTGACCTTTCCACTAGCAATTTTATATATATTATATATCTTCTTAATTATAAATTGCTCATTTGCATTTCGTAAAATCCTACAATGGCACAAATTTACTATTAATTACATTCCATCTCGATAATTATTCCAAAAATATTCCACATTTATCCAATTACCAAATTGACTTCACCAATATTCAATTGGATCCATTATCATCTAAATACACCATGAAAATAATATTTCTAATGGGAGTTAAATCGGTTAAAATATATATATATCGAATATATATACTTTCCACCAATTTAAATCACATACTTGACTGTTGCATGCTTAATAATAATTAATAATAATATTTTTTATAATTATAAAAAACTAATGGCGTTACATTTCTTTTTATTAAATGGAGAGATAAAATGCAAAGTGGTTCCTAAAAGAGGCTTAAAACAAGAATGCACATTATTTCCTTACTTTTTTTTTTGGTGTGATCAGAGGGGTTGTTTGCTCTATTCTATAAAGTTGAAAACAGTAGTGTTTTACATGGTATTAAAGTGGCTAGATCAGCCGCGATGGTCTCACATCTGTTGTTTGCAGGTGATAGTTTGATTTTTGCAAAAGAAGATGTTGATGAATGTAAGAGTGTGAAGGAGATTTTGATGAAATATGAAGCTGTATTAGGGCAGTATGTGAATTTTGAAAAATATGCCTTATCATTCAGTCTAAACACTTCTCCAGAGTATATAGAGGCCATCAAAGTCATGTATAATTTGAAAATTGTTTTGTGCCACGACAAATATCTAGGTCTCCCCTCAATGATCAGTAGAAATAAAAGACAATTGTTTAGAGCTGTGAAAGACAAAGTATGGCAAAAGCTTTAGGGTTAGAAGCACAAGTTGTTTTCAGTTGGAGATAGAAAATTTCTAATAAAGGCTATGGCACAAGCAGTTTCCACTTATGCCATAAGCTGTTTTAGGCTTCCCAGCTTTTTGGCAACTGAAATTCAAGGGTTGTATGCAGGATTGTGGTGGGGTTTCAAAGACAAAAGGAAGAAGGCTCATCGGGTTGCATGGAATAAGATGTGCCAGTCCAAAGAAAATTGGGGTATGAGTCTCAGAGCAGTTGAGACCTTCAACCATGCTTTGCTAGCAAAGTAAGGATGAAAGCTGATTAGTAATACCTAATCTCTTATGACTCGGATCCTAAAGCCATGTACTATTCTAATTCCTCTTTTCTTAGCTGTGTTTTGGGCCATAATCCTTCTTATGTGTGGTGAAGTATCTTTTAGGAGAGGGAGATCCTTTTAAAGGGGATTAGGTGGGGAATTGGGGATGGCCAATGTGTTTCAATCTATGAGGATAATTGGTTGCTTAGGGATGATATGTCAACATTTTATCTCCAAGAGTGTTACCCGATGGGGTGACAATCTCGAGTTTAATTGAAAAGCCAAGACAGTGGAGTGAAGACGTGGTGAGGGGTCATTTCACTAAATATGAAGCAAAAATTACCTTGAATATCCCTTTGAGTTCTTTTCCTATAGAGGATTCACTTCTTTGGCATTTTGACAAGTGAGATGAGTTTTCAGTTAAAAGTGCTTACAAAGTAGCGTTGTATCAAAGGGATAAAAAAATTGTTTCTTGTTTTAAGGTCCTTTGCCTTTGTGGGAAAAACTGTGGAGTTTAAATATCCCTAAGAAGGTGAAAGTCTTTTGCTGGAAAGCTTGTAAAGAAGCTTTACCTACTTTGACACTTCTATATAGAAGGATATTGTGGAGTCACCTGTGTGCTCATTGTGTTTCGTTAGGATTAATCTGTGGATATGATTTAGGGTTGTAATCGTGCTAAGAAGTTTTGGAAGGAGTGCCCTGTGTTTCACATGCGGAAGAGTATCAAAATTAAGGATTTTAAGGATAGGGTCATTTGGCTTTTGTCTGAGGTGGAAGTTGATGTTGTGCTGCAGTTTCTAATCATGGCCTGGATGTTGGGGAGGGACAAAAATCTGATTTTGCATGGTGAGAAGAAATTCCAGGATGATAATTTCTGGCCAAATGCGGGCAGATTCTTAATGGATCTCAAGGAGGCTGATTGTTTGAGGTCTTCCCAAGTTCATTGTGTTGATCATGATGAAATAAGGAAGCGACCCGCTTGTACTAGTTTTAAGTTGAATGTAGATGCAGTTTTGGTGTGGTAGGAGGCAAGTTTGGTTTAGGGATTGTGGTTCGAAATGATCAGGGTTCAATCTGCTTAGTTGCTGTTGTTTGTGTTAATTGTGTTGATGTTGAGATTGCAGAAGCTAAGGCCTAGTTGAAGGTATTAAGTTGGCAATAGGAAGGGATCTACTTCCTTTGTCAATTGAATCTGATGCTCTAAACGTGGTTCATCTGTGGAACAATTCACTTAGCTCTAGATCGGAGGTTGACAATATATTTGAAGAAATCAAATTGTTTTGTAATGCTTTTGATTTTAATCTTGTTTCTTTTATTCCTCGTAACTATAATAAAGTGGCACATTGTATTGTCAGAGGCCTCGTCTTTATTTTGCTTTGTTAGCTTGGATATTTCCTTCCCAAGTTGGCTGACTAATCTAGTTTTGGACGATTTTCATGTTGGTTCTAGCCCTTAATGGTTTTATAAAGCTTTTTTTTTAAAAAATAAAATAAAAATTGGTAGACTTATTACTTGCCATCAACTCATTGTTCACCAGAAAGGCATTAAAATTGGAAGTGAAATAAAAGTTTTCTTTCTTTCAGTGATTTTTTTAAAACATGTTCTAGAAAACTTTAATTAATATTATAATTTTAATTCTAAAGAAATGGGACAAGAAAGGTAAGACAGATTCAAGTTTGAGGGAAATGTTCTAATTTGTTGATAAAATTTTTTACAGAGTATTTTACCTTGGAGGAGTGCATTTTTTGTCATTTCTCCATAACCTAATTAGATTAAAAAAAAGACAAAAATACAAAATGTGGTTTTTTTTCTTGTCATTTTTGTTGATTCTTAGTTTCCAATAGTGACAAAAGAGGAATATTTTGTTCTGCCTTATGATTAATATTGATTTTGTTTTGTATATCTGTATCTAGCCAGTATCTTTTCCAACCATTTCTGTGATGGAAAGACATACATTTTTTTTTTTTACTTGCTATTCTATAGAAACTATTTGCATTTGCTTCCCATGAAAGTTACTATTGTTCTTTGGTGAAAAACTTAGTTCAAAGCATGTTATAGACTTCTAATCTAACTTAAAAACTTGATTCTATAAACCCCATCTGTTGTGGCATAATTTATTCATAAACTTGTCTTGATTGCATTACAACATTTGTAGAAAGTTAAACCAGTTAACTTGCTTTCAATATAATCCTTAACAGAACATAGTTCAGGTCCAAATTTATTTTCTCCAAGTCTTTTTTGGCCACTTCTTGGGCTTACTTGAAACTTGAAGGGAAAGAAATGTTCACAGCGGCTCAACTACAATGGGATACTTATTTCTTGGCATCCGAACTAGCGTTGGCTGGACAGAGTCATCTTTCTCCAGTGTTCTCCACCTTTGACAAAACCATTGAAATTTTAGAATTTGGAAAATAGCTCCCCAAGCCATCTTCTACTTGTATTTTAAAAAAGATAGTTTTTAAGTAGCTAGTATTGCTCATCTTACTTGTATCTGCAGACCAGGTGATGGATGAAAATGGAGATTTCCAGTTTAGCCAGGTTCATTCCAGGACACATCCGGGGTCCACTGCCGAATCCCAGAAAGCTGAAAGGCTTGATATGAGCCTGCAAGTGACAAAACAAATTACAGTAGTAGTATTTCTCATTGTGCATTTGGAGATAGGGAGAAAAGGCAATCCAAAAATGAAATGAGCTTACATCAAATCTTGAGGGATCAAACTTGTGAGGATTTGGGAAAATTTCCGGATCATGGTGAATAGAAACAACGTCCAAGTTAATTGACCAACCTTCCTCGATTTTATATCCTGCAATACTCAAAAACAATTCAGTGACAACCATTCATATTTCTGCAGAAAAACAATATATATCGACATTTACTGTCCAGTTTACTGAGTCCTCATACCATCAATCTCGAAATCACCAGAAGTTTTTCTTGAAAACCAAGGCAATACTGTGGCTCTACGAAGAGTTTCATTGATCACCTGAATTTAAATATGGGAAATTATTATTAAGAATCAGCGAGTTTTCGATAGATCAGTTGTCCTAAAAGCATACAAGTATTGTTGTTATGGATCTCACTTTGGCAGTGTAAGGCATGTTATTAACTTCCGACCAGGTAAGGTTCGTTTCTTCCTTTCTGTTTGCTTGAATTTGCAGGTGTTCTTCCTGCAAAGCCACCACCAAGTTCTAGTCCAAGTTTCTAACAGAAACAAATAAAATTTCCAAAGAATGTTAAGTGAACATTACTCTGAGTTTATCCAAAACAGCAGGATTTTCTTCAAGGAATTTGATGAGCCATGTGAGAGCAGCAGTTGTGGTGTCATGACCTGCAACTAGCAGAGTCAATATATTATCTTTCAACTGCGTATCAGTTAGTTTATCTTCACTATCTTCTTCTCCATCTGCTGTTCCTTTGCTGTGTTTAATTAGCAGGGATTCTAGGAAATCTTGTTGGAAGCTTTTGCCACTTCTCCTCCTGTAAATTATACTGTTTAACATGGCATACATCCTGTCTCGAGCCTGATCAGATTCAACATTATATTAGAATAAAGATAGTTCTAATACTATGTTAAGTAATTGTGTGCAAAATCAAAAAGCTTAAACTTACAGGTAAATCTAAGCACTAATATTAAACTCTTAACATTATTACCTTGATACCGCGATAAAAAGCTGTTCCTGGGATTTTCAGAGGCAAGGATGCAAAAGAGGAAGAAATGAGTTTGAAATTGGCCCTGAACTTTTCTTGCTCCTCCCCGGCAGGTTCTAAGCTCATTGTCATGTTTCCTATCACTTTGAGAGTGAACTGCATAATTTCAATAGATTAATCACTCTCTTTGAATGTAACAAAGATTAGGAGACTAATAAATTTGTTTCATCAACTACAGTTAAGACTCAACTGTAGAAGCCTCTTCAAGAACCAAAACCGTTCGTCCAGGCCATTGGTCTAATGTTTCAATTGCCAGTTTGTTCATGAATTGAAAGTACTTTTTCAGGCCATCAACAGAGAGGGGCTCGGCGATCTTCCGTCTAAGCCGCTTGTGAGCTTCTCCACTGGTCTGGAGCAAGCTTGTTGGTCCCAGAACTTGGGTCCCTGTATAGAAAAGGTTCAATCTTACTACCCCATCTTTACCTGTCAACAGGATTTTGCTGGCTTCTCTCCCTGTCATGAAGACTGAGAATCTCCCCAACACAAAAGTCTTGAACACTTTTCCATACCTGACCAAAATTCATCAATATTTGAGATAACACTTTCTGAAAAAGCACTTGCTAAGTACTTTTTATATAATAATAAAAAATAAAAAAAAAAGAGCAATTCAAGTGATTAATTACCTCTGCTGCCTTTGGTACATGAAGTTGTATATACCAGAAGGACTAGAAAAATTAGACAAAAAGGAGAAGCTTTCACCAAGCAAAGGCCAACCCAAGCTGCCTGGTATTTGCTCCATTGCTTTTGGCGGCGAGGCCCATGAATATTGCACCAACAACAAAGCTGAAAGGACAAAGATGATTATCAGCAGCAGCGTGACTAATAAGAAGCTTGGCTCCATCTCATTCACACAAACAATGAAGTTGAATTTATCAAACATACATTGGCTTTAATTGGTATATATACTGTTCCTAATTGTATCGGTATTTACACCCATTTTTGGCTGCATGGTACGTGAAAAACAATTGGAGACAATTTATAACTTTACCTGACTGTCTAGATAGGATTCTTTTTTCTTTTTCTTTTTTTGAAATGCTGTGCCGTAACAATTGTCATTTACTATGTTTTTTTTATAAAAATAAAATATGATTATTTTCTAGTAGTTCCATTTAGGAGATGCAAACAATGCACACCAATTTTGGTCTAAACAGGTTGTGTGGCTCGTAATTTAAGTTGCATAAAGACCTCCAAAATTGCTTGATATGTTTTTCAGGTTTGTGAGCTATTATTGAACCAGGTCTGTGATTATTGTCAAGGTCATGTTTTCCGCAGAAAATGATGCAGACTGTCTACACCTGAAAAAAAAAAAAAGACAATATGTGACATTTACACTATAACGGATTCATGAATTACTAAAATTATGGTAGTTGTTAGACTAAAACAAAAGAAAATGGTCGATTTATGCGTGTCCTCTGTATATTGCCCAAGTAGAGTATGAGCAGTAGTGGTAGATGAAAAATATTACAGCAGCCGAAGCTGCTTTAAATCTTTAATTCTACTGTATTTGATGTACCAGTTCACACTGATCACTCATTTGCTGATTTGGCTTGTAATCCCAATGCTAAAATCTCCACTGGCCTTTTGTGTTTATTATGGCTCCACTCTTTTGTCTCGATCAATCAATGAGTATGAATATTGCAGTCTAGCCAATACTTACATTGCATGATTCAATCTCTTTTAATTGATTTGTTGTTTCCTTTACACAACACCCCCTTTGTTTGTTTGGAGTGAGAACACTAGTGCTAGTATCCTGTTCTTCATACTCCTTCAAAACATGTTCAACTTCATCTCCATCTCCTCACCAACCAACTTGATAGTCGATATGTTCCCACCACTGATCAAATTGTAATATCATGACAAAAGATCTCTCAAGTACAATTTCATACTATTCAAACTTACGGTGAGGTCCTCCAAATTAAGCTTGGAAGGATGTTGAAGATATTAAATCCTTAAAGACTAAATCAACATATAAGCATATTGTTTATTCAAACACAAAGAAATAGCTGAGACATAATTAAGTTTTAAATTTATATTTTCTCAAAATCTTTATTTGTATTTCAAATTATATTCTGAATTATTATAAATAAAAAACAGTACTCAGCTAAGGTGATGTAATTGCTCAGTCTTTTATTTAAACTATTTTCTATTTCTTTTAAATTTTAAGTGTGAACTTTTGGACTAAATACGGTCTAGACCAAAAAAAAAAAAAAAAAGCACATCCATGCGGTGAGTTTCAATTATTTTTCAGGGTGGTTGGTATCTTGAGAGACTCATTCTTATTTTTATTTTATTTTTTAACGTTTAAACAATATTGGATTAATGAATTATTAAAATTATGTTAATTGTTAGATTCATCTAAATGAAAATACCGCGTGGATAGTCCACACTTGAAAATGACTAGTTAAAGCTTAATATTACTCTTCACTAACCAATCTAACTTTCTTTCAAGTGAGTTAAAAGAGTTTGTTAAAGAAGAGACGGCAAATGTAAAAAACAAAACAAAACAAAACAAAATGGTCCAATTTCATATCCAATGCAAGTCCTTTGTAATATTGAATGACATTGTTGCATTATTTTTCAGCAGTAGATAAAGAATATCACAGGAAGCTGTTACACTTCAGAAAAGCAAAATCAAAACTCTTTATTTGATGTAACCAAAGTGCACATACTATAGGGTTGAAATCACCTTCAATATGCTGATAATATGTAGTTCAAGTCATACCAACTCCAGAGACTAACTTTTCAACAAATATAAAGACAGATAACCACCACTATCCAGCCATCAATTATCATTACGACTTAAAACTTTTCTACATCATGTTTTGAGTAAAATCTCTATCCTATGAGTAACATAGCCATATGTGGACTGATACAAGGGACTGATCTGAGCAACACTCTTCACAACCTTTACCTGCAACACATATACACATTCTATATACACAAAGGTCACCCATTGTCACTTCATTTTCTTCTATTTCTGAAATATAGATTCCCGCCCAATGATGTTTCTCAACAGAAACTAGACTTTCTGGTTAAAGTCCATGAAGCTAGGGTGTGACTGCCCACGGAGAGTCGGATTGTTGGTTGTTGACTGAGGCACTTGTTGTTGGTGCTGCTGAGTCTGCTGGCCTCCGAAGTGATGTAAGGCAGGCTGGTGCGAGGGAAATTGGGGAGGTAGTGCTCTGCCAAAACGGTTCCCATTGACAGATGGAATCTGGCCAGTAGCTATCTTAAGCCGCTGCACTTCTTCTCTTAACGCTTCATTAAGAGCTGCAGACCACAAAAATGCTTATAAACACCAACCTACCACGAAATCTTCCGCTAAAATTCATTTTATGGCTTTTGGCCATAGCCATTCATTTAGTATCTTTACATGCTGTGCCTTTAGTTTTAATTTCCGTGATTTTAAAATATTCAAGAAATGTTATTTTGTTCAGGTAATCTATGTGTCACATGCGTGTGTGTGCGTGACAGAAATGTCAGTTTTTCAGCCTGCATTCTGAATGACAAAAGATTGATAATTGCAATGGGTGGTTTCAAATGCACCCTCTAAAATAGCACAAAATTTCTACAAAACAAGCGTACCATCTCTAAGCTGTGCTTGTTGCTCCAAAGCTTGTAGCCGCAGTTTGAGTTCTTTATTCTCAGTTGTTAGCCCAGTGGTGTCTCTCTGCATCAGAGGAAACAATATACCCGAGCATTAATCTCTTCCTTCATATACTTCATTTTTTGTTTTTTTGTGAGAATGCATTTGGTGAGTATTCTCAAATTGTTACAGTATCCAGAAAGGTACAACAAAAAAAGGTTCTATCCTGACACTGGGAAGTTTCTCCAAAATAAACTGGTATAATTCTAAAGTCTACATCTATTTCTATAGATAGGTTAAAGCATACACCTACATCATGCATAATTAACTGAACAAGGCCAGAAAAGTACCTAATCAGCTGAAAATATTAACAAATAAGAGAAAGAAGTGGGGAAAATTGGAAAAGATGGAGAGCATTACCGAAACCGACAATAACTTGAGCACGAAACTCTTGTATATTTCTTTTGCTGTGTTAAACCTTTTAACTTTCCAACTAAAGAATTTATTATTATGGCAAACAAAGGAACAGAACCGCTTTATCAGTACATGTGTGCATGCACACCGTCTTTAGAATATCAATAGCTCTCGAAATATTTCAAAATTTTATTTCATGCTCTACATTACATAGCATCTGCACTTTTGCATATATGAATAACAAAACACCAAAAAAAGAAGTTCAGAATTTTGTGTTATAAGGTAGATATGGTAATTTCTTAACATGTCAATAAATAATTACACGTGCTCTTATCTGCCAGAATAAAGATTCATAATGAATTCTGCGGTCAAAAAAACATCATATAACTGCCATTACCAGTACACTAGATATAAACACTGAATCAAAAAACAAAAGCCTGGTCCAATGACAAAATTTGAGAAATTATTAAAATTTTGTTACCATATGAATTGCTATCTAACTACAGAAACTTAAATAAAGTATAGCAACGAGGAACCTCATCATAGGGCTCAAACATTTCCTCGTGGAACGGACATATTATATCTAAATAGAACTTCTTAAGTTACAGTTCTAACTAAAACACCAAGCATTGGTTCTGACTAATAGTTGGTCATGCAAAGAATGAAGATGCTTTATAATCTATCTTGGCTCCAGTGCGATCTAATTCTACATATGTTTGAAGAAGCCATCTTCTTTCTTTTCCCTCATTTTTTTCGTTCCATTCTTGTTCTTTTAAGACAAGACATTGGGAAAGGTAGGTGCCAGCTAAGAAGTGGGTAAAGTTTATTAGAGGCTTGTACCATAGATCTTTAAACAAACACCATCTTATTCAAGGTTACCGGAATCTATAATTACAGGGGAGGGCACCCTCAATGTGTAGCTCGTTATTGCTCTGGGTATTAACCGGACCTAAATATTTCCATTATTTTATGAAAGGTTATTGACATATACTACAAGTAAGAATTAACTTTAATAGAGTAGAAATCAGAATTCTAGTAAAAGAAAATTCATGGAAGCTAGAAAGCAGGAACTCTAAATTACCTATGCACAAGACAACTAGATAAGAAATGAGACAACTGTAATTATTATGT
>CM010617.1:10038974-10166077 GCA_003430845.1 Xanthoceras sorbifolium | reverse complement strand
TTTGAGTTACCAGGTGTCAATTGAATTAAACTGTATGAGATACAAATTGTGATTGGTAGCATTATTGAAAACCAAAAAAGGGAAGTGTTATATGCTGTTGTTACCTAAATGGTACTTGGTGCGTTCCATCAAGCTCTTCCTGTAGCGAGCCAGAATACCAGCCATGTAAGCCTCCTTGTCGCCAGTGAAATCGTCGTTGGCTTCAGGCTCCGTCACTTCAAGGCAAGTGGTGTGCACGTTCTTCCCCAGCACAATCTCCCTCTCGCAGATCTTCTGCTTCGTCTCATTCGCTTCGTCCACCAACACGACAGGAGGCAGCGGCTCCGGCACCACAGTCGCCGGATCGAAGTCGTTCGGGAAGATCTCCTGCATGCCTCCTCCTACTCCATTTACGTGCTTGGCAAATGCTTCGACTTGTACGATCTGAGCCATAACAAAGACAAAGACTTGGCTTTCAATCTGTACCAGCAACAATAAGAGATGAGTTACTTTAAATGATTGAATTAGATTCTTGTAGCTTTTGTCCTGAAAAATGATAAGAGTCTCAGATCTGAAAAGACTGAAATGGAGAGAAAGAGAAAGGACCTGATTGGTGGATTGGAAATCGACAATCGAGGCGGTGGATTCGTTCAAGAAGATGAGTTGACAGAGAGTTGCAGAGGAAATTGGAGGGTTTGGCACTCTATTTATAGTCGCGACTTGAATGGGGATTTTCTTATTATTCAATATTAAATTAAAATCTCAGGCAGCTTGTTCAATTAATATTCATTACATGAAAAATCAACATTTTGGATTTTTGGAGTGCCTTAAGCATCCAACGTAAGACACCAAATATATCACCAAATATTTACCATCTTAGTGTAAAAAAATATATATATAGAATATACTTAACAAAATTTTTTTACACTCCAAAATTATTAACACTAAATTAATGTAGAAAGTATCTTTAAAGAATATTCTATTATTTATATAATATTAATTAATTTTATTTAATAATTTATATAAAATTAATTAATTTTTTAATATAAAAATATTAATTTTTAAATAATTAATTATATAATATTAAAAAATAATTATTTACATATTTTATTTTTTTATTATATTACTGAATTTTTATATTATAATTATTAAAAAAATAATTTAATATAACAATTCAAAATTAGTTAAATATAACTAATAAATAAATATATATATATATAAAATATTAAATTCATTCTAAAAAATTTAACAAGATCTTTCTAACGGAATATTTTTTATAATATTTTAATTTATAAATTTTATAATTACATTAAATCAATAAAAAGATATAAAAAAAATACAATTTATTTGAATTAAGTATAAAGGTAAAATGAGAAATTTATAAAATAAAAAATTTTGGTATTGAAATTTGAAATTTGGTGCTCCATTGAAACACTAAATCACACTAAATTGGTGTAAAAATATTAATTTGGTACATATTGAAGATGACCTTACAAATGAATGGTAAATTTGTCAAGACCTTTCAGGATACGTTTATTATAATAAAAAAAAGACTCAAGCTGTGTGGGTCATCCATCTTTTTCAAGATGGAATGCTGCGACAAAACGATTGTGCAGACGTGGAAATTAGATATACAATCAGGGTACATTTGGTACATGGGACAAGACAGAACAACGTGGGATAGTCTGTCATGTCCCATGTTTGGCGCGACATTGGCGCGGGACAAAAAACTCAAAAACTTGTCCCACCTCAAACCCTAGAACAAGTAGTCCCATGATATGGGACAAGTCTAGAAATTACCCATATACCCTTAATTCTTTCAAAAATTAAAATTAAACATAATATAAATTAGGGAGATTGTTGGATGGTGTAGATTTTAATGAAATAAAATTTAAAATATTTCTTCAAAATTTTTAAAAATAAATTAAATTAAAAAAAATTAGTTGGATCTCCACCGTTCATCAAGATTGTTGAATGATGTTGGAATTTTTGTAAAAAAAAATTAAAAATTAAAAATTAATTTTTTAAATTTTTTTTTTCTATTCTTGGTAGAGATCCAATCTGGATCTCCACCAACATCCAAAAAAAAAAAAAAACAAGATCTGGTCGAAGAACCCAGATCAGGTTTCTTCCGCCAAAAACATTCTTTCTGGTTTGTTCACGAAGCACCCTTGGATTCTTCAGCGAAGAAACCCAGATAGGTTCTTCCCTTTTTTCTTATTTTTTTTTATTAAAATCTCCACCAAGAACATTTTTAATTTTTTTTTCTTGGTGGGATCCAGATTGGATCCAATAACAGTTTCAAATTTTTTTATTGAAAAAAAAAATTTAAAAAAATTAAATTTTCACTTTCTATTTTTTTTTTTTAAATTCTAATATAATCTATACCATCCATCAAGATGGAGATCAAATTTTTTAAAATATTTTCCTTTTTACTTTTTATTTTTTTAAAAAAATTCTAATATAATAAAAATTTTAAATTTTTTTTTAAGTATTAATTTAAAATAACCATATTACCCTTCTAAATATTAATATTTTTTTAAATATTAATTTGTTCGATTATTTATTTTTATTTATTTATTTTGTTTGCGATGATTGGTTATATATATAAATGTAAGACAAATTGGAAATAGAGTGATTATTTTCCCATAGAGATATGAAGTTGATACACTGTACTTACACATTTGCTAGGGATTATATTTTGACAGGAATTCTATATTTTTTTACTATAGATTATATTTAATAAAAATTATTAAATACACTTTTTTTAGTTATATTATTATTATTATATTATATAAAAAAATTTATTTAATAAACAATATTCAAATTCGATTCTGTCATGTCTCATTTATTACTAATATATTATAATAAATATTAAATAGGATAAGAAGAGTACTCTGATCATTTAAGCTTTTTGTATTATTTTGTCTCAACCATATAACAATATGGTACACAATTCTATTCTGGATATATGAAACACCATATAAAATAGCTGTCCTGTTCTATCCTATCCCAGTCTGCCATATCCGTCGACGTAACAAACAGACACTCAATGTATGTTACGGTGTGGTTTCGGTGACCTGTAGCTTAAAACAACGTAGTAGTCTAAGCTTTACAATTGTCTGAATATGCTTTGGTGACTCTTCGAACTTCGAAGCGAACTTTAGATTCTAAACGGTCCCACGTGAATGAAGATACTTAAGATTCTGGGAGACCCAATCGGACACATGGAATCACGTGGAATCTGGAAATGTCAAGATATTTGTACTTGTGGCCCCAGAGCCTCCATATTATTGGCCGACACATGTGAAATATTATTTAACCTTTTAATTTATTGATTTTTTTGGTACAAATAATAATAGGAAAACGTGGTACACATTTCACGAAGAAGACAGTTGAAACTCCATTGTATGTTCGACCGAGGCAAATGTTTGTCCAAAGCTAGTAAAAAAATAGTCTTTCTAACTCTTGAATGAATCCAATATTATTTTTAAAATTAAAAAGTATGATTTATTTCTATTTTTTGAAATTACTTCTTGTAAAAAATGTTTGATAAAACTTGGTGTAAAAAATGCTCTAATACCTTTATTATGAAAAAAAATTATATGAATTATAAATTGTAATGACATATTCAACATTAATTAAAATCATAACTAAACAGATAAATAAATATATTATATAAAATATATAACACCAAAATTTATGTGATTTGACATAAACCTACTTTCACATATCGAAGGTAGTGTGGTTGTTTTTTATTTCTCCCCCTCTTGGAGTTCTCAGCTTTCTCCATGAAGATTGTATCTCTCTAGCCTTGACTAGAGCTTGCTGCTGAGCCCTTGGATCCTGGGCAATAATTTGAGGTATTATAATAACAAAGAGATAACTAGATGAACAATCGCAATAATCTGAACACAACAAACTCTTTCAAAGTCTACAAAAATGTGGTAGACGAGAGTCTATGAAGCTCACTACTTAAAGTGGATTCAATAACAGAAATCGTTGGACTGAAAAAAGTCAACCGCAAGTTTTCACCTTGGCCACACTAACACACATGCACAAGCACACCTTAGTTCTATCTTTTTTCTCTATTTTCATCTTCCTTTATTTTTCCTAGCAGCAGACACTCACTCCCTTGTTGCTGATCTTGGTTGCTCACTCTCACAAACAAGCCAAAATTTGTTTTATATTATTGATTTAGGGTTACTAAAACTTTAAATTACCAAACTACCCTTTAATTTTGGCCATTACGTAGCCTTTTATTGGGTTGGATGACTTGGGCTTACAACCCAACAATTTCCCCCTTTAGTCAATGAGGGAGACACTCTGTCATATCACCGTCGGAAGTCCACACCAAGTGTCTCGGTGCAAAATGTCACTTTTAAGGGTATGTTTGATGCGCGAGATTTGATTGGACTATTTTTGTAGTATAAGATAGGATTTGATTGGTTAAAACTAATTAGTACTGTAACGTGTTTGGTGTAGTATGGATTGCATTAAAATAGTATTGTACCTTATTTGGTGTAGAATGAAATTGAATAAAATTATTTTTAAAAAATTTAAATTAAATTTGATAAAAAGCTATTTTTTAATTAAATAAATATTTAAAATATTTTAATAACATATATTTAATAAATATAATATTTACATATAAATAATTATATAAAAAAAGGTTTAAAAAGAAGAAGCAAATTCAAGTGAGAAAGCATGAGACTAATGAGTCCCATGCTTCCAGGCGGGACTCAATAGTCCCGCCTGGGCAGTATAAGTGAAGTGTATGGGATTGGTGCACTCCACAAACATGAGATTGGATTGGAGGGAATTATCGACATCATCACATGTGATAGGATCTCTTCCGGCTCTTACTTAGTAAATAATCCCACATGTCTCTTTATGTTAACAAATTTACTATTAGCAAAGGTATTGAATAACTTTTTTTTTTCTTACAATTTGTAGAGCAAATAACATCATACCTCCATGATGTTTGCTCTTCACGCGTAAATAACTTTATCAAAATTTGACACTCATGTAGACCACGAAAATGGTAGGATGAGGATCGGGGCATTACAACCTACAAAACAAGAGTCGAACGTTGACCGGAGTACTTGGACACCGGGGCGGTGCTGGCCAAATACACTCCGACGATCAAGTTAGTCCGGGTAGAAAGAAATAGACTAGTAATGAGGAATAAACAGTAAAAAATACTTCATGGGAATGTATTGACAACGGTAGAGGGTACGAAACAAAGATGATTGGAATCATGTATGAACAGTGTATGTCGAT
The DNA here is from genome assembly GCA_003430845.1 of Xanthoceras sorbifolium. NCBI lineage: Eukaryota > Viridiplantae > Streptophyta > Magnoliopsida > Sapindales > Sapindaceae > Xanthoceras > Xanthoceras sorbifolium. Next base: position 10,160,815 of record CM010617.1, on the reverse strand, counting down.
TGCCAGAATTCGCTTAGGAATAGTAATCCTCGGGAATCGTGTAGTATAAATAGTAAAAATCCGATGAAATGCTTTGCATAGTATAAAACTAGTTAAATTTCGTGAACCCTCACTCTGAGTGGGGGTTGGCATTTATAGAGGGTGGGTGGATCAGCATCCTTGATTTCTTAGCTCGAATCAAGAAGAATGTGATTGCCTCCTTGACTGGATCCATCAGATTTTGAATTCAAAGTCTGATGAGGTTTGACTTAGTAGTCAAGGACAAAGTGTAGCCTACGATGTAGAGAGTGACAAAGGTCGAACGACGACCCTTAATACGTTGAGAAGATAAGAGCATATAGGACGGTCGAGCGACCTAGTAGTCTTCATGATAGTCGAAGCGTCGAGGGTGCTATGGTTGAACGACACTTGACCCTTGATGGTTGGGTCAATTCTAGGGTGATTCATGTTGAGCTTAAGGTCCTTGGTCGAACGACATGGTTGAGCCATGTCATGGTCGAACCGTTGTTAAAAGTGCTGATACTAAGTTTGAGCAATACCATTGAACCAAGGTTCCATGGTCAAACGACATTTTTGGCTAATATACTCATAGTCGAACGACGTCCCCTTCATGTGAGTTGTCTCATAGGTTTGGCCTTAGTTTATTTGTCAAGGTATTGTGCCTATGAGTCTTATGGACCTAGTTTTGGATTGGGCCTTGATGCAGGCTTTAGCCTATTTGGGCTTAAGCTGTTTTCAGTCACTACAATGAAGTCGAACCATGATTATCTAGTCGACTGACATGGTCGAATGAGGACCCCATAAATGAATGACATGGTCGAGCCATGACTCTATGGTCGAGTGACATGGTCGAGCCATGACCCTTTGGTCGAGTGATAGTCAAGCCATGACCCTTTGGTCGAGTGACATGGTCGAGCAATGACCCTATGGTCGAGTGACATAGTCGAGCCATGACACTTTGATATAGTGACATGATCGAGCCATGACTCTATGTGGTCGAGTGACATGGTCGAGCCATGACACTTTAGTCGAGGGATGGTCGAGCCATGACAATTTGGTCGAGTGACATGGTCGAGCCATGACCCTATAGTCGAGTGACATAGTGAAGCCATGACACCCGAATCGATTGTCAAGGATGAGGTATGACACTTGGGTCGACCGTCGAGGTTACTGATCGACATGTAGACTTTTCTTTTGGGTCTTGAATATGGGTCGTAATATGATGCTTTGGGCCTTTTATTTAATAGACCATTAATGAGCTCAAATAAGTGTTTAGCCATGAAGATGAGTGATCTATTTGTTTTGGGTTTTAGGTCTATATTACTTCAAGCTTTAAATATAGCCTAACTTAGGCTAGACTGTGTTTCGGGGTTTGACATCTTGGGTCTGACCAAATTTGGTCACTACAACTCACCTTCCCAACCGGTAGTTAAATATTGTTAAACTTAATAGCTGACCAACTTTAACTATTAAAAAAGATAAAAATACCCCTAACATGATAATTAAGTTACGAAATGACCTTAATTCAAAAAATTAAAATTAAATATGTTAACAAAATAAAAATTTTAAAAAATAAAATTAAAAAATGATAATAATAAGTGTGGATCTCCATCATCAATCTTAGTGGAGATTTAACCCAACTATCTTTTCTTTTCATTTTTTTTAATTTTTAATTTTTTTTTAAAAGTGGGGATCTCCAACGTCCATTGTAGCGTTTAATGGTGGAGATCCCCACTTTTAAAAAAAGTTAAAAAAATAAAAAATAAAAGAAAAAGAAAAGAGAGACAGGTGAAGATCTAAATTGAATTTCCACCTATCTGTCTTTTATTCCCATCTCCAAATAGATCTAAAGATATTTCATAGAGATCCAGAAGGATCTCCATAGTTATCCAGGATCTCCATCATTGACTGGATCTAGATTGGATCTCCACATCTTTTTATTTTTCATTTTTTTTAATTATATATTTTTTCAAATTTTTTTTTTTATTTTTTTAAAAGGCTAAATTATAATAGAATACCCTGATGTTGGGTCATATTGCAATAAAATCACACTTTTCCTTAAACTACAACCAAGTACCTCGGATAATCATCATTGGGTCAATATTTAAAAATATCACTTTTTGATCTATTTTTAATATTTTAACTCACATGGTCCCTACCTTTTTCAAAATATATCAATTTAGTCCATATAACCAAAATTTTGACGGTTTAAACTTGATATAAAGTATAAATTAATCATCTTACCATTTTTTATTAAATTATTAAATTAGAATGACTCTTTTACCCTTTAATTTTTTAACAACTTTACCTATTTGGATAGTCTAATAAGAAATCGATATATATTATAAAATTTATTTTTTAAAAAAAATACTTTAAAAAGATTAAATAATAAAATAAATATGATAAAATTATTAAAAATAAAAAATAAATATATAAAAATTATAAAATTAGAAAATATTAAAAGTAATATCATTTGAAATAAAATAAATTCAAGATTGAATACTTATAAAACTCAAAATTTAGTAATTATATATATATATATATGTATATATAATAAATTTAGAGCTAATTGCATGGACCTCCTCTGAGGTTTTGCCAACTACAAGCGGAGTTAACTTTATCATTTATTGACAAATACCTCTCCTGCTCTTAGTAAAATTTGGTCATATGTAACAGTTGACCATGTGAGACCTTTGTCAAAAACCTGAAGAGTTAGCTAAAAGTTGACTCCGCCTGTAATTGAGCAAACATCAGGGGAGGTAGGCGTTATTTACTCATAAATTTTTATATATATATATATTATAGTTTTATTATTATATTTTTATTTTTATAATATAATAATAATAATAATAAATGTATATATATATTGTAATTTTATTATTATATTATATTTTTATAATATATATATATAATATACTCTAATATATATATATATATAATATTTTAATATTTTAGTTTTTTTAACTAAATTTTGAGTTTTATAAGTATTCAATCTTGAATTTTATTTTTATTTTTAATAAATGATGTTATTTTTAAATTTTAATCAATGGACCAGATGTCCATTAGAGTGAGATGGAGCCAAAAGGCTCCATCAATGTCCAAAAAAAAAAAAAAATCATCCATTATCAAATGTGGAGAGTGGTGGTGTTGTTGTTTCGAGTGTAAATGCTTCCAAGTTGCTTCAATGTTGAGTGTTGGACTGGTCTCAAGTGGGATTTCCAGGAGCCTTCGTGAAGGGAGGATTTGGTGTGTTGTTGAGGTTTTGAAGAAAGTGGACAAGCTTAAGGTAACTCCATTGAAGCTGTTTGATGGGTCTACTATGGAGTTGCTTTTGCTATGGAGTTGCTTAAAAGAGAGTGTCAAAGGATTGTGGATTGTAGTGGACTAGAGGAGTTTGTTGACTTGATGGAGACTTTTGGAGGTACTGAATGTAGATGCTGGAATCTACGCTTGATGACTTAGCGGTCTGTTGTATTTGAAATGAGGGGACAACGATCTGCAAAATAAGGAAGAGAGTGTCGTGCTCTTGGAACACCAGGGTGGTGCCAGCTAAATAGCCTCCGACACCCAAGTTAGATTGTGAATCTAAAAGGGAAAAGATAAGCAAAACGAAAGATACCTGAATTTAAGTATATGTCGTGCAGGATATGATGTATGTCGTGAAGTCGAGTACTATCGATTTGCTTAGAGGAGGCTATGTACTCGTAGCCGGTTTTAGGATTATGTTATGTGCAATTCAGATTGCTTAGAATCAGAGTAACGGTTCTTGAGTGAAAATGCTTGACCCCTGAAAATAAAGCGTGGAGGCTGTATTTATAGGGGTTGGGTAGGTGCCCGTTACTTCCGCATCCCAAAGGATGTTGTGCTCCGAGATATCCGGGATTCTTGATATCTTGGAGATTTTGACTGGGTAATGCTTGGACCAAGTCAACTGACTTAATCAAAGATTGACTGAGTCAGTTGCTTAGTAGCGGCTATGAAGTTTAAATCGCCGGCACAACCCTGTCTAGCAATTTTGTCGATCGCTGTGTCGTGTGTTTGTCGTCGATATCTGGGTCGAGTGCTAATCATGTAAGGCTTCATAGTTGGGCTTATCGAGCGGAGGCTTAGTTTTTTGGGCTGTTTTCAGTGGTTTTGGGCCGTCTTTTAAGTCTAAGTCTTTTGGGCTATTTTTGACCACTACACTGAGCTATTAAGTGAATTGAATTTTGTTGTTGTACTTGTATATACTCTTAACTTGTAGTTGCTTCATTTATAATGCCTATAGAAATTTATATTTTGGGTGAGATGGGAGTAATTCAAGATGATTTCAAATGATCAAACAAAAGCCATAAAGCTAATTTTATCACCATTTTAAGGTACTTGTCTGGAAATTAAAAAGTAAAATATAAAATATAAACACAGTCTTATATAAGCTTCTCATGCTTGAAAGATTTTGCTAAGCTTTTATTCTATAAATACTTGATATTTTTAACATTTGATAATGGATGTTTTTAATTTCATTGGTACAGGGTTTGGATTTCGCATTAAAGAATTGGGTGACCCATCAATGTTCATATTGCTTCATCTCCCATGGTTTTTTCTTGTTTCTTTTGTTTCTCGGTACTGATGGAACAGGGCTCCATCCCACCCATGTTTTTTTTTTGGATATTAATGGAGATGATTTTTTTTTTGTTGGTTGTGTTTTAATGTGGATAAGTTATTTTATAAATTGATGTTGTTGATATTTTTCTTGTTGATTGATGAAGATGTTGGGTAATGTTTAATAATCATTTGGAAATGGTGATTTTGATGATTTGAAGATGATGTTGTTGTGATGAAAATATTGAATTTGGAGATGGTGATGAGAAATTGTTGGAGAAGATAAAAATGAGAAATTGTTGAAGAAGATGAAATATTAAAAAATGAAATAACGGTATTTTAGGCATTTTAGGTTCTTTACACCGTTGATCGTTTTCTAATGGTTCAAGTTGACTGGCAGAGGATGCCCGTGCAACATTTCTCAAAATTCAGATAATTTTTATGTTGATATATGCTCAAACCTTTTTTTTTTTTTTTGTGTAATTTCACTTAATCTCAAAGTGTTTGTGTAATTAGCCCTTAAAATTTTAATATGACAAAAGACCAAAGTAGCTTTTGACTGTTAAGTGTTTATGTTGACTAACTAACAGCAGGGGAGGTGAGTGACATTTAAAGGAAAAGTTGTTTCTGCAGTATTAAAGAGCAAACCTCGGGCAGGTATGTGATATTAGCTCTAATTTGTAAACAACCTCCCTTAGCCACAAGAATTTATAACGTTCTTGCTAGAATCTGTAACACTTGTTCACCTATGTAGCCTAACCGATTTGCCTTCAAATCTGAATAGACACCTTTTTACACCTTCACTTTGGTTTTACATAACCTTCTTGTTGCATGCTTCTCCATGAGCAACAGCCATAGAGGCCTTTTTCAATCTCCAATTTCCATTACCAAATTGATTCTCAAATCCTTAGTCATCTAATGCAATTTCAGAAATTGATTTTAAGCTTAGATTAGGAACATAGCCTACATCATGCAGTTTCACCTTGCATCTGACATCAGTCTCAATGTTAATATTTTTTTCCTTCAATTTTTGAATCACTGACATTGTCCATCTTTATTGTACCAAAGTCTCTTAAGTTTATATGTTGAAAACAATTCTAAGTTAAGTGTCGCATGATAGGATGCAACAATATCAACCAACCATTCATCACCTTCATCAATATTCAGAAGTTATTCTTTGTTTGTGAACAGTTAAAAGATACAAACATCTTCATCTTAGCACATAACTATAATATTTACCTATTTCCTTATGATCTTTACCTCTATCTTGTTTCTTTTTCCATTTTTGGCTTGAACTCTTCTTGTGCCCAACCTTATTGTAATGGTACAACTTTCCTCTGAATCTTGACTTTGAACTATATGAACTATCACCATTTATATGCGTTTCATACGTACTCCTCCCATTGTTCTCAACAACAAAGGGTTATGCAATGTATCTGTGCACATCAATTATCTTTCTCATAATTTTCTCATTAAACAAACTATTTGTAACAATATCCATAGACAATTTACTTTTAGGCAAAGAGTTACTCACTGTTTGAGCAAAAACATCTCAACTATCCGATAATGAATTTAACAAAAAATATTGCATGAAGTTCATCATCAAAGTCTATCTCCAATATAACGAACTAATTCATTATAGTTTGGAATTCATGCAGGTGTTTAGCAACGTTGCGGTCATCCTTGAACTTCAAATTGACAAGCTTCTTAATCAGATACAAATCATACAATATATTGGCAGCATTCTTTTGTTCATACATGCTCTCTAATTGTCTCCATATGGCATGTGCATTTGTCTCTTACAATATATGGTGAAACACAGTAACATCAACCTTCTGTCTGATATATACAATTGTCTTTTTGTTTCATTTCTTCTAATCTTTATCAAACGTATCTTGTGGCTTGACTTTTTCTCCTTCAAGGGTCTTACTTAATTCTTTAATTGTGAGAATATCATTCATCATGGGTTTCCAGTTCAGTCAATTTGAACATTTGAGTTTAATCATAGTGTTTGAAACACCCTCAATTGCAATCACACACAAATAACTAACCTATAACCATCGAATCACAACTACCATGACACCAGTGAACTAGGGCTCTGGTACCAAGTTATTGTGAAAAATCCTCTAATACCACTTGTTGCAGAAAAAATCACCACTACCAGTCGTTTCTACTGATTATAGGATGCAACACTAAACTCAACAATCAACCAAAGCCACTATCAAGCAAACAAATAAATATATCGTAAAAAATAGACAACACCAAGATTTACGTGGTTTGGCATAAGCTTACGTTCACAAGTCAAAAGTCCAAATAAGTATCTCTACTATTATCACCAATAATGGATACACAAAATATCACCTCTAAAAAACAACAGTTTGAGGCCATGGTTGTAAAAGTCAGGCATTAAGCGCCGATTAAGCGTCGGCAAGGAGCTAGGCGGCGCCTTGGCAATGCCGCCCTTGTTGCTGCAATTTGGACCAAAGAGTCCATTAAGCGGCGAGGGTGACGTCGGTGGAGGAAGAAAAAGAAGAAGAAAGAAAAAAAAAAGAAGAAGACAGTGTGCAGCGGAGGAAAAAGAAGAAAGAAAAAGAAGAGAAAAAAAAATTAAAACCTAAACCCCAAACAACGTCGTTTGGGGTTTATTTATTTATTTATTTTTTAAATCTAACCCGCAAAATGACGCCGTTTACGGCATCGTTTTAGGGGTTATGTTTAATTTTTTTTTTCTTTCTTCTTCTTCTGGCTGTGTACACATTTCTTTTTCTTTTTGTTTCTTCTCCACAACAGCATCTACTATTCTTCACTTCTTCTTTTTCAGTTCTTTTTCATTTCCGTCCACCGTTGTCATCGTCGGTGTCGTTCCCATCCGCCGTGACCTCCTCCTTTCTTGGCAGAACCACTTTTCTTGGTATTTCATTATTTAGGGTTTTAAAGTTTATTTTTGGAGATTTTTAATTTTTAATTTTGAAGTAGAATTTTTTTATTTAATTACTTTATTTCATGATATGTGGAATGGATATTGAAGTTCTATTTCATGATTATTTTACAATTTTATTATTTATTTATTTTATATAAGTTGGATATATTATTGGTTGAATTTGAATTCATTATTTTTTATTTTGAAATTAAATTGTGGTTGTGCATCGTTGTTAGGACATAGGAAATGAGTTTCGGAGCTAACACGAACATTCGTTCGGAGGGTGCCTTTAACTCGAACGAATCTGTTCTGAAATGGAAATCAGATAATATTGGGTGGAATTATGGGAAGCTGGTTGATCCCTCCAATTATGATAGAGTTAGGTGTAACTATTGTGGAAATGTATTTTTTGGGGGAGTACATCGGTTGAAGCAACATATTGGCCATATACCGGGAAATGCTTCTAGGTGTTTGAGGTCAACAAAGGAGGATTAAGTCAAATGTAGACAAGCCAGCGAAGATACTAAAAGTAAGAAGAAAAATAAAATTAACGAAGATCGTGAGATTAGAATGAGAGTTAATCTCACCGGGAATGGGGAGGAGGATGAAGAAGTTGAAGGGATAGGATCAAGGAAAAGACCACACATTCTTGGCTCTATGGATAAGTTTGCATCGAATATCAACCCTGAAGCTTCGATGAGTGCCGGTAAGTTTCTTCGGCAACAACATATTACTGATGTACTTTTCAATGAGAGAACACATTCCGTGCATCTATATGTGGCTAGGTGGGTGTATGAAGCGGGCATTCCTTTCGATGCTATTCAGAACAACAGTTTCACTGCAATAGTTAAGGCAATTGGTCAGTTTGGTTCGGGATTTAAACAACCAATTCGATACCAATTGAGTGGACCACTATTGAAGGAAGAGTTTGATAGTACCAAAGATGCCCTAAAAAAAAAGAAGAAGAATGGAAATTAGGCGGATGTTCGATTATGACCGATACTTGGATGATAGGAAAAAGATGAGTATTATGAACTTGTGTGTAAATTGTAGGCATAATACCATTTCTTTCTTCCAAGGAAAGCTCTGAGGAGGCACACACCGGAGAACACATTTTTGACTATGTGTTCAAATGTATTAAACAAGTTGGGCCAGAGAATGTTGTTCAAGTAGTGACCGACAATGCTTTCAACAATATGGCCGTAGTAAAGTTGTTGAAGGATCGAATGCCACACATAGTTTGGTCCTCATATGCTACTCACACCATCAACCTTATGCTTGAAGGTACTGAAAAAATACCAAAGTTAAAAAAAACCCTTGATAGTGCGAAAGCTTTTACGATCTTTATTTATGCATATCTCAAAACCTTGTGGTTGATGAAGACTTACACAAAGGGAAAATAATTAGGCCGGGAGTCACTAGGTTTGCCTCCGTTTTTCTAACATTGCAAAGTTTGGTGGAGAAAAAGAAAAATTTAAGGGCAATGTTTACTAGCACGGAATGGGAAAATTGTAAATGGTTGAAGACCGCTAAAGGGAATGCAGCCTACTCTACCGTGTTGAACATGAGTTTTTGGAATGAGGTCACCTTGTGCTTGAATATAATTGCTCCTTTAGTGAAGGTGATTTGACTTGTTGATGTTGATGTAAAGCCATCCATGAGTTTTTTTTATATGGAGAGCTTAAAAAAGCAAAAAATGAGATTAAGGTGGCCTTGAAAAATAGTGAGAATGCTTATCAGCCAATCATTGATATCGTTGATAGTAAGGCCAAGAATCGGCTCGATACTCCATTACATAAGACGGCCTATCTCTTAAATCCTTTCTATTGTTATTAAGATCCTCAGATTGCAAAAGATTGTGACATAATGAATTGGGTATATAGTTGTGTGGAGATGATGTATCCCAATGATATTTATAAGTAAACACAGATCTTAATGACCGACTTGGCGAAGTATACCAACAAAGAGGGTCATTTTGGAAGAGTATTGGCGCAAAAAGTATGGGATAACAGTAGCACATGTGATCCAGGTAATAACACAACTAACAAATATTCACTAATAGTGGTATGTGTTTAAGATTTAAACTATTAATCTCTAATTCTCTTATTATGTAGTTTAATGGTGGACTGTGTTTAGAAATCAAGCACCTGACTTGAAAAGGATGGCAAAAAGGATCCTCGCATTAACCACAAGTTCATCCAGGTGTGAAAGGAATTGGAGCACTTTTGAGGGGGTAAGTTATTTATTACGTTATTATTTACTAGGTATTAGCAAATGTTAGTTTCTATTTTTAATTAATTTTTACATTTTCACTTTATGTAGATACATATGAAGAAAATGAATAGACTAGATATTGATCGATTGAACAACCTAGTATTCGTCCAATTCAATTCCAAATTGATGAATAAGCGGAAAAGGTTAATGGATTAGGAAGCCAACATAGATGTGCTATTAGCTAGTGATGGTGATGCTAGTAATGCACAAGGATTGGATAGTTTGATGATTGTGATGAGAGGTTGAGCGGGGTACGGGGCTTACTTGGCAATTGTTGATGAAGTAATCAGTGCGGATGAAATGACACAACCTCGAAGAAGTGCTAGAGTTACTAGAAGATCTCAGAGAGAGTTTGAATCCGAAGATGAACAAGTGGAGAAAGATAATTTTGAGTTCGAATCCGATGAAGAGTAAATATTGGAAAGATATGGAGAAGAACATGATGACCTTGACACTTAGAACTTATGATGTTTACTACTTTATATTTTATGAACTTATGAACTTACTACTTAGAATTAGAAATTTATTTCCCTACTTTATGAACATATTTGTTATTTTGTTTACTACTTTATTGGTGTTGTGGCCTTATTTTAATTTGGATGTGATTGAATTTGGTTTGAACTTAGAATTTGATTGACTTTGGTAGTTTGGTTGAAAATTTATTGATTTGATTGAATTTATTGAACTTAGATTTTTATTTTTTTAACTTGAAAATTACTCTGATCTGCCTTTCGGTCGGACGACCGGACCACTTCCTGTAGACTGCTTAATCCCACTTAAGCGGTCTAGCTGCCGCCCAAGTAGCGCCTAGCGCTTTCTGCAACTTTGTCTGAGGCACTAAAACAACACAAAAATTAAAAAAAAAAAATAAAAAAAATCAGAACAGTCCCACCATAAAACCTCTCAAACTCTACAGAATAAGGTGGCACAAACTCTTTCAAACTCTCACTACTTTAAGCATATTTGAAAATGGAGATCGTTGACTAAGAAAAGGCAAACACAAATTTTCACCTTGGTCACACTCACACCAATGCAGATGCATACCTTAGTCCTCTAATTCTCTATTTTCAAAATTATAATTTCCTCATATTGAGTTAGTTTAATTCGGTTAGAACTGAAAATTGGTTGCTATTAGATAACGTTAATCCTCTCTCTCTCTTACGCACACACACTCGCGCGCTCTCTCTCTCTCTCTCTCTCTCTCTCTCTCTCTCTCACACACACACACACGCACACTCGCGCGCGCACACACACGTATGCATGCATACAAGTGCGCACGCACATACATACGCGCGCGTGCACACACACACATATATTACTTGAGAAAGAAGAAAATTTGAATTTGGTACTTTTATGTTTGCCGAGAGATGAGATTATCATCATATAGAGATATCAAAAATCCCTATGAACCTCACTTTCGCAGACATCCCCATTTGGGGGTAAATTGTAGGGAAAAATAAAGATGGGAATGTGGTGAATTTTACTCTCAAAATCTGAACGGACGTCAGGGAAGGTCCTCATTTCTATTTCCCCCACAACAAATTAATATTAATTATTTAATTTCTTTAAAAATAAATTATTCTATTATTTGATAAATTAAAAGTTAATATGTTGTGGAATTATTTTCGTGGAATTAATATATTGATGAGATTATTTTGTTAATGATATCTACCTCAAGTTAAATAGGTCAAATGGAGAATGAAGAAATAAGAGAATAATGGAAACACTGTATCAAATGGGAAATTAGGATCGGGCGAAACAAGAGAAACGAGGGAATTGGGTGGAGATGGGGATACCTTAGACCTCCCCCAAACACCCCCATTCCCATTTTCCCCTAAATAGGGATGGAAACAGGGACGGGAGAAGGTTTCGGGAAACTGGGACACCTCCATCAACCCCATTTTCCTCATTGACATCCCTACCATTAGTCTTTATTTGCAACCACAATCCTTTATTTTTCTTAAAACTCTAAATTTTTTTTTTCTAAATAATAATTCAAAAATGGTTCAAGTAAGAAAATAATGTTATATACATATATATAAGGAAAAAAACTTTATTTCCCCCAATAGTTTCAAAAAACAGTATTATACACCCCCTAGTTTTTTTTTTTTTTTTTCAAAACTCGCAATGTTGTTAGTATTTTGGAACACACCCTTAAACATTTGTATAACAAAAGGGTAAATAAAAAAAAAACTAAAATTATAATAATAAAAGAAAATTCCCCTATCTCTTATCCCCATATCAAATAACTCTCTCTGCTAGCTACCTTAGGTAGTTTTGAATTTTAATAGTTGTTCCTAGTCAAAAATGAAAAAAAAAAAAAAAACACATGGGGAGGAGAGTAGATCCACGCTAGAAGCAGCCATAAGTGAAATATATTAGATTTATTATTTTAGTTGGCTTAATTCCGTGAACAAAACGATTTTTGTTTATAATCCTTACTTAGCTTAATTTAGTGCTTGTAATGGACTTCAAGAAGATATGAAGATTTCTTACGAAAATGACAACCTTCCAAGGACGTTCACCATATACATTTTAAGGTAAATCCTTGAATATTAACTCTAAACTTTTTAGAGTTTTTGCACTATCACACACATACACTTATAAAATGTCCATGTATCAATGTTTGAGTGTTTCTATGTTGGGTTAATATTTTAAAAGTGGAGAGTTTTAATTATTTATTTTGGTCTAGTTTTAGAATTTATTTTTAAACATTTCAGTTTTTTAAAAACAAACCTTTCGATACATTTTTTGTTATAACTTTTTATCTATACATTCAAATGGTGGTTTTGACATTTCTATATTAAGTAAACATCCGTACCTTTCTAGCGGCATATTATTAAAAACATTTCAAGTTCATTTAGATAGGTTTCGAATGACTCAAAATCGTACAGGGGAAAACAACTTGAACAGTCGTTTCGGGAGGTTCTGTATAGAACCTCATCACTAGAAGGGGCCACCACCACCTAAGGCGGTGAGGCATTGGTAGTACCTTGCTGCCTGAGGCCGCAGCTTCCGCCTAAGGTAGTAGGGGACTATTGATTGGCCGATATTCTCCCCTCTTGCATTTATTTTCCTGTTTTGACTTCCAGTTTACTTTTAAACTTATTTTTAGAGTCTTTCTAATTGTTTTGGGTATTTTCCAAATAAGATTTTAATAAAAGGCCAAATTTGATTGGATTTGTATATGCTCGAATTTGATCCAACCTTAACCCAATCCAAACAATGCTCGGGCCAAGTCCGAGTCTAACCCAAAGTTTGGTTGATCTTCAAATTTTGAATTGGTATCCCAACCAATCTTTTTGACACCTTCAAACATGATCCAAATCAAAATCATAATACAAGCTTTTTTTTTTTTTTGAAAAAGGAAAACTTCAATAACCAACAAAAGAACCAGAAACATCCTCCAAGACTAGCCTACAAAACCAATCTGGGAAATCTACAGACCAACACCCTGAGAAATCAGCATCCAGAGCCCACCTAGCCACACCATGGGCAGCTCTGTTGCTATTCCTAGAAGAAAAAACAACAGAAATAAAGCTGTTTTAACTAAGCAATAACTGAACATCAAGCACAATATTAGCAACTTCACACCTAGAAACAGAAAAACCATTACAAAACTCAACAACACCCAAAGCATCAGAAGCTACAATGGTAGGAGAAAAACCAGAGCTCAAAACCAACTGAATCCCTTCTAGAACAACAATTGCTTCTACGAGCTCCACTTGAACAGCCCCTAGAAAACACTAAGCAGCTACCTGCACTAACAAACCTGCACTATCTCTAATCACAATGCCAACATTAAAAGAACCCTGCAAAACATTCAAGGCAGCATCTACATTAACAACAAAACAAGAAGCTGGAGGACTCCAGCAAAGGGAACCAGAAACTGCAGACTAAGGCAGCTTAGGATTGCAATTTGCAACTTTAAACTTGGACAAAAAAACCTCAGCCCCAACCCAAAAATTTATGCCAATTTTACCACTACCATGCAGCTGAAAATTCCTGTCATTCCAAACCATCTAGCGGGCCACAATAAATTGCACAGCCTCTTTACAATGCATAAAGGAGAACACCCAGCTACACCTATCAAGAAAATCAACAGTTTTGAAATTTTTTAAAGCAGAATAAAAATGATAGTGGACCCAACTGGATTTCACATCATAGCAGCCCCAAAGAGCATGATTTACAGATTTAAAATCCCTGCTACACAACTAACAGACCCCAGAATCAACAATGCCACATTTGAACAGTAAACCTTTAACTGGGAGAATGCCTTGACAGGCCTTCCAACAGAAAATCTTGATTTTCGAAGGGATTTTTAGATTCCAAATTTTCTTCCACCAAGGGAGGGGACTGCTAGAGCTGGAGGGTAAGGCAGAATTCTGCAATTGGGCAGCCAACCTATAAGTACTACGGACTGAAAACACTTCATTCTTATTGAAATGCCAAAGAAGAGAGTCACAAATGGGGCTGCCCGAGAGAGGGATACTCAAAATCAAAAGAGCCTCATCTTCCCTAAAATAATTCCTTACAATGGTCTCATTCCACCAACCATTAGTTATCAAACCAGAAACTGAAACACCTTCGGGGAGAAATCTAAGGGAAAGAACCTTAGAAAGGTAACAGTTAGGCAACCAACAATCTTCATAGACGGAAATACAAGAGCCATATCCTATTTTCCATCTCAAACCTCTCTTCAAAACCTCTCTACCCCACATAATACTTCTCCATATAAAAGAAGGCCTCCACCCTACACAAGCATTCAAAAAAGAATGCTTCGGGAAATAACGAGCTTTAAGACCCCGAGCCATAAGAAAATTTGGATTAGTTAAAATCTTCCACCCTTACTTAGCAAACATTGCTTGATTGAAATCATCAATGATTATAAACCCCATGCCACCCTTCTCCTTCGGTTGGCACATCTTTCTCCAAGCTAGCCAATGGGTTTTTCGTTTACCACCCTCAACCCCCCACCAAAAATCCGAACATATTCTTTGAATATCTAAACCAAGAGAGATAGGGAGTTTAAAACAACTCATTGCATAAGTTGGAACGGCTTGAGCAACCGTTTTCACCAAAATTTTCCTACCCTCACAAGAGAACAACTGACCTTTCTAACATTGCAGCTTTTGCCAGACCTTATCCTTAATTGCTCCAAATATGTGCTTTTTGTTTTTACTTATGGAAGAAGGGAGCCCTAAATATTTAGCATAACATGAAACAGTTTCCATACAAAAAATATTTTTCAACTCTTCTCTAAAATTAATAGGGGTGTTAGGGCTAAAGGATAAGGCTGATTTATCCAAATTAATGGACTGCCTCGAAGCCCCTTTATACCGCTCAAAAATCTCCTTTAGATGACCACACTCAGCACTAGAGGCTGTAGCAAAAATCAGGCTGTCATCCGCAAACAAAATGTGGTTACTCATAGGAGCCTTTCTCGCCACTCTAATCCCATGAACAAGCCTCTGCCTCTCGACTCTAAGAAGCAAAGCAGAAAGATCCTTAGCACAAAGTAAGAACAAATAAGGGGATATAGGGTATCTTTGTCTAATACCCCTAGTTGGTACAACTCTACCCCTAACCTCACCATTAATCACAAAGAAGTAAGACGCGGAAGATACACAACCCATCACTTTCGAAATCCAACCACCCTTAAAACCAAGCTTGCACATCATATCTCTAAGGAAATTCTACTCAACTCTATCATAAGCCTTCGACATGTCAAGCTTCAAAGCAATTTGCCTCACCCTTCCCAATCTACGGTTTCTCAAAGCGTGCAAACATTCAAATCCTACCACTACATCATCAGTAATTAATCTACCAGGTACAAAAGCACTTTGGTTATGAGAAATTACCTCGCCTAGCACCACTTTGAGTCTGTTAGTCAATACCATGACTATTAACTAATAGATGACGTTACACAGGCTGATGGGTCTGAACTCCTGAATCCTGGAAGGGGTTTTGACTTT
Source organism: Xanthoceras sorbifolium (assembly GCA_003430845.1). Classification (NCBI taxonomy): domain Eukaryota; kingdom Viridiplantae; phylum Streptophyta; class Magnoliopsida; order Sapindales; family Sapindaceae; genus Xanthoceras; species Xanthoceras sorbifolium. The sequence goes on along the minus strand of CM010617.1, from coordinate 10,145,065 downwards.
AGGGATCAACACTACATTCGCCTCACTGATGGAAGCCATGCTACCACCACAATCCAGCACATTAATATATATATATATATATATATATATATATATATATATTTGTTTATTTTTTCAAACATTAAAAGTGTGTATTAATATATTATAAAAATAAAAATAAATTATTTATTTAAGTTTTGAGTTCTTAATCTCATGTATTAACATAATTCTTAAAATAATTATAGTTTATAAGTACACCCCATTTATTTCCAAATATATCATTTCTTTTAACTTATAAACTAATTACAAATATAAATGTAAATTTAAATAAATAATGATAGATATTTCACCTTATATCATAACTTGTACTCTCAATGTGTTAGTGAGTGAATTAATGCATATGAAAAAAAAATGAAAATGGCATCTTATTCAAAACCCCAATTATGAAATCTCTTATCTCCCATTTCACACCTCTATGCACCGTGTTTTTATAGAGGGAAATGTGCTTTCACATGTTCTTAACCCGAAATGGCTGAGGAGAGGAAATGTTCTTTTTTTTAGGGTACTTTCAGGAACAGATTCAGTGAAGACGGGACGAGTGAGATAAATCATGATTAAAGTGAATTCACTTACTAATTATTACATTATTAATTGACTTTATAATATGTAAGTGAAATATAAAAAATAAAATGTATAATATTCAATTTAAATATTAATAAAGAGTAAATAACGCTTACCTTCTCTGAGGTTTGCTCAATTGCAGGCAGAATTAACTTTTGGGTTTATTAACAAAGACCTTCATTCTTTTGGGTTTGTTCAATTATAAGCGGAGTCAACTTTTAGCCAACTCTTCAGTTTTTTGACAAATACCTCCCCTTGTCAACTGTATTTTATTAATGGCAGGGAAAATATTTATTAATAAATGATAAAGTTGATTTCGCTTATAGTTAGTAAAACCTCACGGGAGATCCATAAAATTATCTCATTAATAAATCATGTGTTTCGACGTAGTTATGGCCCCGGTTCGGTTCGAACCGAATCGACAATTTTTAACCGGAACCGTCGGTTCGGGTTAAAAACCGGTTTCGAAACCTCTTCAATTCAATTCACACCATTTTCTCTCAATCTTATTCTCTCATTCTCTTAATATTTCTCTCATTCTCTCGATTTTTCTCTAATTCTCTCAAAGTCTCATTCAGTTATTTTCTCAATCTTGTTCTTGTTTTTCAATACTGCAATTATTTTCGTTATTTATTTAAATTATATTCTTTACCATTCTAAATTTATAATGGCATCACAATCAAGACCGTCTATTTCCGGAGGTCAACGATCCTTTTCCAGAAGGTCCGTTTCCGACAGAGACATTGAGCAGCTACCAGATTTAAATGCTGGAGAAGTGCAAAGTTGCCATGCCGCTGGCCCAGAATTAAATTTCAAAGCTGCAAATTTTGCTGAGTACCTACAACAGAGAGAATTTGAGGAGGTAATATTTGGTAATAATACTCATCGTAATTTTATTCCTCAGTATTCTCATCCCTATCTCTCTGGGTCTGGGGCCCCTGGTCCCTCTTGTGAAAACCCTCCCCCCCCCCCCCCCCCCCCCAAAGTGAAACCGTACAAGGTCCACAGCCAGATTTGACAAAGTACAAATCTGAACTTTTTAAAGTTCATATAAGGAGGGTGGAGAAGGAATCGGGGAAAGTTGTGGTGACTTGCAACTATTGCAACAAAGATTTTAAATGGAACAAATCCGGAGGGTACAAGACGTACTGGAAGCACATCAACACCAAGCATCCAATTGAAGCTCAGCATAAGCGTAGTCGAGGACAATACCAAATTTTCAGGTACACATCTCATAACCATCATTTATTTAAATATAGTGATGTAAATAATAGGGAACAACTAGCAAGAATGGTAGCGACTAAACATCTTCCTTTTAGTTTTGGCGAAAAAACTAGTTTTTTAAAATATTGTCATAATACTTTAAATTCCGCTGCATGTAGAGTACCTAAGACCACATTAAAACGTACCATGTGTGACATTTATAAAAGAGAAAAAAAAGCATTAGTTAGATATTTTCAAAATTATATGGGTCGTGTGTCTATTTGTACCGATATCTGGAGCGATCATTGGCAAAAACATTCATACTTAGGACTTACTTGCCATTGTGTTGACCAATCATGGGAGTTGCAAAAACGAATTCTTGCATTTAGAGTTTTTGACGACACCCATACTGCCGATAATATTTACAAATTAATGAAAATTATTTTTGAAGAATATTGTATTGAAAGTAAAATTTTTGCAATTGGTTTTGATAATACTGCAAATAATACTGCCGCCGTTCCATAATTAATTCAATTGTGTCAACCCTACTCTGGCGGCAGATTTTTTCATCAAAGATGTGTTTGCCATGTTTTAAATATATGTGTACAACATGGTTTGCAAACACTTCAAGAATGGATTACACCAATTAGGGATGCCCTATACTATTTGTGGAAATATCCTAGCACTATGAAACAATGGGCTAGGTAATGTAAATCTAACGGGAAACATCCAATTAGGTTTTCCCGTGATGTTCCAACTCGTTGGAACTCCACATATAAATTGCTTTGTGAAAGCTATGACTATAGAGAATTATTAGTTAGATTTATGCAGTATAATGTTAGTAGCGTTAATTTGTATGTTCATCATTGGGATGTTTGTACTAAAATTTGCATGCTTTTAAAAGTTTTTCATAATGCAACTAACGCTTTATCCGGTATATATTATTTAACTTCACATTTATTTTTATATGAAGCCATTAATATTGTAGATACACTTAATGAATGTGCACAAGTATTGGCACTATCTGCATGTGTTGCTGCAATGAGAGATAGATGATTAAATTATTATAGGGACATTCCTTCGATTTGTACTGTTGCTTCAGTTTTTGACCCTAAGTGTAAATTTGATAGTTTATATGAATATTTAACACTTTATTATGAATATTTAGGGCTACACAACGTAAATATTAGTGCTTTATATAATAATGTTAGGCAATTATTTTATTCAATGCATGACGAATACCGTTCTGTATACGGTCCTTCGCTGAACATTAATGTTCAGCAACCGACTGCAAGTGGAAGTAGTCATTCTCGTTCTCGCTTTCCCTCATTAAGGAAGTTAGGGTCAAGCGTGTTGTCCAAAAAATCAAGGGCACAGGGGAGTTCTTCGTCTTCATCAACCTACGTTTCAGAGGTTGATCTTTACGTAAACACCTCTTTTGAGTTTTTGGACAGCGAAGACTTTAACATCCAACATTGGTGGAGGGAACACGAAACTAACTTTCCAATTTTGGCCCTCATTGCCAAGCAAATTTTTGGAACCCCTGTCTCGACCGTGGCAGTCGAACAGGAATTTAGTGCAGGTGGCAATGTTCTCGACGAGAGACGGGCATTGCTCAGTCCTGACTCAATACAAATTTAGGTTTGTGTTGACGACTGGATCAAGGCCTCATACTGACAGCAAGAATTGGATCTCGTATCCGACGACAATGACTTCTTCAACACCAACGACGATACAACGGCTACCGAAGGAACAAGCGACGATTGATCACCTCCGGAACATAACAGGTAAAAGAACTACGTAGGCTTTGATTCCTCCAAGAGGATACGTAGGCAGCTTAATTGAGGTAAAATTAACTGCAAGTCCTAATTTATTATTTATTTATTTAATTTTATAGTTTTATGATATTATTATTATCGTAATAAATTTCTTGTTGAAGTTGAACAAATGAACCCTTTTATTTATATATTTAAATTTTTTTATTAATTTTTTTTTATAAATTTTAATTTTATTTAAATTTTTTTATTTTTTTTTAATTTCTTCGGTTTCGGCCGGTTTGGAACCGGCGGTTGAACCGCCGTTCCAAAAAACTAGGGAGGAACCGGAACCGGAGGTTCCTCCCCAGTTCCAACCGGAACCGGGACCGAGACCTCCTCGGTCCTGGTTTCGGTTAATCAAAAAATTGAACCGGAACCAGTGGTTCTAAAACCGGAACTGCCGGTGCGGTTCAATTAGCCATCCCTATTTCAACGTGATTCAATTGCCTAAAAAAAAAAAAATAGTATTTATTTTTTCTTTCTGTTTACGTACAATTTATAGAAACCCACACAGGTGGAGGCCAATTCAGTGAATATCTGCAGGAACCAAAGCTGAGCAAATAGGTGAGTCAGCGAATCGTAGAAACAGGGCTAATATCGAAAAATACGGAAAACGACCTGATAGGCGCTTGACGCTTGAGTCTTGACCAACCATAGAAAAACGACTCGCACGATCCCATTGTTAAAAATTCCCAACACATCCCCTCCTCATTTCCGTCGTCGCCCCACCGGAGGAATTAGAAAAATGGAGTCTCCTCCGATCTACGGTCTGCCGCAAGAGACGCTCCAACACATCTTCTCGTCACTCCCTCTCCGTCAGATCATGATCTGCCGATCAGTCTGCAAGCTCTTCAACCAAATCCTGACCTCATCCTCCTTCGTCCACCTCGTCTCCACCGAGAACCCTCCTCTTTCCCTCTTCGCTCTCCGTCCGCCGCACCACCACCGCCAACCGCCCAACTCTCCTTTCCTCCTCCACGCCTTCGACCCCAACCAGAACCAATGGATTCGATTTAATCTCACCTTTCTCCCTTTCAGATCTCTTCATCCAATCGCGTCTTCTCCTGGACTCCTCTACGTGTGGGCCGACTCACCTGACTCGCTCGACTCCAACAAGTTGCTTATTGCTTGTAATCCCTTGACTCGTCAATACAGAGTGTTGCCTCAGTTAGGCTCCGCCTGGTTCAAACACGGATCGGTTCTCGTCGACTCCTCCAACCGAGTTATGGTACTCACTGAACTCGCTTCCTTGTTTTTCACCAACTCAAATCACTGGCTTAAGTTCTCTTCAGATCTGCCGTCGAAACCGCGGAGTCCGATTCTGGTGTCCAACTCGGTGTACACTCTATGCGACGTCGGATCGGCGTGGAGAAACGAATGGAAATTGTACTCTTGTAAGTTATCGACATTGATGAACTCACAGCAATTCTGGAATCGGCTCGAGAAGCACGAGTGGGGAGACGTGTTTGACATCTTGAAACGGCCGCGTTTAGTGCGGGGTATGGGGAATAGGCTGTTGATGATAGGGGGATTGAAGTCTTCTTTTTCGTTGAATTCTCCGTGTTCGACGATATTGATATTGCGTTTGGACTTGGATTTGTTGGAATGGGAAGAGGCCGGTAGAATGCCAGTGGATATGTATAGGATTTTTCAGGAGTCAAGTAAATTCAAGGTTTTCGGAATGGGTGAGAGGGTTATCTTTTCGGCCAAGAGATACAGGAGATTGGCTTTGTGGGAATGTGGGAAAGGAGGAGGAGAATGGAGATGGGTTGATGGCTTGCAGGGGACTGGGGATGGACCTTGTCGCGGCTTTGTCTACGAGGTAAGGCTCAATGCTGTGCCTTGATTGATTTTGTAACATTGATATCATCTTGTTGTAGCCTTGTATTTGAATACTATATTATGCTTTTTATTATATTGAATTCGGTTAGTCAAATGCAATTTGACAAAGGGCTTAGATTGATGTTTATTTGTTAATGAAACATATGTATGTATGACTTATTTTAGTGTTTAGTTTAGCTTCTTTTTTTTTTTCCTTGTTGAAGATAGTTTGTGTTGGGTGCATTGATTGAATTGAACTGTAAACTTCTATATGGAGAGGTGGGTTGAAGTTATGTGTTAGTGTTTGTTGGGACTTAATGGAAAGTTAAAGGAGAAGATTTCTTTTCTCTCTTTTTATCAGAAACAAAGGGACCAAACCAGTGTTCTTATAAGAGAGGAAATTTTATCCACTCACCAAGAGGAAATAAAATCTCGTTGTTCAGTCATATCTGCTGTACAAAAAGATACACCCTAAGCAGAACACATCTATCAAAAACCTTAAACTTCTATCCACATTTCAGAATAAAAAGAAGATGCTATTCGTATACATATTTCACTGCATTATTATTTTGAAATGCACAACTTAAGCTGTGATTGTTGTATATAATATGATATATTGTGAACATGCTCATTCTTTGTTAGAATAGCTCTTCAAAAGCTACAAGATCAACACTCAGCTGCCGTCTTTGCCACTGCCGCAAATTCGTTATGGCATCTTTACATTAAATTATTTTGGGGGAATATTATGTCATTACGTGTCTAGCTGGATTTGTGTTTGAAGACACTTTAGAGGCATATAACTAAAGCTTTTGCAATTCACTGAGGCCTAAAATTAGTTCAAATTGGGGCTTTCATTGTGCTCATGGGCTATCTTTTGGGATGAACTTTCATGGTGAGATCAATCTCTTTTTACCTCACCCTGTAGCTGTATGTTGTGGAATTACATTGCGGATGCAATCATGATGATTTCCTCAACATTTGGAGCAAAAGTGAAATATGACAGGCTGACCACTTTGATACATAAACTGCAATAGTTTCTCAGAAGCATGCAGCACTTGGCACCGTACAAAGCCTGATAGGATACCATGAATTTCAGCTTTGATGATCATTTCAAACTTTTTAGCATGGAAGGTTGGGTCTAGAATCAGACATGCATGTTAGTGTAAGAGTTTGATGCCAACATGTTATTATTTAGAGTAGGAAACCTAATTACACTTAAAAAGGAAATAACTCTATACAATATTATTTACAAAATAAATCGAATCCGAACACTCCTCCTCAAGTTGGGTTGTAGACATTCACTAAACCTAACTTGCAACACATATCTTTAAAATTAGATCTAGGGAGAGGTTTTTTTGTCAAAACATCTGTAGTTTGCAAAGCTGATGGAGTATAGATAAGCAATACATCTCCCCTTTCCATCTTTTCTTTGATAGAATGCCTATCTATTTAAGCATGTTTAATACGATCATGGTGAACAGGGTTCTTTGCTATGCTAATTAATGCAGCTTGACTGTCACTTCGAAGCTTGATAGAACCATCAGAAGACCTTCAACTCTGCTAGAAGCCTTTTCAACCGTATTCCTTCACATATGCCCTAAGCCATGGCTCTAAACTCTGCCCCTGCACTACTTTTTGCAACTACAGCCTGCTTTTTATATCTCCATGTTGTCAAGTTCCCCCAAACATAAGTACAGTACCCAGAGTTAGGTCTACGATCAGTGATCGAACCAGCCCAATCTGTATCTGAAAAAACTTCTACCTCTCTTCTTGTTGTCTTCTGAAAGAACAATCCCTTACCAGGTGTCATCTTAAGATACCTCAAAATTCTATGAACAGTAGTCATGTGTTCCTCGGTAGGGTTGTTCATAAACTAACTTACAACATTGACTGGAAAAACTATGTCTGACCGTGTATGAGAGAGGTATATCAGCTTACCAACAAGTCTCTGATATCTTCCATTTTCAACTTGAAGAAATATGAGAGAAGTTTTTTTAATTTTTTTTAATTTTTTTTTATTTCTTACTTTGAACAAAGTATGTACAAGGTAGATATAGAGGAGAGAATAATAATCTCAGCCACTAATCAAGTAATTACATCAATCTACTCTTATAATTGATACACTAACTAGGAAACAATCCTACCTAAGAATCAGACAATTATTCCTAGAATAAAGCTTTAACAGTTGACTGAATCAATCAGCTCATGATTTTCGAGAACAGAATCTCAAAAATTCTACACTCCCCCTCAAGATGGGTGATAGATATTGATCATCCCCAGCTTGAAACTTAACTCTTCAAAGCTGAAAATGAGTTGGAGTGTAATGTATAACCCCGGTCCCATCATCTAGTCTTTCTTTAATAAAGTGTCGATCAATCTCCTCGTGCTTGGTTCTATCACGATGAACTGGGTTCTTGGCGATTCTGATTGCAGCTTGGTTGCCACAAAACATGTCAATAGGTTCGGCTGCAATTCCTAATTCTTTAAGAAATCTCCTTAGCCAAATCCCTTCACAAATCCCATGAGACATCGCTCTGAATTCAACTTCAGCACTACTTCGGGCAACCACTGACTGCTTTTTGCTGCGCCAAGTTACTAGATTTCCTCATACGAAGGTGCAGTACCCAGTTGTAGATCTTCAGTCAATTATGGATCCTGTCCAGCCTGTATCAGCAAATACTTCAATCTTCCTACCAGTGTCCTTCTTGAAAAATAGTCCCTTTCAGGTGTTTTCTTGAGGTACCGAAGAATCCTGTAAACAGCTTCCATGTGATCTTTACTAGGGCTGTTCATAAGTTGGCTTGCATAGCTGACACAGTAACCAATGCAAGCCTAGTGTGAGACAAGTAGATGAGTTTTCCCACCAGTCTTTGATAGCAGCTTTTGTCTGCAGATTCACTGTCTCCTTTAGCTCCCAGTTTGCTAGCTGAGTCCATAGGTGTGTCAACTGGCTTGCATCCCAGCATACCAGTTTCCTTGAGAAGATCTAGGACATATTTACGTTGAGATACTAATATTCTTGTCTATGATCTTGCCACTTCTATGCCTAGGAAATATTTCAGGTTTCCAAGGTCTTTGATCTCGAATTCTTTTGCTAGGAGCTTCTTGAGTTCAATCATTTCTTCTGCAAAATTCCCTGTCAAGACAATGTCATCAACATATACGATTAAGATAGAAAATTTTCCTATATGTGAATGTTTGATGTATAGGGTGTGATCGGCTTGGCATTGGGTGTATCCACAGGATTTTAAAACTCTAGAGAACCTGTCAAACAAGCTCGTGGGGATTGTTTCAACCCATACAGTGATTTCTTCAGTCTACAAATTTTGTTAGCTGTGGTAATGCACTTGGTCCTCAGCCCAGTTAGGCCTAAAAATTACGTCGCGGCCCATATAACATATCTAGTTCTAGCCTATTAATGACATGAAAGAGTTGTGTCTGAATTTCCAAGTTGTTCTTTTACTTTTATCATTTGAGGTGAAATTTAAGTGTTTATTGCTACTCTGCACTCGTGAAATTCATGTATATTTCAATGTATAAATTAAGTATTTAGGAATTTGTTGGAAAAGAACCCTAGAGAAGTTCGATCAACCTACGAGTTTGTCGTAACATTTATATTGGCATGCATGACATTAGGTTGTGTGTGGAATGTGTTTTTCCACATCAATAAAGTTATATTGGACAACACATGGTCATTGTTTTGTTATACTTAGAGGGACTGATTAACAATAACGCATATATGAGTTATTCTATACATGAGTTATTCCTTGACGATCATTTTAATGTTTTTCTCCATTCATATGTCAAAACGCAATCACTGATTTTGTGGACGAGATCTATTTTACATTTTTTTTTTTTGGAGTAAGAATTGTAAGCTTCTATACGTTAATGTAGACTTTATAAAAGTTGTACAAACTTGATAAAAGTAAAATGGATTCAACTCATTCAATACATCCAAGGTGTGAGTATTTATGTCTGGATTAATGTTAAAAGCTGGTTATCCAACCTGAGAATTATTGATTTATATATGTTTAATATTTTATGGGATTTCCCTTTACCTTCCTGGCACTGTTTTTTGTCATTTGTGTCAATCAATGCTTGTTAGTGAGCTTTTGAGGTTTTTGAAAAATGTATTTAGGCTTTTGAGGCTTTTGGTCAAGAGAGTTTCTCATGAAAGTGAAGTGTTCTTGTTCCCACTAACTATGGTAACGTTTCTCATTCGTATAATCCAAATGGATATATTTTTGATTCTATGCTCATGTTGGAATCCATGATATGATATATAAAATCTTTCTTTATGTTGTCTATTATTACACTTTCCTCCATCTTAAGAAATTTTGTGCCCTATTAGTTTTCCTTAGTAATTTTTGTCTAGACATATGGATTTGGCGTTGCATCTCTCTAGAAAAATTTGCACGGGACGTGGTGTAGTTAACTGTGAAATACAGCCTTGTGATAACTTTTAACAATTTATTGCCTTTTTGCATTTAATTACATCTAATCTTTTTATCATATGCCACATTTTAATTGGATGGTTGTATAAGTGATTTACTGCCCCGGCAAGGTATTCTAGCATCTTTCATACTGCCTGATCGTCAGCTCGAGTGATATACAATTGCAGTTTTTGAGACAATAGAATCTGTATTTAGTGGTTTTTTTTTACTATTATAGTAAAGAATAATGTTAGATTGCTTAAATTCATTTTCAAATGATGTGATATACTAAATGTTGAAGTGTGAAATAGGTCAACGTAATTAAGAGCGATAATAATAGCAAAAGCAATCAAATAAGATCAAACAAAAAGGATTTTTAAAGTGATTCGGCCTGAAATAATGTCTACATCCACTGTTCTTGCATTAATATTGAGCTTGTTATGCACGTGTTTTCTCTCAAATTTTGTAATCCTTGTAGCGGTGATGATCTACCCCTTTTATAGTGTGAATGGATGAAATTATCTTGTTTTACATGGAATCTAATTACTGGAAATTAAGAATTAAATCAAATCTCAAAGAATCATATTTTAATTGAAATACAATCGCTGAAAATAAGATATTTTAGACTGATTAGGACTCTGCTAGTTGACCAGATCAAATCCTTATATTCGTGGGATTCTTCTCTATCTGATGAAAACGTGCTTCGAGCTAAGCATTATGCGAGCTGGGGCTGTATTGTCGACGAGAGGTGGTGTGCATAAGTCTTCTAGGTCGCTTAGGTGCTGTAACTTGGGTAGAGCTCTAGGTTTCTCCCTTCACCGGCGCCTGTTTGTCATGTCGGCCTTATTAGCTTCTTCAGCTTGCTGGGCCTTATTTCCTTTCTCCAGCCCGTTGGACTTTATAGGTATTTGGGCCTATTGTGCTTAATGAAATTAGGCACGCAATATTAGCCCCCCAGCTTCTAGCTTGAAGGTCTCGTGGTGGAAGCTGTGCGAAATGGCTGGTGGGTATGAAGGACTTGGGAATCAAGATCTTGATCCTCGGATAAAATACCTCATGGATCAGATTGAGGATTTGCAAGAGCGAGCCTATGGAAGAGATGGTATCACTCGCCTAAGGGAGGAAAGAGAAAGTCCATTCACTGAAGAGATATCGTCAGTACCAATACCAAACCACATAAAGATTCCCAGGAAGGATATGTGTGGATACAATGGAACCGGAGACCCGGATGACCACTTGGATACATACCTTGACTGGATGAACATGCAAGGAGCCTCCGATGCCTTGAAGTGTAAAATATTCCCTCTAACGCTAATTGGGGATGCTCGAACTTGGATCAGTGGGCTGAGGAGACAAAGCATATCTAGCTTCGCAGAACTTCAACGAGAGTTTAGAAGCGGATTCGCTGGTAGTCGACGTCGAAGGAGGCATATAGTCCACCCTGCATCAATCAGACAACAATCTGGGGAGAACCTCCGAGATTACATGAAGAGGTTCCAAGATGCAGCCCGACAGGTTCAGAACTTCAGTGACATGGGGGCCGTAATGGCTTTTACTGAGGGACTCCATGGTGGGAGGCTCTCTTGGTCCCTCTCCAAGAACGGCCCATCGTCCTATCGAGAACTGATGGAATGGGCGGAGAAGTATGCGACAGCGGAAGAGATCAGTGGGATCAAGGGGAAAAATGAAGAGGCCCAATCTGCCGAGCCCAAAAGACCGTGGTATAACAGGTTAAGTAAGGGAAGGGCTAAAGCCCCAGAAAAGGACGACCGGGCCAGCGTGGGTCAAAGTGATAAGGGGACGAGGATGCCCAGGAGTAAGTTTGATAAGTATACCCCATTGAAATTACCAATTGACCAGGTGTTCGAAAAAGCCAAAGCGGCCTAATTGCTCAAATGGCCCGGGCCAATGAGATCGCCCCCAGAGCAGAGTGACCCGAAGAAACGCTGCGAGTTCCACCGGGATCATGGTCATGAGACAAAGAATTGTCACGACTTATACGCAATGGAAAATTGCAAGAATGCGTCCGAAAGCAATAAAAAATGAGTGTACAACTTAAGGGCGATGAACGGCAGGTAACCAATGCCCTAGTGTCAGATGAAGATGAGCCAATAAATTTTATCATTCAAGAGTCGGTGGTTGGTGGAACAGAGAGTCGAGCGTCAACATCTACCACCGTTTGTATAGCTGGCAGTTCCGACCTACCAACGATTCATTGGCAATCAATAACCTTTACCCCAGATGACGCCGAAGGAGTGACCTACCCGCATTGCAACGCACTGGTGGTCATGGTTAAGGTTTCAAACCGTACTGTCAAGCGAGTGTTGATCGACCATGGAAGTTCAACTGACATAATCCATTGGACAGTAGTCGAACAACTCGGGTACATGATCGAACAACTCCAACCCGCGAGATACTGCATTCGAGGGATTGGAGGCCACCGAACGAAACCCCGCGGACAGATCGACTTGCCCGTGCGCTTTGGCAGCCGCCCCAAGACACGATCCCTATGGGTCACCTTCCAGGTCATTGACATTCCATTCCCCTTTAATATGTTGATTGAAAGGCCTACTCTATATGATCTGCGTGCTGTTAGTAGTGTTTATTGCATGAAGGTCAAATTCCCCACGAAAAATGGGGAAGGTGAGATGAAGGCGGATCAGAGTGAATATAGACGATGCGTCGAGATAGGCCAAAACACCTTGACCACCGTGGAAGGTTCATTGGTAGCCACGGTAGATCGGACCACCCGTCCTCGATCGTGAAAGTTGAGAAAACGAAGGACACTCAGTGTTCTTATTCAACAACAAGCTAAAAAGGAGTTAGGTAAAGCAGAAGTTTCAAGCCTTGATCGTAGGGATGTAACCTCCAAACCCTCGAGAAATCCTGTGGAACCCCTAGAGCGCATCTCCATACATGCGGACCAACCTCAGAAGACAGTCCTCCTCGGGGCATCTCTTCATCAAGATACCCAAAGGGAACTGATAAGTCTCGTAATTGAATACTCGGACATCTTTGCATGGAGCCACCATGACATGCCAGGAATAGACCCAAGTGTAATGGTTCACAAGCTCAATGTTAGATCAGACTTCAAACCTGTGTGTCAGAAGAGGAGGTCGTTCAATGCAGAAAGATATTAGGCTATAGAAGTGGAAGTCAAGAAGCTGCTAGATGCTGGGTTTATCAGACCCCTATAGTACAATCAGTGGTTGTCCAATGTAGTCCTGGTTAGGAAGAAGGACAACCGGTGGAGGATGTGCGTAGACTTCACCGACTTGAACAAAGCTTGTCCCAAGGATTGCTTCCCGCTCCCAAGAATATATCAGTTGGTGGATTCCACTGCAGGACACCAACTCTTGAGTTTCATGGATGCGTACTCGGGATACAATCAAGTGAAGATGTCCGAAGCAGATGAAGACAAAACAGCCTTTGTCACCGACAAGGGAATGTATTGTTACAAGGTGATGCCTTTCGGTTTAAAAAATGCAGGAGCAACATACCAGAGGTTGGTGAATCGCATGTTCGAAGGACAAATCGGGAGAAACATGGAAGTGTATGTTGATGACATGCTAACTAAGTCCCTGAGAACCTAGTGACCACCGAGCAGACCTTGAAGAGACATTTAAGACACTCCGAAGATACAAGATGAAGCTCAACCTAGAGAAATACGCCTTTGGAGTATCTTCGGGAAAATTCCTTGGCTTCATGGTTCACTATCGTGGAATCGATGCCAACCCAAATACGATAAAGGCGATTCAAGAGTTGCGAAGTCCTAGGACGACGAAGGAAATTCAAGGGCTCACAGGGCGTATTATCTCTCTTGCAAGATTTATCTCACGCCTTACGGATCGTTGTCTTCCGTTCTTCAAGGCTTTGAAGAAAAATAGTTCGAGTCAATGGACCTCAGAGTGTGAAAATGCCTTTAAGGAGCTGAAGTCATATATAGCAGAGCCACCGATGCTATCGAAACCCCATAATGGAGAAACCCTATACTTGTATTTGGTTGTCAGCGCGGTAGCTGTGAGTTCGGCCCTGATTCGGGAGGAGGACGGAACTCAGAGGGCTGTATACTATATGAGTAAGGCCCTAACGGACCCAGAGACTAGATATACGGAGGTCGAAAAAATTGTGCTAGCATTGATAATCTCAGCAAGAAGACTCCGACCATACTTCCAAGCACATCCGATCACCGTCTTAACGAACTACCCCCTTAGGCAGGTGATGCAGAAGCTAGACGCATCAGGTCGGATGATCAAGTGGTCTGTAGAACTCAGCGAGTTCGATCTTACTTATAATCCAAGGAGTGCGATCAAAGGTCAAGCTGTACCCGACTTCTTGTTAGAAAGTATCCAAGGAGATTCCTTCAGCATCGACCGACCGGAGGATGAATCTTGGAAATTGTAGATGGGTCCTTCAATCGACATGGCAGTGGCACTGGGATCATAATACAATTACTGAATGGTGCGATAGCCCAATTGGCCCTCCGTTTCGGATTTCGGGCAACCAACAACATAACAGAGTACGAGGCTCTGGTTCAAGGCCTTCGGCGCGCTATAGAGTTCAAAGTAGAGGTTCTCATCATATTCAACGACTCACAGCTCATTGTGAACCAAGTTAACAACGATTATCAGGCGAAAGACACCCTGATGATGCTCTACCTGAATATGGTAAAGGCATTAAGCAAAAGATTTCGGGAATGCAGATTCACAAGAATATCTAGGGAAAGGAACTCCCAAGCAGACGCTTTGGCAAAGTTGGCTTCTACTACCGAAGCTAAGCTCCCTCGGACGATAACAATAACTGAATTGCCTAACCCAAGTGTTGAAGTTGAGGAAGAAGTCATGACCACCGAAGGTAATGCAGATGAAGGGTCATGGATGCAACCAATCATCCAGTTCCTCCAAGATGGACAACTCCCAGCAGATAGATTACAAGCGAGAAAAATTGTACGGACCGCCCCAAGGTATGTGATTCATCACAATGTGCTCTACAAAAGGAGTTACTCACACCCACTTTTGAGGTGTCTAGTAACCTCCGATGCTGAAAAGGTCCTCCGAGAGATTCACGGTGGAGTATGTGGAAGTCATTCGGGGGGAAAAACCCTAGGGCACCGAGTTCTCCGTCAGGGGTACTATTGGCCTACCATGTGCAGGGAAGCAAGGGACCTCGCATTAAAGTGTGATAGATGTCAGAGAACGGCCAACGTACCCAGATTACCTTCGGAGGCATTGACGCCGATGGCAAGTCCATGGCCATTCGCTCAATGGGGAATCGATATAATAGGACCTTCGCCAACAGGATCCTCCCAGAAGAAGTATGCGATCATCGCAATTGATTATTTCACAAAATGGGTAGAAGCGGAGGCCTTGGTACGGATCACGGAGAGTAAGGCCACGAAATTCGTAAAGAAAGCCATACTCTATCGATTTGGAGTTCCGGAAGTTATAGTGACTGACCATGGAACACAGTTCGATAATCAAAACTTTCGAGCATTTTGCCAACAAAGCAACATCAACCTCAGATTTGCATCCCCCGCACATCCACAGACCAACGAACATGTAGAAGCTGCGAACAAAGTAATCAAGCACTTGCTGAGATGCAAGCTAGAATCCAAGAAATGAGGTTGGGTCGAAAAACTCCCAGAAGTGTTATGGACAGTAAGAACCACGCCCCATTCTACGACAGGAGAAACTCCCTTTTCACTAGCCTTTGAGACTGAAGCAGTACTACCCACCGAGACAACCCTGAAAACCAGAAGAGTGGACAGATTTTCCACCGCTGACAATGAAATTGAACTCCAAGCTGCTCTGGATGAGCTAGAAAGTAGGCAAGATGAAGCAAGCCTCAGGATTGCAGCACTTCAACAAAAAATAGCCAAGTACTACAACTCAAAGGCACGAATAAGGAAATTTCAACCAGGAGAATTAGTGCTAAAGAAGGTGATCCCAAGCACAAAGAACCATACGGAAGGGACTCTCGGGGATAACTGGGAAGGACCGTATCAGATAGCATTAGCAGCAAGAAATGGAACCTACCGACTTACCACGCTCGGGGGAACTCCACTAAAAAATCCCTGAAATGTAAGTCACTTAAAAAAGTATTATCAGTAAATTTAGATAAAGAAGTGTAAAGGAGGATGATTACCAATTCCCTCCCAATTTTCGTTGAATGGAACTTCACTCGGCCACGGTTATTATTTAATGAATTTCATGTAAATGATTTAAAGTGCATAAAACCTAGAATATTCAACCTCCGATCGAAATGATCACGAGGGACCAACCTCCGATCGAAGCGATCACGAAGTCCTATGGGACCAACCTCCTATCGAAATGATCACGAGGGACCAACCTCCGATCGAAGCGATCACGAAGTCCTATGGGACCAACCTCCGATCGAAATAATCACGAGGGATCAACCTACGATCGAAATGATCACGAAGTCCTACCGAACCAACCTCCGATCGAAATGATCATGAGGGACCAACCTCCGATCGAAATGATCATGAGGGACCAACCTTCGATCGAAATGATCACGAAGTCCTACCGGACCAACCTCCGATCGAAATGATCACGAGGGACCAACCTCCGATCGAAGCGATCACGAAGTCCTATGGGAGCAACCTCCGATCGAAATGATCACGAAGTCCTACCCGACCAACTTCCAATCAAAATGATCAGGAAGTCCTCCGGGACCAACCTCCGATCGAAATGATCAGGAAGTCCTACCGGACCAACCTCCAATCGAAATGATCAGGAAGTCCTCTGGGATCAACCTCCGATCGAAATGATCAGGAAGTCCTATGGAATCGAAATGGTCGGTGGCCCTGAATGATCAATGTTATGGGACCACCGAATATGGATGGTTTCAAAGTGAGATGCACTATTTAATTTACAAGTTAAACTACTAAATTAAAATCAATCACGCTTGAATTTAAATATTTCAAATTGCATAGCAAAATCAAACTACACGATAAAACCAGAAACTGCCCAACAAAATTAACATAAAGGGCGAAATTAACAAACAAGTACCAGATTGGTTCTAAATAGTTACATCAAAAACAAAAGATAAAACATAACATAATGCTACTCGCCACCGTTACCCACCTATTCAACTTCCGCCCCAGAGAGCTCAACATCAGCTACAAGCAGGAATCCTCCTCTTTTTCGGAAGAATCAGCCTTCTCAGGGGCCTCCCCAGTGCCCCACTCAACGGCCTTAATCTTTTTGAACTTCTCAAAGTCGAAATTTGGGTCAACTTTTGAGACCAAGTACTGTGTATCGAGCGACCCTCGTTGAAATTCATCGTTAATGGCTTTCATGTACTCGGAGGACTTCACAAAACGATCAATTGCACGGTCGGGGAGTTCATTCTAGAGGCGAGTGATCAACCTCCGAGCATCCTTCAGCCTCCCTCTGTACTCCTCCGCTTTGACCCCTTTAGCAGCCTTCTTCTCTAAAGAAGCCACCCGTGCCTTCAAGTGAGCAACCTCCTCCCGAGACTCACCAAGGTCCCTCTGGGTGCAGTTGAGCATATTCTTCTTGTGAATGAGCTCAGCTTCAGTATGCTCAAGCTGATCATGAAGTTCCACGAGCCTCATCTCTTAATGGCGAAAGTTGCCAATCGCCTGACCACCAATAATGAATCGTTAGAAATAATAACAAAAACCAATAATCAGAAATTCTAAAATGCAGGACCTTACCGTATAGAATTGTCTTATAGCAATGCGAATCCTGTCATCATTACTCATTTTCCCAATTGCACCAGGATCGGTGGATCTCATGAAATTCCTAGCATTGTCGCATATGAAATCAACCGACTGATCAGGAGAGAAAATAGCATCAACGCTGGACTGGGATACACCGGGCCTAGTAGAAGTGAAGGTCGGTGGCACACCAGAACCCATCGGTGGTCGATGGAAAGCGGAAGGGCTACGAGATCTCTGCCTCTTATCACCCCCCCCTCCCTGACGGATTCAGTACTCTCCGCTTTAGACTTACCTCCTTTCGGGGGAATGGGCGGCATAGCACTCGAAGGAGCGCCCCCAAGAACTTCCTGCTCAGGCAAGACATGATCCGATGTTTCAGTGGTGGTGCTTGCGCGCTTTGAAGAGACCCCCTTTATGAACTCCTCAGGAATCTTGGCCCCCATACTAGCTTTCGGAAGCGTCCTCCGAGGCCGCTTGCTGGCCACCGACTTCCCCTTCCTCGAGGGTGCAACTTCTTTGTCAGGCATCTTCCTCTTGTCAAATTTGCCAGCTAACTTCCCTGAAATATCAGAAAGAAGGGAAATAGAAAAGAAAGTAAAACAAGTTACCAAATGAGTCAACAAATTTATAACATAAAAATATTAGGCCAGAAAAATAAGTCTACTTTTCTTTCCAAAGCTCCTCTTTGAATTTGCCAATCTTAGAGAAGAGGGTTTAGGGATGATATTCACTGAAGCGAGCTCCCGAACATCCAACAAATAATCAATGTGCCGATAATCACTCCGAGTTCCCCAGGCGGAATTTATGTGATCGCGCTCCTCTACGGTCTAGTTCTTTTCATGAACACGCTCCCAAGTACCTGATCAACAAGATAACAGGTATTAGCAAAAAAAAAATAATAATAAAAAGAAGGAAGGTTGAAAAGCAAGTAGACTACCAAACTGGAAAACCGAATACCGATCTAACTCTCTGCTCTCTTCCACCGATCGTTAGCTCCCTACCCCACCCGGTGGTGGCAATGAACCAGGTATTCTTCCACTCTTTATTCGAAGAAGGTTGCCCGATGATAAGTGAATAACCAGATAACCTGGTCCAGCTGGAAAGATGCCACCAGCGATCACCACCACGAGCATGACCGACCAGCTTGTAGCAATGTTTGATCTCAGATAGAGTAGGGTCGGTATCGATCCCATTAAGGCGCCAGAGACACCACATTCCGATCAAAATACGCCAACTGTTTGGACTTAGTTGGGTAGGAGCCAAACCTACCTCCCTAAGGAACCTCCTAACATAAGGCTGTAAAGGGAGACACATCCCAATCTCGAGGAAAGCCGGGTGGATAGCCACACACCCTAGCTCGGGATTTGAAACTTGCTCCCCCATATTTGGTATCCTAAGTCCAACATCGGAAGGAATCGATAACTCTTCCCTAAAAACGCTCAATCTAGTGTTGTTTATCCTATTTTCCCTAATATAGTTGACGACAAACCTACTAAACTCTAGATTATTTCGATGGTAGTCTTCCGAATTATAACTCTGAATTATACCCGGAGGAAGCAAGGACTTAGGGCCCCCCGTCGATCTAGGATGGTTTCCAGATTCTATTGGATCATCCTCAGATCCGATTGATCTGGACTCTGAAGAAGCGGATTTCAAAGAAGACTCGGAGGTGCTACCCTCGGAGGAGTTTGAACTAGATTCAGAAGACATCGAAGAGAAAAATAAGAAAAGGGGATTGATAACCCCAAAACTTACATATAAAGAATCAACCACCGAGTGCAAAAAAAGGGAAGCCACCGAGTGGAAAGAAGCAGCCACCAAAAGTCAGAAAGAGGCAGCCACCGAAAGCCAGAGAGGCGCAGCCACCGAGCGCAGGAAGAGCAGCCACCGATCGCAAGAAATAGCGACCACCGATCGTAAAAAACAGCAACCACCGAAAAATAAGAAAAGGGGATTGATAACCCCAAAACTTACATATAAAGAATCAACCACCGAGTGCAAAAAAAGGGAAGCCACCGAGTGGAAAGAAGCAACCACCAAAAGTCAGAAAGAGGCAGCCACCGAAAGCCAGAGAGGCGCAGCCACCGAGCCAGAGAGGCGCAGCCACCGAGCGCAGGAAGAGCAGCCACCGATCGCAAGAAATAGCGACCACCAATCGCAAAAAACAGCAACCACCGAACGCCAGAAAGAACAGCCACCGATCACGGAAAACAGCGACCACCGAGCGCAGAAAATTACGACCACCGAGTGCAGAAAATTGCTGGATCTACTGAGGAAGACCCACTACTGAAGAGACGAGAAGATCAACCTCCTAAGATGGAAAAAATAATCTAAGGTGAAGAAATGAGACTCTAAGAACCAAGGTCCTATTTAAAGGCAATCCCTTGCCTAGGTGAGAAGTCGATAGGCTTCAAAATAATAAAAATAATAATAAAATAAAGACAAGATAAATATTTAAATATATATATCATTATGTCAATAAATAAATATATATATATATATAAACATATATATACATATATGTAAAGTGCACATATAATTTTTTGGGCTAATTAACAATTATTAATGGCACATAATAAACGATAACAAAGCGCTCTGAATGAGCAAATAATATTAAATTATAATAAAAGCAGGGAAAGATCCATCGCCTTCCCGATGAGAGGCAAGAAAGCATTTAATACGGAAATAAATCCTCAAAAGGAAATTTTATCACACGAAGGGAAATCCATCGAATGATAAAATTTGGGGGAAATGATGATACCAAAGTTGTGTAATGACGAAAACTCAAAGGAAGCTGACACGTGGCACCATTGCCACATGGCACACAGGTCAGCGCGTTGAGCCCCATACGCTACTCGGAGGATGGAATGACACCATCACTCGATAGGTGCTTCGATGGACATTGAATTACAGATGATCATGGTGGAACGCCATGAACAGTGGCGCCCATTGACACGTAATGAAGTACAATAAAACGCTCTTGGAAACAGTAAACTTGTCAACTCAAGAAACTTTAGTGTGCTAGATGATAAATGTCCAACTTGACCAATGGCAGGTTAGCTTCAAAACAGTAAAAAGTAATATAAATAGGGGCTATAGGCCTGAGAAAAGGAACTAGTCTAGGTTGAGTGATAAAATAGGAGGTAGTCGGTGGTCCACAAAAAAGGTGATTTGTTTCTAACTTGATCGTCGGAGGGTTGATACCGACCATCCAGTCGGTGTCTCCTTCTAACTTGTTTGTTTGCAGGTTGATCGCGTAATATCGGTGGATATCGAAGGGATCTCCATCGGTGGTTGAACGTCACTCAGTGGACAAACGTTGTATCAACAGATATATATTTAAATATTTATCTTATCTTTATTTTATTATTTTTTTTATTATTTTGAAGCCTATCGACTTCTCAACTGGGCAAGTGATTGCCTTTAAATAGGACCTTGGTTCTTAGAGTCTCTCATTTCTTCACCTTAGATTATTTTTTCCATCTTAGGAGGTTGATCTTCTTGTCTCTTCGGTAGTGGGTCTTCCTCAGTAGATCCAGCAATTTTCTGTACTCGGTGGTCGTAATTTTCTGCGCTCGGTGGTCGCTGTTTTTCGTGATCGGTGGCTGCTCTTTCTGGCGTTCGGTGGTCGCTGTTTTTCGTGATCGATGGCTGCTCTTTCTGCGCTCGGTGGCCGCTGTTTTCTGCAATCGGTGGTCGCTGTTTATAGCGATCGGTGGCTGCTCTTTCTGCGCTCGGTGGTTGCACCTCTCAGGGCTCGGTGGCTGCGCCTCTCTGGCTTTCAGTGGCTGCCTCTTTCTGGCTTTTGATGGCTGCTTCTTTCCACTCGGTGGCTTCCCTTTTTCTGCACTCGGTGGTTGATTCTTTATAGGTAAGTTTTCGGGTTATCAATCCCCTTTTCTTATTTTTCTCTTCAATGTTTTCTGAATCTAGTTCAAACTCCTCCGAGGGTAGCACCTCCAAGCCTTCTTTAAAATCCGCTTCTTTAGAGTCTAGATCAATCGGATCTGTGGATGATCCAATAGAATCTGGAAACCATCTTAGATCGACGGGGGGCCCTGAGTCCTCGCTTCCTCCGGGTATAATTCAGGGTTATAATTCGGAAGACTACCATCGAAATAATCTAGAGTTTAGTAGGTTCGCCGTCAACCGTATTAGGGAAAATAGGATAAACAACACTAGATTGAGCGTTTTTAGGGAAGAGTTCTCGATTCCTTCCAATGTTGGACTTAGGATACCAAATATGGGGGAGCAAGTTTCAAATCCCGAGTTAGGGTGCGTGGCTATCCCCCCGGCTTTCCTCGAGATTAGGATGTGTCTCCCTTTACAGCCCTATGTTAGGAGGTTCCTTAGGGAGGTAGGTTTGGCTCCTACCCAACTAAGTCCAAACAGTTGGCGTATTTTGATCGGAATGTGGTGTCTCTGGCGCCTTAATGGGATCGATACCGACCCTACTCTATCTGAGATCAAACATTGCTACAAGCTGGTCGGTCATGCTCGTGGTGGTGATGGCTGGTGGCATCTTTCCAGCTGGACCAGGTTATCTGGTTATTCACTTATCATCGGGCAACCTTCTTCGAATAAAGAGTGGAAGAATACCTGGTTCATTGCCACCACCGGGTGGGGTAGGGAGCTAACGATCGATGGAAGAGAGCAGAGAGTTAGATCGGTATTCGGTTTTCCAGTTTGGTAGTCTACTTGCTTTTCAACCTTCCTTCTTTTTATTATTTTTTTTTTTTTGCTAATACCTGTTATCTTGTTGATCAGGTACTTGGGAGCGTGTTCATGAAAAGGACTTGACCGTAAAGGAGCGCGATCACATAAATTCCACCTGGGGAACTCGGAGTGATCATCGGCACATTGATTATTTGTTGGATGTTCGGGTTCTCGCTTCAGTGAATATCATCCCTGAACCCTCTTCTCTGAGATTGGCAAATTCAAAGATGAGCTTTGGAAAGAAAAGTAGGCTTATTTTTCTTGCCTAATATTTTTATGTTATAAATTTGTTGACTCATTTGGTAACTTGCTTTACTTTCTTTTCTATTTCCCTTCTTTCTGATATTTCAGGGAAGTTAGCTAGCAAATTTGACAAGAGGAAGATGCCTGACAAAGAAGTTGCACCCTCGAGGAAGGGGAAGTCGGTGGCCAGCAAGCGGTCTCGGAGGACGCTTTCGAAAGCTAGTATGGGGGCCAAGATTCCTGAGGAGTTCATAAAGGGGGTCTCTTCAAAGTGCGCACGCACCACCACTGAAACATCGGATCATGTCTTGCCTGAGCAGGAAGTTCTTGGGGGCGCTCCTTCGAGTGTTATGTCGCCCATTCCCCCGAGATGAGGTAAGTCTAAAGCGGAGAGTACTGAATCCGTCAGGGGGGGTGATAAGAGGCAGAGATCTCGTAGCCCTTCCGCTTTCCATCGACCACCGATGGGTTCTGGTGTGCCACCGACCTTCACTTCTACTAGGCTCGGTGTATCCCAGTCCAGCGTTGATGCTATTTTCTCTCTTGATCAGTCGGTTGATTTCATATGCGACAATGCTAGGAATTTCATGAGATCCACCGATCCTGGTGAAATTGGGAAAATGAGTAATGATGACAGGATTCGCATTGCTATAGGACAATTCTATACGGTAAGGTCCTGCATTTTAGAATTTCTGATTGTTGGTTTTTGTTATTATTTCTAACGATTCATTATTGGTGGTCAGGCGATTGGCAACTTTCGCCATCAAGAGATGAGGCTCGTGGAACTTCATGATCAGCTTGAGCATAATGAAGCTGAGCTCATTCACAAGAAGAATATGCTCAGCTGCACCCAGAGGGACCTTGGTGAGTCTCGGGAGGAGGTTGCTCACTTGAAGGCACGGGTGGCTTATTTAGAGAAGAAGGCTGCTAAATGGGTCAAAGCGGAGGAGTACAGAGGGAGGCTGAAGGATGCTCGGAGGTTGATCACTCGCCTCTAGAATGAACTCCCCGACCGTGCAATTGATCGTTTTGTGAAGTCCTCCGAGTACATGAAAGCCGTTAACGATGAATTTCAGCGAGGGTCGCTCGATACACAGTACTTGGTCTCAAAAGTTGACCCAAATTTCGACTTTGAGAAGTTCGAAGAGATTAAGGCCGTTGAGTGGGGCACTGGGAAGGCCCCTGAAAAGGCTGATTCTCCCGAAGAAGAGGAGGATTCCCTGCTTGTAGCTGATGTTGAGCTCTCTGGGGAAGAAGTTGAAGAGGTGGGTAGCGGTAGCGAGTAGCATTATGTCATGTTTTATCTTTTGTTTTTGATGTAACTATTTAGAACCATTCTGGTGCTTATTTGTTAATTTCGCCCTTTATGTTAATTTTGTTGGGCAGTTTCTGGTTTTATCGTGTAGTTTGATTTTGCTATGCAATTTGAAATATTTAAATTCAAGCGTGATTGATTTTAATTTAGTAGTTTAACTTGTAAATTAAATAGTGCATCTCACTTTGAAACCATCCATATTCGGTGGTCCCATAACATTGATCTTTCAAGGCCACCGACCATTTCGATTCCATAGGACTTCCTAATCATTTCGATCGGAGGTTGATCTCGAAGGACTTCCTGATCATTTCGATTGGAGGTTGGTCCGGTAGGACTTCGTGATCATTTCGATCAGAGGTTGGTCCCTCGTGATCATTTCGATCGGAGGTTGGTCCCGGAGGACTTCTTGATCATTTTGATTGGAAGTTGGTCCGGTAGGACTTCGTGATCATTTCGATCGGAGGTTGGTCCCATAGGACTTCATGAACGCTTCGATCAGAGGTTGGTCCCTCGTGATCATTTCGATCGGAGGTTAGTCCGGTAGGACTTCGTGATCATTTCGATCGGAGGTTGGTCCGGTAGGACCTTGCGATCATTTCGATCGGAGGTTGGTCCCTCGTGATCATTTCGATCGAAGGTTGGTCCAGTAGTACTTCGTGATCGCTTCGATCGGAGGTTGGTCCGGTAGGACTTCGTGATCATTTCGATCGGAGGGACCAACCTAGGTTTCATGCACTTTAAATCATTTACATGAAATTCATTAAATAATAACCGTGCCCGAGTGAAGTTCCATTCAACGAAAATTGGGAGGGAATTGGTAATCATCCTCCTTTACACTTCTTTATCTAAATTCACTGATAATACTTTTTTAAGTGACTTACATTCCAGGGATTTTTGAATGGAGTTCCCCCGAGCGTGGTGAGTCGGTAGGTTCCATTTCTTGCTGCTGATGCTACCTGATACGGTCCTTCCCAGTTATCCTCAAGAGTCCCTTCCGTAGGGTTCTTTGTGCTTGGGATCACCTTCTTTAGCACTAACTCTCCTGGTTGAAATTTCCTTATTCGTGCCTTTGAGTTGTAGTACTTGGCTATTTTTTGTTGGAGTGCTGCAATCCTGAGGCTTGCTTCATCTCGTCTACTTTCCAGCTCATCCATAGCAGCTTGGAGTTTAATTTCATTGTCGGCGGTGGAAAATCTGTCCACTCTTCTGGTTTTTAGGGTTGTCTTGGTGGGTAGTACTGCTTCAGTCCCAAAGGCTAGTGAAAAGGGAGTTTTTCCTGTCGTAGAATGGGGCGTGGTTCTTACTGCCCATAATACTTCTGGGAGTTTTTCGACCCAACCTCCTTTCTTGGATTCTAGCTTGCATCTCAGCAAGTGCTTGATTACTTTGTTCGCAGCTTCTACCAGTCCGTTGGTCTGTGGATGTGCGGGGGATGCAAATCTGAGGTTGATGCCGCTTTGTTGGCAAAATGCTCGAAAGTTTTGATTATCGAACTGTGTTCCATGGTCAGTCACTATAACTTTCGGAACTCCAAATCGATAGAGTATGGCTTTCTTTACGAATTTCGTGGCCTTACTCTCCTTGATCCGTACCAAGGCCTCCGCTTCTACCCATTTTGTGAAATAATCAATTGCGACGATCGCATACTTCTTCTTGAAAGATCCTGTTAGCAAAGGTCCTATTATATCGATTCCCCATTGAGCGAATGGCTATGGACTTGCCATCGGCGTCAATGCCTCCGAAGGTAATCTGAATACGTTGGCCGTTCTCTGACATCTATCACACTTTAATGCGAGGTCCCTTGCTTCCCTGAACATGGTAGGCCAATAGTACCCCTGACGGAGAACTCGGTGCCCTAGGGTTCTTCCCCCCGAATGACTTCCACATACTCCCCCGTGAATCTCTCGGAGGACCTTTTCAGCATCGGAGGTTCCTAGACACCTCAAAAGTGGGTGTGAGTAACTCCTTTTGTAGAGCACATTGTGATGAATCACATACCTTGGGGCGGTCCGTACAATTTTTCTCGCTTGTAATCTATCTGCTGGGAGTTGTCCATCTTGGAGGAACTGGATGATTGGTTGCATCCATGACCCTTCATCAGCATTACCTTCTGTGGTCATGACTTCTTCCTCAACTTTAACACTTGGGTTAGGCAATTCAGTTATTGTTATTGTCCGAGGGAGCTTAGCTTCGGTAGTAGAAGCCAAATTTGCCAAAGCGTCTGCTTGGGAGTTCCTTTCCCTGGATATTCTTATGAATCTGCATTCCCAAAATCTTTTGCTTAATTCCTTTACCATGTTCAAGTAGAGCATCATCACGGTGTCTTTCGCCTGATAATCGTTGTTCACTTGGTTCACAATGAGCTGTGAGTTGCTGAATATGATGAGAACCTCCACTTTGAACTCTATAGCGAGCCGAAGGCCTTGAACCAGAGCCTCGTACTCTGCTATGTTGTTGGTTGCCCGAAATCCGAAACGGAGGGCCAATTGGGCTATCGCACCATTCGGTGATTGTATTATGATCCCAGCTCCACTGCCATGTCGATTGGAGGACCCATCCACAAAACGTTTCCAAGATTCGTCCTCTGGTCGGTCGATGCTGAAGGAATCTCCTTGGATACTTTCTAACAAGAAGTCGGCTACAGCTTGACCTTTGATCGCACTCATTGGCTTATAAGTAAGATCGAACTCGCTGAGTTCTACAGACCACTTGATCATCCGACCTGATGCTTCTAGCTTCTGCATCACCTGCCTAAGGGGGTAGTTCGTTAAGACGGTGATCGGATGTGCTTGGAAGTATGGTCGGAGTCTTCTTGCTGAGATTATCAATGCTAGCACAATTTTTTTGACCTCCGTATATCTAGTCTCTGGGTCCGTTAGGGCCTTACTCACATAGTATATAGCCCTTTGAGTTCCGTCCTCCTCCCGAATCAGGGCCGAACTCACAGCTACCGCGCTGACAACCAAATACCAGTATAGGGTTTCTCCATTATGGGGTTTCGATAGCATCAATGGCTCTGCTAGATATGACTTCAGCTCCTTAAAGGCATTTTCACACTCTGAGGTCCATTGTTCCTTAAAGGCATTTTCACACTCTAAAGGTCTGCTCGGTGGTCACTGGTCCTCAGGGACTTGGTCAGCATGTCATCAACAAACACTTCCATGTTTCTCCCGATTTGTCCTTCGAACATGCGATTCACCAACCTCTGGTATGTTGCTCCTGCGTTCTTTAAACCGTAAGGCATCACCTTGTAACAATACATTCCCTTATCGGTGACAAAGGCTATTTTGTCTTCATCTACTTCGGACATCTTCACTTGATTGTATCCCGAGTACGCATCCATGAAACTCAAGAGTTGGTGTCCTGCAGTGGAATCCACCAACTGATCTATTCTTGGGAGCGGGAAGCAATCCTTGGGACAAGCTTTGTTCAAGTCGGTGAAGTCTACACACATCCTCCACCGGTTGTCCTTCTTCCTAACCAGGACTACATTGGACAACCACTGATTGTACTCTAGGGGTCTGATAAACCCAGCATCTAGCAGCTTCTTGACTTCCACTTCTATAGCCTAATATCTTTCTGCATTGAACGACCTCCTCTTCTGACACACAGGTTTGAAGTCTGATCTAACATTGAGCTTGTGAACCATTACACTTGGGTCTATTCCTGGCATGTCATGGTGGCTCCATGCAAAGATGTCCGAGTATTCAATTACGAGACTTATCAGTTCCCTTTGGGTATCTTAATGAAGAGATGCCCCGAGGAGGACTGTCTTCTGAGGTTGGTCCGCATGTATGGAGACGCGCTCTAGGGGTTCCACAGGATTTCTCGAGGGTTTGGAGGTTACATCCCTACGATCAAGGCTTGAAACTTCTGCTTTACCTAACTCCTCTTTAGCTTGCTGTTGAATAAGAACACTGAGTGTCCTTCGTTTTCTCAACTTTCGCGATCGAGTGGTAATCATCGCGTTCCTCCCTGGAGCGGGTAAGACCTGAAATCCTCGGAGGTTCATCATCATATGCCTGTGGGGTGGTTCTCGAGAGGGCTTCTTCTGAGTCCGCTCGATGCCCGGTTTCCATCATCCCAATCACTCTAGCGAGATTCTGGGTCAGGGTATGAAATTTGGCCTCCAAGTTTTGAAGATGACCCTGTTCAGCCATCGAAGGCTGATACTGCTGAGGATGATGCGAGTGCACCTGATGGGGTACGTTCTGAGTTGGCTGTGGATATTGATTCGGTTGCCAAGGAGGATACTGGTATCCCTGCTGCTGGGGTGGAACCGGTGGTGGAGCTCCTCCTCCGAACGGGTTCTGATACATAGGAGGTAGCCCATTCTGCGCATAATATTGATATAGAATGTAATTTTGATACTCGTTCCGCAGGGGTGTTGGGATCGGATGCACTCCCGAAAATCCAATCTGGTTGTCACCAACGCCTTCGTCATGAAGGGCATGGTTCGGTTGTTCATCTGCCATTTGTTTCGCGGAGGGTGCTGCATTCAGCCCTCCTTCTAGAGCCTAAATGTTGATGCAATGTTTGTCCACCGAGTGACGTTCAACCACCGATGGAGATCCCTTCGATATCCACCGATATTACGCGATCAACCTACAAACAAACAAGTTAGAAGGAGACACCGACTGGATGGTCGGTATCAACCCTCCGATGATCAAGTTAGAAAGCAATCACCTTTTTTATGGACCACCGACTACCTCCTATTTTATCACTCAACCTAGACTTGTTCCTTTTCTCAGGCCTATGGCCCCTATTTATATTACTTTTTACTGTTTTGAAGCTAACCTATCATTGGTCAAGTTGGACATTTGTCATCTGGCACACTAAAGTTTCTTGAGTTGACAAGTTTACTGTTTCCAAGAGCGTTTTATTGTACTTCGTTACGTGTCAATGGGCGCCACTGTTCATGGCCTTCCACCATGATCATCTGTAATTCAATGTCCATCGAAGCACCTACCGAATGATGGTGTCATTCCATCCTCCGAGTAGCGTTCTGGGGCTCAACGCGCTGACCTGTGTGCCATGTGGCAATGGTGCCACGTGTCAGCTTCCTTTGAGTTTTCGTCATTACACAACTTTGGTATCATCAATATCATTATGTCAATAAATAAATATATATATACAAAAACGTATATGTATATGTGGCGTATATATATATATATATATATATATATATATATATATATATATATATATATATATATATATAAACATATATATACATATATGTAAAGTGCACATATAATTTTTTGGGCTAATTAACAATTATTAATGGCACATAATAAACGATAACAAAGCGCTCTGAATGAGCGAATAATATTAAATTATAATAAAAGCAGGGAAAGATCCATCGCCTTCCCGATGAGAGGCAAGAAAGCATTTAATACGGAAATAAATCCTCAAAAGGAAATTTTATCACACGAAGGGAAATCCACCGAATGATAAAATTTGGGGGAAATGATGATACCAAAGTTGTGTAATGACGAAAACTCAAAGGAAGCTGACACGTGGCACCATTGCCACATGGCACACAGGTCAGCGCGTTGAGCCCTAGAACGCTACTCGGAGGATGGAATGACACCATCACTCGTAGGTGCTTTGATGGACATTGAATTACAGATGATCATGGTGGAAGGCCATGAACAGTGGCGCCCATTGACACGTAACGAAGTACAATAAAACGCTCTTGGAAACAGTAAACTTGTCAACTCAAGAAACTTTAGTGTGCCAGATGACAAATGTCCAACTTGACCAATGACAGGTTAGCTTCAAAACAGTAAAAAGTAATATAAATAGGGGTCATATGCCTGAGAAAAGGAACAAGTCTAGGTTGAGTGACAAAATAGGAGGTAGTCGGTGGTCCACAAAAAAGTGATTGCTTTCTAACTTGATCGTCGAAAGGTTGATACCGACCATCCAGTCGGTGTCTCCTTCTCACTTGTTTGTTTGCAGGTTGATCGCGTGATATCGGTGAATATCGAAGGGATCTCCATCGTTGGTTGAACGGCACTCGGTGGACAAACGTTGCATCAACACTAACACCCGTATTCGTCGAGCTTTCTTTTTGTCTGCAGGTAACATCCTGTTTGTGAGGTAGTTGATGAGAGGATTCATCCACGAGTCTGGTGCGGTGCTGATTACCATAGTTGCCTCATTGGTCGCTATGCTGGGCTCTGGTAGGCGCTCCACTGGCACAACACTAAGCAGATATACATCTTTGGTGGTCGCTAGGCGTGCTAGGGCATCTGCTGGATCTCATGCCATTGAAATTTCTCTAATAGCTCGCTGACCTTCTATAGGTATGCCGCCATTTTTGTACCGCGAGCCTGAAACTCCTTCTTTACCTGATTCATAATGAGCTGCGAGTTACTGTAGATCTTTACCGCCTGCGTCTGTAGCTCTTTAGCTAGACGTAGCCCAGTGAGGAGAGCTTCATATTTTGCTTCGTTGTTAGATGTAGCGAAGTCAAATCGTAGCCGCAATGAATCTTGTGCTTATATGGGCTGATTAAGAGAACACCAGCTCCAGTCATCCCTTCACTTGAGGATCCATCGATGTATAGCACCCACAGAGGGAACTCTAGCTCTTTCTGTTCGTCCTTAAGCGAGAAGGAAGAAGGGGAGTTGGGAACTTTAGGGTTAGGTGTTTCATGGAAGTGATTACCTCCAAGTATTTGAGAGCTGGTCTTCCTAGGACGATGTTGTAGGCCATTTGGCAGCGGATGATCAAAAAGTCTGCCATAGTGGTTGCTTGACCACCTGGTTCTCCCAATGTGAGGGGTAACGTGATCAGCCCTTGGGGTATGATGGAGTTCCCTGTAAAGCCTTAGAGCAGTTCACTTAAAGGTCGTAGATGGCTCTACTTCAACCCCATCTCTTCAAAGACTGTCTTATTCAGGACGTTCATCGAGCTTCCATTGTCAATCATGGTTCTGTAGATGGCCATTTCTCCAATTATCGCTTTGATGACAATCGCGTCATTATGCGGCCAGTGTACACATTGCATATCAGCGTCCGTGAAGGTTATACCTTCTGCCATAGTTCTGCAGTGCTTCGCAGGGCATTCATCTGCACTCATCATTCTCATGGTAGATTGGCTAACTTCTCTCACACGACGTGCAAGTGACCTGTTTGAAGTTCCTGTAAGGTGCGGCCCTCTGTGGATAGTGTGGATGACTCTTACAGCAGGCTCATCAGGGATTGGCTCTGGTTGAGCGGGCTTAATCAGCTGCTGTTGAAGTGGTTACTGCAGCTGTTGTTGCGACTGATTTCTTGGTCGCCTAACATAATTCCTTAGGCGACCTCTCCTGATTAAATCCTCGATTGCATCTTTAAGCTCAAAACAGTCGGCAGTATGGTAGCCCGCTTCGTTATGGTACGTGTAGAACTTATTGGGATTTCTAGCTTGCATGGGCGTTCTCAAAAGAGGCGGCCTCCCAAATTCTTACATGTTCGTCTTCATGTTGAAGATTTTGTCCCGGGAATCGGATAGTTGTGCATAGGTCTGGTAACGAGCCCCATTCCTCCTCATGCCCTTGTCGTTCATAGCTTTTTTGGCTACCTGGTTTACTGGAGGTTCATCTTTCTGCGAGCCCCGACTCATGTTACGGTCATTATTACTGTTATTCCCTCCATTATTTTTCCGCTTGTTCTTGTCTTGCGGGCTTCTCCCCCCATCCTTCTTGTTGTTGTGGTTGCTTTTCTTGGGCCCGAAGGCTTCCTCCATGCGGATATGAGAGTTAGACCGCTTATAAAAGTCTCAGAGGGTTTTCACAGGCTTGCTGTATACACTTCTGTAGAGCTCGTTCTCAACATGGCTGTAATTGTCGTCAGCACGCTCTCATCAGTTACGCTGTCAACACAGCTTACTTCCCTCTGAAAACGAGTTATGTAGTACTTTAGGGGCTCGTATGAATTCTGAAAAATAGTTGCCAGATGACAGGAAGGGATAAGGTACTTCCTCAAGGCCTGATATTGGTTCATGAAGAGTTCCTAACACTGATTACAGCGTGTCACACTTCAAGCTGGTAGCCCTTTCAACCACTTTCTTGGGATTTCGCCAAGGGTGGAAGCATCGGCATTTTACCCTGCTGCTCGTAGTGAGGAGACTCATCTGCACGTTGTGGGTGTCTAAGTGGTCAAAAGGATGGCTGGTCACCTGGTAAAGGGATGTGAGGCATTTTGAAGCGATCAGGCAGTGGTTCGTTCTATATTTTCTAACAGAACGGGCTCCACTCTACATACCTATTGCTAGGGTCTGCTCTTCCACCTTGTTGCTCTAATTGTTCCAGCTTTGCAGCAACGCCTGATATTTAGGGGCTAAAGGAGTCGCCATTGAAGCGCTGAAGGTGGCACTATCTTCCCTGCGATCTGCCTATTAACTCGGAGTGGATTCAGTGGATTCGGCAGATTGGGCGACCTCCTTCTGTTCAACTGTGGTTCAGCGGCCTGATTCCTGGGAATTTTGGCAGCTGGTATTGTGCAGTGGGCGTTTCTGTTGCTGCCCTATAAGGTTGCTGGTCATGGATTTCATCTGGCCGGCAAGGCGATCTGGGTCGCTAGGTTGAGCTATGAGCCGGGGCATCGCGACGATCTCTGCTGAGCTTTACGTATCTTTCACTGTTGGCATTTACTGGATTACTGGTCCCTCGGGATGAGGCCTTTCACGCCGCTCATAAGGCTCTTCCGCAGCTCTCTTTGCTGCTTAGCTGAATGAATAGAAATTCAACCTCGCTGAACGTCACACTAAGGGGATTTTGCCTGGTAGAATGGCGGGTAGTGTGGACTGAATTTTCCCGCACTAGAGGTGGGGGTGAAGTGCTCTCAACAACCTGCTTGCGTGTAGGAAGGTTCTGCATCAAGAGCTGATAGCCGCGCGCCATTTCTGCTAATCCTCTCTATCTCCATCTACCTTTCCATCTATTTGTTGAAATCTGGCAGCCTAAATGGATTAGCATGGTAGTTTCCATATGGATCCATCTGGGGGGGAAAGGATTTGCTGATGGATTTGAAGCAGGTGGTGGAACCGTAGGGACAACGGGGACCACGTTTGGGGCCAATAGTGGAATCTGAGCCTGGTGGAATGCCTTTGAATGTCCTCCAGTGGGGGGTACGTCCCTATTTCTTGTGGTCCTGAAATAGGTTCCTACACCTCTTGCCATTACTTTGGTAGAGTTTTCCTGAAAAATAATACAAAACACTATCTTTTGTTAAAAATCAGAGGTTTGAATTCTCAAAGGCCTTCCTTCTAGCGCCAAAATGTTGACGTGTGAATTAAGTCAGCGTAATTAACAGCGATAATAATAGCAAAAGCAGTCAAATAAGATCAAACAAAAAGGATTTTTAAAGTGGTTCGGCCAGAAACAATGCCTACATCCACTGTTCTTGCATTAATATTGAACTCGCTATGTATGTGTTTTCTTTTAAATTTTGTAACCCTTGTAACAGTGATAGTCTACCTCTTTTATAGTGTGAAGGGATGGAGTCATCATGTTTTACATGAAATCTAATTACTGAAAATTAGGAATTAAATTAAATTCCTAAGAATCATATTTTAATTTAAATACAATTGCTGAAAATAAGGTATTTAAGACTGATTAGGACTCTACTAGTTGACCATATCAAATCCCTATATTCGTGGGATTCTTCTCTATCAGATGAAAACGTGCTTTGAGCTGATCATTATGCAAGCTGGAGTTGTATTGTCGACAAGATGTGGTCTGCATAAGTCTTCTAGGTCGCTTAGGTGCTGTAACT
This sequence comes from Xanthoceras sorbifolium, assembly GCA_003430845.1. NCBI lineage: Eukaryota > Viridiplantae > Streptophyta > Magnoliopsida > Sapindales > Sapindaceae > Xanthoceras > Xanthoceras sorbifolium. Next base: position 10,111,445 of record CM010617.1, on the reverse strand, counting down.
TGGGTAGAGCTCTAGGTTTCTCCCTTCACCGGGACCTGTTTGTCATATAGGCCTTATTAGCTTTTTCAGTTTGCTGGGCCTTATTTCCTTTCTCCAGCCGTTGGGCTTTATAGGTATTTGCACTTATTGGACGTAATGAAATTAGGCACACAACATTATGTAAATTTTAAAACATTGTAGATAATGTATTAACTATAAATCACGTATTATATTATTTGGACAACATTTATGTTCAAAAGACACTTTAAATTTTCAACACAAAGGATCATTGGTTTTGTGGCTGTTCTATTTGTCTATAGTTTAGCTTTACAAAAGTTAGTAACACTGTCTGGATGGGATGATATGATGGGGTCAAATTTGATAGTGAAGAGAAGCCATCAATGATCATCCAATCCATTGCTTTTTCTATTGCTCAGGCAATTCAAAATTCAAGATCTTTGTCGTCTTCTTTTCAGATAAACTCTGTTCTAGTGAAAGCTATGTACTATAGAATCAGAAACTGTAGTGTACAACAACATATTGTTAACCATACATGTAGAACTCTATTGATACATTTGTTAATATTGGTTCGGTGTTAATATTGGTTCGCTTTTATATTATCTTAACACTCAAGGTAACTTAAAAGTAAATAAGCCTTCACTTTAAATATCCAATTCCAATTATTTGAGTTTCAAAGGTTATGAGGCTTTTGATCAAAGTGAATGAAAAGTTGGATATTGAAATCCGTTATGTGCCTAATTTCATTAAGTCCAATAGGCTCAAAAATACTAATAAAGCCCAACGGGGTTGGATAAATCAACGAAGCCCAACGGGGTTGGATAAATCAATGAAGCCCAACAGGCTGAAAACGTTAATAGAGCCCAGTGCAACAAACAGGTATATCCCAACAATATGAGGTAAAGACTCTATGCGAGCTACACCACCTAAGCGACCTGGAATGAACATATACATCACCTTGCATCAACAGCATGGCTTCAGCGCGCATAACGATCAGTGCAAAGCTCCAGATAAAGGAGAATCCCTAAATTAAAGGGATTTGCTCTGGTCAACTAGCAGAGTCCTAATCAGCCTTAAACCTCTAATTTTTAGCAATTTTATTTCAATCAGAATATTATTCTTAGGGAATGACTCCATCCCTTCGCACTATAAAAGGGGTGGATCATCACTGTTATAAGGATTACAAAAATTCTGAGAGAAAACACATATAGCGAGCTCAACGTCAATGCAAGAACAGTGGATGTAGGCATTTTTTCAAAGTCGAACCACTTTAAAAATCTCTTCTTTCCAACCTTATTTTACTGCTTTGCTACTTTAATTGTTATTAGTTAAGTTGAGCGAATTCACACGTCAACATTTTGGCGCTAGAAGAAGGGCTCCCGTTTGAGGAATCAAACCTCTGTTTTCAGCAAAACACTGTGTTTTCATCTTATTTTTCTGAGAATCTTTTCAAAACAATGGCCAGAGGGGTAAGAACTCGCTCCAGAACCACAAGAAGTGGGGACATACCCCCCACTGGAGGACATTCAGAGGCATCTTACTAATCTCAGATTACACCACTCGTCCCAACCGTAGTCCCCGTTGTCCCTACGGTTCCACCACTTGCACCAAATCCACCAGTAGGTTTTTTTCCCCTTCAGATGGAGCTTTAGGGAAATGCTCGTCCAAGCTGGCAGATTTCAACATGTGGGTAGAAAGATAGGTAGAATTGGAAAGGATGGTAACAGAAATGGCGCGCGGCTACCAACTCTTATTGCAAAATTAGCATGCCCACAAGCGAGTTGTGAAGAGTACTTCACCCCCAACTCCAATACGAGATAATACAATACACTCCGCTCGTAACTCCACCAGGCAAGATCCACCTCGTTGTGATGCTTAGCGAGGTGGAAATTCTGTCCATTCATCCAACACGGAGATGAGAGCTGTGGAGGAGACTAGATAATGGCGAGATAGGCCTTATCATGGGGGCCCAGTAATCCATGTAAATGCCAATAGAGAGAGATACGTGGAGCTCAGCACAGGTCGTCGCAACACCCTGGCTCATAGCTCGACCCAGCGACCTGGTTGCCTCGCAGGCCAGATGAAATCCATGACTAGCGACCTGATGAGGGAAGCAACGGAAATGCCCACCGCGCAATACCAGCTACCGAAATCCCTAGGGACCAGACCGTTGAACCACAATTAAACAGAAGGAGAACACCTGACAAAAACCAGCAAAAGTCGCCCAATCCGTAAAATCCACCTTGCAGGGAAGATGGTGCCACCTTCACCATGTCAATTGTAGCTCCTCCAGCCTCTGGATATCAGACATTGCTGTAGAGGCTGAAACAATTAGAACAATAAGGTGGAAGAGCGGAACCCAGCGATAGATATGTAGAGCGGAGTACGTTTTGCTGGGAGATAGAAAACGAGCCACTAACTGACCGCTTCAAGATGCCAAGTATCTCTCTCTGTCAAGCGACCAGTGATCATTTTGACCACCTGGATGCCTACAACATGCAAATGAGCCTCCTCACAATGAATAGTTGTAATGATAAAAAATAACCCAAAAGATTTAGGCCCATGAGACGACCTAAAATGGATGACAATAGATCTTGTGGAGTTAAAATCCAGCGGTCTACAAACCAGCGCGTGACTAAGCAATCGACAGATCCCCAAGACAGGTACATACGGTCGACACGACCCAGCAGCTACCAGACAACTGACTCAATCAAACCTTAACTAAGTTAGTTGACTGAGTCTCATTTGCTCAGTTAAATGAGCTCCGAGATATCAAGAATTCCGGATATCTCGGAGCACGACATCCGTCACGATACGGATTCAAACCGCCACCCCTTAACCCCTATAAATACAGCTTCATAGCTTTATTTTCAGGGATCAAGCAATTTCAGGAAAGAACCGTTACTCTGATACCAAGCAATCACGCTTGCACATGACATAATCCTAAGACCAGTTACGCGTGACATAGCGTCCTCTATGCTAACTAATAGTACTTGACATCACAATTCTACATCCACCGCACGACATACACTCAAATTCAGGTATCTTTCATCTTGCTTGTCTTTTCCTTTTTAGATTCACAATCTAACTTGGGCATCGGAGGCTATTTGGCTGGCACTACCCCGGTGTTCCAAGAGCACGACACTCTCTTCCTTATTTTGCATATTGTTGTCCCCTCACATCGAACACAGTTGACCGCCAAGTCATCAAGCGTAGATTTCTGCATCTATAACAGTAAGGCAAAATGCCGATGTTTTCCAGCAACCTTGGGCGAAATCCCAAGGAAATGGCTGAGAGAGCTCTCAACTGGCAGTATAACGAACTGGAATTAATGTCAAGAGCTCTTCATAAACCAATACCAGGCCTTGAAGAAGTAGCTTGTCCCTTTATGTCACCTGGCGACCATCTTTCACAAGTCAAACGAGCCTTTAAAAGATTATATAGCTCGTTTTCATAGAGAAGTTAGTCGTGTAGATAGCTCAACCAATGAAAGCGTGCTGACAGCAATTACTGTCGGCCTGCAAAAAGATGGCGAGCTCTACCAAAGCATATACAGCAAGCCAATTAAGACCCTCAGAGACTTCTACAAGCGCTCTAACACCCATATCCGCATGAAGGAAGCTTTTGGGCCCAAGAAGAACCCTAATAATAAGAAAGATGGAGGTAGGAGCCCACAGGATAAAAACAAACGAAAGAACAACAGTGAAAACAGTAGTAATAGCAACTGTAACCGAAATAGGGGCTCGCAAAAAGATGGAGTTCCAACAAACCAAGTAGCGAAAAAGGCTAGGAACGATGAGGGTGTGGGAAGAAACGGAGGTTGTTACCAAACCTATGCACAACTGTCTGATTCTCAGGACAAAATTTTCAACACAGATGAACGGGGAAGAGTTTGGGAGGCTGCCTCCCATGAGGACACCCATGCGAACTCAAAATCCCAACAACTTCTGCATATACCATAACGAGGTGGGCCATAGCACAGCCAATTGCTTCAAGCTCAAGGATGCAATCAAAAACTTGATCAAGCGAGGTCGCCTTAAAGACTATGTTATGCAACCAAGAAATCAGCCGTAGCGGCAGCTGATTGAGCTTACTCCTAGACGAGCCCACTATATGGGCGATTCATACCATCCACTGAGGGCCTCACCTCGCCGGAACTTCAAACAGGTCGCTAGCGCGTCAAGTGAGAGAAGCCAGCCATTCTACTATGAGAATGATGAGCGCGGATGAGCGGTCTGCAAAGCAGTGCAGAACAATTGTGGAAGGTGTAACCTTCACAGATGCTGACATGCAAGGTATGCATTGGCCGTATAATGATGCAATTGTCATCAAGGCAACAATTGGAGGAGTGGCCATCTACAGGACCATGATCGATAATGGCAGCTCGGTGAACGTCCTATACAAGGTCGTCTTCGAGGAGATTGGCTTGAAGCAAAGCCACCTGTAATCGTCGAATAAGCTGCTCTACGACTTCACAGAAGATTTTATCATCCCCTTGGGGTTAATCATTTTGCCCTTCACCTTGGGAGAACCAGACCGTCAAGTGACCACCATGTCGGACTTCCTGGTCATCGACTGCCCAACGGCCTACAACGCCGTCCTTAAAAGACCCGCCCTCAACGACCTGGAGTTAATCACTTCTACAAAGTACCTAACCTTAAAACTCCCAACTCTAATAGGTGTAAAAAGTGTCCATGGATAGCAGAAGGTGGCCAAGTCGTGTTATGAGAATATTGTCAGGATCGGGACATGGAAAAAAGTAGCAAAGGTCAAGGCCAACGAACAAAGAATGAATGCTTTAGTTAGAGTCTCCCATGACCAGCCAATCCCAGAGCTCGACGACGACAGCGACCCAGGGATGATCGACAAAAATAAAACTACTAGGCCGGTGGAAGAACTAGAGAAGGTCCTTATGTTGTGGAAGAGGACCTTGGCAATAGAGCTTATTACCTCGTGAATGTCAATGGTGCTTGAGTTCCACGAGCTTGGAACGCAGAACATCTGAGGAAGTATTATTAGTAACATTTGTATTCATTTCGTTATTAAAGTAATAATGCTGTCTTTTTTCACAAGCTCTCGTGTTCTATTATTATTACACTCGACCTTGGGGGCTAGGAGGATAAGGATTAGCACACAAATGCAATACAAATTGGAACTGCAAGAATGAAGAAATTTCTCAAAAATTCTCCAAATGTTGGTAACACTCGCAAACGAAAAGGTCTTCCACCTTCAAACCAGCAAGGTCAACTAAACAAGCTTGTTAAAGAGAAAGTCCCCCACCTTCAAACCTACGAGCTCGTAATAAACTGAGTATAAAAATTGGCGGAACCCGTCAACCTGAAAGCCCACACGCTATCTAACAATCGGGGTCAATAGAAATACTCGAGGTAACAGACCTAGAGCTGTAGAAATTGGCGGAACCCGCCAACCTGAGGGCTAACGAGCTCTCAAACTAGCGGGGTCAATAAAAATACTCAAGGTGGAATCCCTCACAACAAACCTAAGTACAAAATTAACAAAAGACTTGCCAACCTGAAAGCTCATGAGCTCTTAAACTAGCGAGGTCAATACTTATGGTAACAAGGCTCCCTAAGGAGTTGTGCAAAATTGGCAGAACTGGCGAGATAAAGAGCTCATGAGCCCTTAGACCAGTGAGGTCAATAAAGACACCCGAGGTGGAAGCACTCTCAAACAGAAGTCTACTTTCCACCAATAGGGTCGCTCTATCAGGTTTTGTCAATTTATTTGTGCAAGTATTTAAGTTGTGTATAATTATTTGCATTTAATTTTTATTTAAAGTGAGCAAGTAAAGAAAAACACGACATTTGAATATCAAAAAATGAAAATTCATTAATTGAAGCTCTAAAACGAGCTGAAGGTACATTGAAGCTTTGAGCCAACTGAGAGTACATTGAAGTGCAAAACGAGCTAAAATTACATAGGAATTCTAAACAAACTGGAAATTACATTGAAGTTCTAAACGAGCTAAAATAAGAACAACAACTATAACTAGTTGGAAAACACATTATCAAGACAGTGCTACATGTGCTGAGTAAATGTTTTGAATGTCTTTATGTTTGTCAGTAGCACTAAATTTCACTTTCATAACCATCTCTGAATTTCTTGACAATGTACTTCTGATCTAAGTTTATTGAAGAAGAACTGGCAAAAGGTGAGGTAGGGCTTATCAGGTGTGTTGAAGAAAAATTGGCAGGCCGTTGAAATCGTCGCATTCCCAATCTAAGATGAAGGTCTGCATGCTGGGAGAGAATGGACTATGGAACTTTAAAAGCTCAGGCCTAGCCAGTTGGAGGATTCCCACCTCTTGGGGCGACTTGATCGCTGGCTATAGCCGTAGGATCTACAGACTCAGAGGTAGCGTTTTTGTCCTATGCCCCATTTTCTCCCTCAAGAGTCTCCTCAACATCACCAGCAAGCTGTTGTGTATCTGCCTCAGGCGCAGCTCACATTTTCTGGAAGCCCTCGATCAGCTTACCAACAGATGGGCCAAGGAAGCAGAGGTCAAGGGCTGGTATTAGAACCAGATGCTGTAGAGAAGGTCGCTTTGAGTCTCATCTTATAGCGCCTTTTTCTCCTCTTCCAATCTCTTATCCTTCTAGACAAGCTCTTCACCCTTCTTGGCCAGTTTGTCCCTTTACCTCTCAAGGAGTTCCTGAAAGTGACTCAGCTCATTCCTAGCTCGCTCAAGTCCGACCTGCAGCTCACTGATCTTGGCTATAGACTTTTTCACCTTCAACTCCATGACCTTTCTGAAGGCCTAGGACTCCTGGACCTCTGCAGCCAGCAGCTTTTCACGCTCCATCCCAACAGCGAGCTCCCTCCTTACTTTCCCGAGCTCATCACAGAGCTCCTTCCTTTCTACCTCGCTCTTCTCGGTCTCAAGCACGTCCTTGTACACGAGCCTAGCGGACTAAAAAAAAATATGTATACATATTAGTAGTCACAAGGGGTTGTAATGGAAAGAAGAAAGAAACCACGAGCTAGTACTTACCATGAGGGTATGGCGAAATAGAGTATTGCGGAGATCCATCCCCTTGTCCATCTTAATGCGCTGGCTCAGACCACTTGTGAGGAAATCCTCGTAAAGAGTTGGAACTGGATCAAGATACTCCCTCGCAATAAAACCAAGGGTCCAGCACGAAGAAGAAATGGTGACCTGGGCTGCATCAACCTGGGCGCTGACAAGTTGCTCTATTGTGACATCAGAAACCTCCTTCCTTTTGATGCTACTGGCTGCGATGAGAGCAGGAGGAGGACGTGGGAGAAATGAGGAAGGTCCCTTTGAAAGTTGGGGTTGGCTGCCCTTGTTAGGCCCCTCCGCTTTAGCCTTCTTCGCAGGGGAAGCAGAATAAGAGGCATTAGAGCCCCTTTTGCCCGTGGGGCACTTCTTTACTTGCAGCGTTCCCATTTATTGTTGTTGTTAGGTTTGCTACTATTGTTGCTGTTGTTGGTTGCGAGGTCGCTTGCGAGCTGCCTCTTAAACCTGCTCGTCAGACTTGGTGTCTTCATCCTCCGAGCTAGGTGTGTGCGACTCAACGACCTCCTAGATATCATGCTCTACGTCAAGCTGTGGCACCTCTTTGCGATTAAGAGCGAGCTTGAAACTAACCAGAATCTCCTTAGTGATCTGCTTATATTCGGCGAGCTCCTTTAGCGCCTTCGGGATCAAGGCCTTGAGAGCTTCAAGCAACTCCTTCTCCTCGTCGTAGATCACAGGATCTTGGCCTGTACCGTCTGTAAACAAAGGAAGAAAGTTCAAAAACAAGCAATTAACCACACTAGCATACCCTACTGACACCTGCGAGCTGGACTTATGGGGCGTTAGCACGAAGCTTTTGTTTTAAATGAACTTGGTTTATAGACCTTTAATGAAGAAGTGGGATGTTTTGTAATTCCCTACGTTCGACCTAATGTTTGATTGCAGTAACTCCTTGTATTGCACAGCCCCTGTTCACACAGAGAGATAATATACCCCATCATGCGAGGTCCCATCAGGCGAGCCCCTCATGAGGGGACATTTCTTCGAAGAGTAATAAAACCTAATGATATTGTCACTCGGAGAAGGAACCCCGTGTCTCGTAAACATCAGGTAAAGAGAAATCAACTAGGCGTAGGAATTGGGGGTAAGCTGCATCAAAGCGAGTTTTAGAAGATTGAGGACATCTATGAGGAATCTTGGGAAAGGAAACCTCAGCCCTGGCCCCCAAGTGCTGCTGGTTGATCGATATATAGCCAAGATGAGGATAGGTAGGCCTATCCATTATGGCAGGTGCCAGCACTTTATGCCCCTCAGGGAGGTGAAACGAGGTCAAGAAGCACTTCAGATCCCCCCTTGAAACCATAGAAGGAACTGATAGAAAAGTTTCAACTCTTGGTTGCGACCTCCTAGGAACAGCCCGTGGAGGGTTGGTCAATATCTCTACGCCATTTACTATCTCTACATCTCCCCCCTGATCAGCAATGACCTGGGCCACTGTGATTGTCTCCAAGACACCGCCGTGAGGTGGCCTGACCTCCGGGAGACCAAAAATTAAAGCCTCTACGACTTCTACCTTAAGAGGTCTGGCAACCCTTTTGCTATGAGCTGACATTTGCTCAACACGAAGCCGCTCATATTTCCCTACGACCTCGTTAGAGACTAGAAGAATTTCCTCTTCCGAGCTTGAGACCTCACCCTCACCGACCTTGTGCTCGCGACGCTTCTGACTGCTCGAGCTAGACATCTACATCAAAAAAACCTATAGTTAGTCAGTTAGCAAAGAGGAACCTGGACACCTGCAGTTACCTAAAACTCAAGCCAGAAGTGCCACCAAGTTGCAACTAATTTCTCTTAACTTCGTAAAGAAACAAAAGAGACACTCTACAACTTCCCGACCCATAAGAAGAGCCAGGCACACTGGAGAACTCAAGAAAAAGACTCAAAAAACTAGAAAACCAAAGAATAACAAATATAAAGGGAAAGGGAAAGCTCACCACAAGATGGATGAAACTGCGAATCACTGGCAGACCCTCCTCACACTAAGAGCAAGGTCTTGGAGTGCTTTCGGCGACTGGGAACGGCGAACAGAATCGTGAATGGAGTTCCTTGGGACTGCCTTCGAAGGGAAAGAAAGAGAGAATTTGCAAAAGAAGTTTTGAAGCCTGGTAAAAATGAGAGAAATGGGGGACAGTGTCCTATATATAACTCAAAATCCCAGCCGTTAGATCAAGATAATGATGGCCTGAAAGAGATCTACGGCCAGGATTCGACCTGGGGACCTGGTGAGATACTCAAAAGGCTGCTGATTTAACATGCACATTTAATGTGATTGACGACGTGGCAGTTGACATGACAGCTTCCACTCACTAAAAGAGCAACCGCCCTTGTGACCTAGCACCCGCGACCTGAAAAGACAACTCTTGGCCTCCCAAAAGCGAGCTGGAAAAATACTCCTCAAGATCCCAGCTCGCTAATCTACAGAAATCTATTGCAGCTTCCACCCCGAGACTTTCAAGCTAGAAGCTGGGGAGCTAATGTTATGTGCCTAATTTCATTAAGCCCAATAGGCCCAAAGATACTAATAAAGTCTAACAGGGTTGGATAAATCAACGAAGCCCAATAGACTTGAAGAAATCAACAAGGCCCAACGGGCTGAAGAAGTTAATTGAGCCCTATGCAACAAACAGGTCCATCCCAACAATATGAAGTAAAGATTCTATGCGAGCTACACCATCTAAGCGACCTGAAATGAACACATACATCACCTCGCATCAACAGCATGGCTCCAACTCACATAACGATTTGCTCGAAGCTCCAGATAAAGGAAAATCCCCAGATTAAAGGGATTTGATCTTGTCCCAATCAGCCTTAAACATTTTATTTTCAGCAATTGTATTTCAATCAGAATATTGTTCTTAGGGATTTGATTTAATCTCTGATTTCCTGTAATTAGATGCTATATAAAACAGAATGACTTCATCCCTTCATACTATAAAAATGGTGGATCATCACTGTTACAAGGGTTACAAAAATTCTTAGAGAAAACACATATAGCAAGCTCAACATTAATGCAAGAACAGTGAATGTAGGCATTCTTTTAAAGTCGAACCACTTTAAAAATCTCTTCTTTTCAATTTTATTTTACTGTTTTGCTATTATAATTGTTGTTAGTTAAGTTGACCGAATTCACACGTCAATAAAATTTAATTTAAGTAACGAGTCCAACCCATTTCACATTAGTATGCTTAACCTCCATCGACCCATTCCTTGCAACATGAGCATGCTAGCTCTCTTTTCTGTCAAAACATTTTTTGGCTTCTTTACCCCAATTGTTGGAAATAATAGTTCAACAGCACGCAGATTCAAGTTGAATAATTATAGTGCTGTTCATGGGCTAGGCCTAGTTATAGCTCTACTGGTTTAATACGGCCCAGGCTGGGATTGGACTTTTATAAGTGAATCCAAACATATTCCCATGTCTGGTGTCTGGTGTCTGGTGTCTAGTGCATATTAGGGATAGGGGTTTATTTAGTCCACCTTTAAAATGGTCCCATTATAATGGAACTATTTGGTCTCATGTTCTTTTTTTAATTAAATAATAACATAATATAGTTAAATCAATTCAAATAGCTATTATATAACTAAAAAGATATTCTTATATTTATATTAATTATTTAATTAAATTATATATATTATTTATTTTAAAATTAATTTAATAATTTATTAGTATGAATAAATTTAATACACGATTTTATTAAGAATAAAAAGTATGTAGTTATTAAAATATTATTAATTATATGATTATTAATATAATACTAATAAATTAATTCAAAGGGATATTAACATGAATAAATATATTATTTTATCCTAAAATAAATTTAAACATATTTTTATTAGAAACTATTTAAAATTAGTTAAGTTAATAAAAATAATTTAATTAAATTAAATTAAATCATATATTATATCCTATCCAATTCAATTCCATAACAAAATATAATTCAATTTAATCCTATCATACCTAATTGAATTTATTCTTATTATATGCATCAAATGATATCTTATTGTGTCAATCATGAACATGGGATCCAAATATAGTGTAGTGTGTAACACGTAAAAGAAGTATAAAAACAACGTGCGAGGTATGGGCCGCATGACCCTTACAAACCCAACAACCCTACATGCCACATGCTCAGTAACGTTATTTTATTTTATTGGTAAATAATGGCCTTTTAAGAAATCCTTTTCTGGCTTCATGTTATTTTCTTTCAGCTCTCTTCTTCATTTCTTTCACCTACTTATAAATAACAAAGAAAAGAAAAGGAAAAATCATTTTCTACTTTATTTTGAGTGTTGTTGGATCCATTAATCCATTATAGGCACAAATAACCCTTTGCCTTACCTGGTATGGAAAAGTTATCTTCGGACCACACCAATTATAGGGCATTTGATAGATTTTATTTTTATTTTTACTAGATCAACATCACATCAGATAAAGTCATGATGGCCCACAATTCTCCATCATCTGATATAGAAAATCAAGATGGGACCCACTGTTTTGCAAAGACTACCCCACCTCTTCCTTAATTTGTGCGGTGAACCCTTCCATGCGAAATGGACCTTTGACCCAATGGAATTCTAGGGACGGTTTCAATATTTGTGCATAATCCATGTACCCAATGCTCATGCCACTGTATGTTGGTGGGCCCAAAACTAAATCAAATCAACATAATATTTTTATCTGAATTTATACTGAACTTCTGAATGTGTAGGGTACATGAATGTTTTTGCAGAGATGAATGGTTAAGATTAATTTTTCTTTTTTAAAAAAAAAAGAACAACCAATAATAAATATCAAATCTCAATTATATAAACAGAATATCCAAGTTCCAGAATACCATAAGTATAATAATTTAACTTCCGATGCTATTTTTGTCGTTGTCTTCGTCTCGATATCCTCTTTTCAATGGCACCTTGAAAAGTAGATAAAACAACTATAACAAACCTAAAGAAAATTTGTAAAAATAAAAACTATAAACCTACTTAACAAAATAATAACATGATTTTTATGTGGAGAACATCCAATGGGAAAAAAATTACGGGACCAACTCTTTTATCACTTAACACCACCACTGATTTCACTAATTGGCATTTTGTTTACAACTCAAATTGATTATCTCAATTATATGTACTCTTACTATAACCCAAAACTACCCGCGCACTGACCTTTTACTAGCGGACTTTGTTGATGCCGCTCATGGAACTCCACACCTTGCAAGAATTCGTGATTCTTTCGTAAGGTAGAAGAATCAAAACCCATCACACTTGAGATTACGATCTAGATGGTCATGAATGTTGTGCAAATAGATCATATACAAAATCAAAACATACTATGGATACTAGAACAATAAAGCACAATAACAAAATAATCTAGTCTTATGAACTATCACGAACTCTCACAACAAGAATAAACTCAAAGAGAAGATAATGAGCATATAGAGAGTCAAAATTAAAATATGAGAGTCATAGTAACTAATGAATGGATCAACTATTTATAGGCTTCAGTAAAAACCCACTCCAAAAGAAATAGGAAAACTTATTATAGCAGGTGGGTTTTCAAAAAAGTTTTCACGAAGTGAGTTAATTTTCTGAGAGAATAAAGCAAAAACAAAAATTTTTAAAAGATATTTTAATTGATGAGTAAGAAAGTTTTAGACTTTCAAAACCGTAAAAATACCAAAAACAATTAGGAAGACTCCTAAAAATAAGTTTGAAATTCAACCGAAAATCAAAATATAAAACCAGACCCAAGAAGAAATATTCGCGGATAGACTTGGCAGCACCCCATCGCCTTGGGTGGCTGAGGCTGCAACGTACTGCCAAGCCTTGGGTTATGGTACCACCTCAGATTGTGAGTTTCTGCTTGAACCTTCACTAAAAAAAAAAAAACTTCAGTTGTTTCTCCCCTGCACATTACTCGTGTTTGATTCATTCAAAACCTATCCAAATGAACTCAAATTTTTTTGTTCAATATACTATTGGAAAGGTATGAATGTCTAGTTTACAAAATAATTTTTAAAACACAATTTGGATGAATAGATAAAACGTTATAACTAATAATGCATCCAAAGGTCGGTTTTTAAAAATCTGAAAATAAATTATAAAACTAGACCAAATCAAACAATTAAGACTCCACACTTATAAAATATTAAAACTAATATGTAAACACTTAAAAATTGATGCATGAATATGTTATATGTGTATGTATGATAGTCCTAATATATCTCAAGAGTTTTGAATTTTGATTCATTAATTTACCTTAAAAGGCTCCTCTTGAAACTCCTTGATAGGATATCACCTTTGCATTGCATGAGATCTCCGTATCTTCATGAAGTTTATTTGGCGCACTACTTAAACTAACTAAAAATTACAAACAGATATTGTTTTGCTCATGAAATTAAGCTAACTCAAAATAATGAAGCTAACATACCTTATGTACATCAATTGGACATTGTTTGCTCCACTTTCGTATCAATTGAATTCATTTGTTCACTTTAGGAATAGACCCAAATTCCTAACAAACCATCCCTTGGTGAGAATTTCCAAACCTTCGTCCCTATTTTGACAGCCATGACTCACAACACCGAAAAGTACTGTACCCCACCATAAAGGTATAATCATTTAGAATCAATTCGTTCTAAAATTTGGTCAATCTAGCACATCCGAATAGCAAGATTTTAACTCAAAATGGAAGTTTGGTCTAACTGCTCAATGCATGAACATGAACAAATAAATAGAGTGAACAATCAAACACTCTATGAGAACTAGGAGAGTTAATCTCAACACAAATTACACTAGTTTATAACATACCTAAAAACTAGGTCAAACAAGTTATAGACAATGAGATGACTTAAACAATCAACAACCCACAACAGTGTTTAGATATGAAAATCCACACAAAGAAATATATGGTTTCTAGGTGTAAGAGAAACTTTAATCAAAAGCTTATTCAAAGTAATAAACAAAGCTCATTCTCTCTTCAGGGTTCTCTTAATTTCTTCATAGATTTTCATTCGCTTGAGAAATGAGAGAATATGAGGTATTTATAGGGAGCTCATTTAATGAGACCTATCAGTCAAACCGCTACCACAAACCTCTATCAAAGGATCGCAAGTTAAGGTCGCATGAAGCTCACAAGGCAAACCACGATCCGCGAGCAAACGGTCTCGAATCACTTCTAATAAGAACTTACTGGACTAAACCGCAACCATAAGGTTGTATGACAAGGTCACGAGTTCTAACCAAAGAAACGGGAGTGAAACCGCGATTGCCCAATTGTGAGCAAAAGGCCGTAAGTTGTAGGCTGTAAGTCCCAGTCAGTGAAGGTTGGAAGAGGATCATGAGGCCAAACCTGCTAGCAAGTATCGCATGATGTGTTTACGAGTTACAACCAAAGACTTTGGAAGCCATACAATGAGACACTCCGCAACTAATAAGTCCAAAGTCAAGGTTGCGTGACAACCGCAACTCAAGACTGCAATCACACACTAGCAAGACAAGGTCGCAAGTCTTAGACAAAAGGCATGGATTAAGCAAGCAACCAATCACTGCAAGCTCTGAAGAAAATTGTGAACTTGCAACTAGGGAATCAATTATTTTCTCATACATGGCTACACTCAATGTGCTTACCCAAAGAGTTACATAACTTAAGCAAGAACGTTTCAGAGATGCAACAAAAAATGAACACAAACATCTACATGCAGTCTAATTGATATGAACTCTAAATAACAATAATTCCTATAATGCACACATGTAAGTTTAAACACGATGCAAGGACACAAATGCAAAGTGTTGGGATTGTGAAGCTTGAATCCTAAATTGATTCAAAGCAGGCCCTGGGAGCAGGCAGAGGCAAGCCCAAATAGAGTAGCCCATGAGAGGAGCCAAACAACAGGCCCAGGAGAGGCCTATGAGAGGCATAGGAGCAGGCCCAAGATTTGGCCAGGTGAACAGTAATGTACACATGAATAGTCATGGTGAATATTACGTATACGTGAATAGTATACAGTGAACAGTACATAACTGTGATGCCGACAGGAGAACAGTGAATGGCGGTTGCCGCCTCGTGGGCGGCTGTGAACAGTGAATGACGGTGCCTAACAGGTGGGCCCACGCGTGAATAGCTGGTGAACAGTACTTGCGAACAGTACCGCATACGCGTGAACAGTGCCATGAACAGTAACCAGACAGCTCCTATAAATAGCCCTCATTTGTGATAATCAAAGTAACTCAATCTTCTCCAAGTGAGAGAGAGTTCAGAGAGCTCCACAAGAGCGGCTCAGTATCTGGGCAGGAGGCCCAGGCGGTTCCGGGCAGGAGGCCCAGACGATCCGGGAAGGAGGCCCAGGCGGATCCAGGCAGGAGGCCCAGGCGATATGGGCAGGAGGCCCAGGCAGATCCGGGCATGAGGCCCAGGCGGATCCGGGCAGGAGCCCCAGGTGATCCGGGAAGGAGGCCCAAGCGGATCCAGGCAGGAGGCCCAGGCGATCCGGGAAGGAGGCCCAAGGAGATCCGGGGGGTGACCCCGATGAGGAGACCAGGTGCGGTTCCGGGAGATCCGGGGCGATGACCCCGATGAGGAGCCCAGGTGCGGTTCCGGGAGATCCGGGGCGATGACCCCGATGAGGAGCCCAGGTGCGGTTCCGGGAGATCCGGGGCGATGACCCCGATGAGGAGCCCAGGTGCGGTTCCGGGAGATCCGGGGGGTGACCCCGATGAGGAGCCCAGGTGTGGTTCCGGGAGATCCGGGGCGATGACCCCGATGAGGAGCCCAGGTGCGGTTCCGGGAGATCCGGGGCGATGACCCCGATGAGGAGCCCAGGTGCGGTTCCGGGAGATCCGGGGCGATGACCCCGATGAGGAGCCCAGGTGCGGTTCCGGGAGATCCGGGGGGTGACCCCGATGAGGAGCCCAGGTATGCGGTTCCGTAAGTGGAAACACTGAGAGAGAGCGAGAGTATAAACACACGTGGGAAGAAAAACTGTGTGAGAGTTTTTTTCGTATAAGTGGTGTTAATAGCTCTTTCTTAGTGGATTGAGTGCTGGTGCGCTCCGTGGATGTAGGAATCAGTTGATTGCCGAACCACGTAAAAAAAAATTGCTGTCTCCTTTACTATTCTGCTTGCTTCCATATGTGTGTCCTGTGAAGATTTGCGTGTCTGCATATAGTTTGCAACTTCCGCTGCGCCGGGAATCGGACCGGATTCCAACACAAAGTATATGTGTGTGCACTTAATCTTCCAAGAGCTAAAGTCAATCTACTGGTTACCATTACGCATGAGCTTCGAAGAAAAGAAGAAGCTTGAACTCGCATGAAGCTTGAGGTACCAAGTATCCTAAGGCACTATAAAAACACGAATCCACAAGCATATGGGATTTTGAGCACATGCTACTTCGTCGAAATCGCAAACACCTTACCTTTCTTCTTAGAAAGATCCAGACTCTCCATAACTCGGTTCTTGGCTTGGATCTAATTTCGAAGCTCATTTCCTTAGTAGCTAATTAGTAAAGGGCTTTTCCTTTACTAGTCAAGCGGTAAGGTAGAGCGCTATTAGATGAATAAAACAGACTTTAGAAAAGTGGTTCAGGTAGCTCAACTAGCTAGAGCAAAGGATTGAAAATCCTCGCACGTGTAACACCCCCTGACCCAAATCCGCTCGGATCGAATCAGGGAGCGCTACTATATACTAAAAGCTAACTTTTACTGTAGATAAATATTATATTAAAAACCTTTGAAAATAGTCCAAAGAATTTTCGAAAATCTTGCCAGAGTTTCCTCTGTTTTTCTGACTTTCCAAAACCTGTTTACAGTTAACATTTATAAAATCAACTTCCAAATTCTCAAATCAATTTTGCGCACCCTTCCAAATATAGTGCGACTTACCAACCTATTTATCACAATATAATTTATAAAGATTCACATAACATAAAACATATCATAAAATATTTAAATAGCGGAAGCTCGTTAAATATTTACAAACAGTTTCTGTATATGCATATAGTATCAAAATATAAAAACTTAATACAAACAAACTACCAAAATGTATGCAGGAAAGATGTGATCTTGACTCTGGTTCTGCAAACTCTACTCTTCTTTATCTTTTTCGCCCTTGGAACCTTTGTTACCTGCGTGCGAGAAAAACTCAACATGCTAAGCATATTGCTTAGTAGATGTACACAAAATCGTAAATACAAATATTTTATATCAATTAAAACTATAAATAACAAATATATAAACATATTTTCTTAATTTCTCAAACGTCTCCAGATAAAAAATCAATTTTCAAATTGGGCTCTTGACATACAAAACATAAGTTATCGGACTGGATTACGGGTTGTTCGGTATTGGACGCAAACGGGGCCACTCACCGAACATCAGATCAGAATGAAACACTAACGGAATCACCCGCTGTAAATGTCCCATGACAAATTTCAGAACCCTAGGACCGGCACTTGGGGCCTGTACTATCCAAAGGGTGGTATAATCGGCACAGTACTGTTCAGACAGAAACCCAATTGACATGTCAACCTCCTATATCCATATCTATGTTCATACACATCAGAGCCAAAATATTTTCTCCAATCCAATGTCAACATATTTTCTTTCTTTCCGAATAATCGAATTCAATTTCAATACATATCCATATATAATTATATTTTTGCAAATTCAAATTTCATCAAATATAATATAACGGAAATATACGAATATATTTATAAATCAATAATCATATGAAATCCATCCAAAATATTCCGTTTCGAATCAAATTGCCCCAAAATCATTTTCCGATACATTTCACAATATACGATAATTGAACAATATATATCCTTACTAATATATTTCCATAACACTATTAGAACCAAATCATATTCAAATTATTCCGAAATCAGTTTTAAACTATCCATTCTACTAAATGGAATTCAAATACTTCACAAACTATAAACTTTGATAATTTCGAAAATTTCTGGAAAACTGGAAAAATTCCAAAACACGTATATAGCAAATCTAGACTATAATCTATAATTCATATAATTCAAATAACTCAGAAACTCTAAAATTGGACAATTCCGACAATTTCTGGAAAACTGGAAATTCAAAAAATTCGTGTACACCAAACCTGAAAGCTTCCTCATTTTCCTTTCCTTCTTCTCTTTCTCTTTTCTTCTTCTTCTTCTTCTTTTCTCCTTCTTCTTCTTCTTCTTTTTCTTCTTTCTCTCTCATCTCCTCTCTTCTTTCTCTTTCGTTTTCTCTTCTGTAATGTTTATGTTTTTGTGTTATGTTTGCTGAATTTTGAGAGTTGTTGCTCTCTTTATGCACCGCTCCACCGCTTATTATTTTTTAACATTTTTGAGCCATCGCGACCTATACCGTGAGCGGTGGTCGCGCCGCTTTGGTCGCGTTGCTCACTGGTGGAAATTTGCCACTTTCAGCGCGAGCTGGTCATCGCGATCTGTGGTCGCGATACTCACTGCCCCAAATCATCCTTTTCATCGCGAGCTGCTCATCGCGATCTCAGGTCGCGATGAGTGGTCGCGATGCCTACTGTCCAGATTTTCACCCTTTTTCTTCGTGCATTATTTTTTACTGTTCAAATTGGTCCATTATGAAACCTAAAAATATACATACATTTAATTACAATTTCCACCCCTCAAATCATAAAAATCCATATTCACATAGTCAAAATGAATTCAATCATACTTTTCATATGTATTCGAAATTAGGGATGTTACAGCACGCTAGTGTTTTTCAGAGAAGTTCATCATGCAATCAAAGAATTGATCTCAATTGATATGAACTTTAAAGAACAACAATTCCTATAATGCATGTGTATAAGGTTGAACAAAGATGCAGGGACACAAATGCAAAGTATATGTGTGTTCACTTAATCTTCCAAGAGTTAAAGTCAATCTATCGATCACCATTACGCATAAGCTCTTCAAAGAAAAGATGAAGCTTGAACTTGCATGAAGTTTGAGGCACTAAGTATTCTAGGACACTATAAAAACACAAATTACAAGTATATGAGATTTTAGTATGAACGAAGCCAACTCAAAGGGATATGAACTTATATTTTAATTTTTCATAATTAAAAATTTAAAAAAAAAAAGGTGGATGTACCAATGATCTTTTTATTTTTTAAAAGATTATTTTTTATTTTTGTAAATTTTTATTGGTACACATGCCACTTTATAAAATTATGTATAAAACATAAATACCCATGTTCCAGTTAATTTTGACTAACGATTGATTAACGGAATGACTATTTAATGTATTTTTAAAAAATTAAGAACCAAAGGAACTACTACATATATATTAAGTAAAAAAGTGATGTTTCCTAAAACTTGAAGGATCGAATTGTAATTCCTTCTATAATTTCCGATACAAAATGGATAATATCGTAGGAAACAATACAGTGTTTTTCATTGATAGATACATGCACTTTTCTTTACATGCTCACTTTTTGGCACTGCCCAGTTGTTTGTCCTCTGTAAGTGGGGACTCTTTTCTACCAATTTTATCATGTGCTGTGTATGTGTTACTGTGTATGATATATAAAACACTAAAGCAGAGAAACGAAGTCCTACTGCTACTGCTCCTGATAATTGATCAAGATATATATGGTATGGTATGGCAAATCTTTGTTTTTCGACATCAAGAAATTTGTCTACTGCCCTACCCTACATGGAAACATAACATATCTAATGATCAAGACCTCTGAAAATGAATACGGAGGTCTACGTTATTTAATTAAATAAAGTCATTAAACTATATATATGCAAACGTTCTTTTGAATAATACTATGCGAAAGTTTCTTTCCTGGTTACGTTCTTATATATATAAAAGATAATATCAAAACGAATAATTCTATACTTTGTGAGAGTGGATCATTATACCATATTGAACAATGAAATTCTCTCAGGCCAGGGTTTGGGAGATATTTATAAGTAGAAGATTTTAAAGCATTTAAAATACAAGTTAAATGGTGGGGTGTTTTCAAAAGCTCCTTTACAATTAAACTCCATTTACTGATTCCAAATGGAAATGGAAATGGAATATTTGAAAACAACTCCTTGAAAAAACCCAACTTTCAATCTGTTTCCACCGTTTTGTCACTTAAAGAGGGCATGAATTGATTGAAATGGACCACTCGAATCTTACAAAGGGAGACCAGTTAACAGAATCAAATCTTAACCATGTTTAGATGAGATTTATCTTCCACTTTTGTTGGCATTCTTTTTTTCTATATTTGCTGTGGCAACATGTTTTTAATATATTTTATTTAACTGATAATCATCAGGGCAGGTGATTGTAAATAAAGCTTACAACTGAAGTTAAGTTTTAATGATTTTTATTACAAAATAAATAAAAATAAATAAGCCAACTGTAGATATTTTCTGTAATCATACCAAAAGGGAATTAAATAATTTTATGCATTTCACAATTGTGCTCAATACATACACAATTGGTCGACCGGTGTATACATAAGTAAGATGAAAAAAAAAATACTAAATCTTCATATTGAACCCTTGTCTTCATATTTGTGCTTCAATTTTCCTCTCAAAAAAAAAAAAACAAAACAAAACTTACATGTGAAAAATTTATACTTAACATCATATATCAACACAATATAAAGATAACATATATATATATATATTGATATATTTATAAAATCATAAGACAATCTAACGATTCAAAAACAATTACATCATTAAAATCTACATAACTTCAAAGATCTAACATATGATAAGTAAATATCTCTAGTTACCGCTTAGTAAATAGATCTTCTACCATTTTTTGCAAAAATTGGTATTGAATTGTTATTTTCTTTTTCCTATGATATCTATGATAAAATTATACTCTGTATCTCATACAGAAACTTCAAAAGTGTTTTTTTTTTTTTTTTTTCTATAGTCTATACAAATTCAAATTAAGCATTTAACCTATCGATGGTTCTAGTTTCTAATGGCATTGGTTTCATAACAAATTGATCACTAATATTTGTCTACGGGAAAAAAACAGTGGTTGGACAAAATAAATTCGAGTTCCAAAAGCCATACCTCATCATGTTCAATCAAAGCCAAAAAAATTCCAGAACCTAATCATACATAAAAGCATATAATAAATTCGAGAAAAAATTAAGCATGTAACATTAATTGTTATTAAAACAATTCTAGCATGTGGTAAGATGAGGTTGGCCTAGTGATTTGCCCATCACACTTACACCCTTGAGGTTGTAAGTTCGAGTCGTGTCCCCCTCCTCAAATCCCGAATTAATTATAATTGTAATTGTTAAAAAATATATATATACAATTCTAGCATATGATTCTATTGGAACCAAGCTCTGATACCAATGTAGATATTTATTGTAATTGTTGGGTTTTTGGTTCGTGTTTCTAAAATACGCACCCGTAATTAACTGATGCGTCGGTTTTTTTTATAAAAAAATTATGGATAAAAGACTAATTTACCCTTGAACCGTTAAAATCACATTTAGTTTAACGGTGGTCAATACGATCAAGGATACTTGAGTGTAATAAATAATAAACTGACATTATACATGTAATTATGGATAAA
The DNA here is from genome assembly GCA_003430845.1 of Xanthoceras sorbifolium. Classification (NCBI taxonomy): domain Eukaryota; kingdom Viridiplantae; phylum Streptophyta; class Magnoliopsida; order Sapindales; family Sapindaceae; genus Xanthoceras; species Xanthoceras sorbifolium. The sequence continues at coordinate 10,089,820 of CM010617.1, read as the reverse complement.
TTTAGGGTAACTTAGTGCAATTCACCATATATATCTTTTTTCTTACTTTCTATCTTTTTAACACTATATTCATTCTCTAATTTTTAGTTTCACATATGAAGTTCTCTAATAATTATAAAGTTTTTTATGATAATACTAATGTGAATTTCTACATTGAAACTTGTATGGTATTGAAGAGTCATGAAATGATCAAAATAATTGACAATTCAATCCCACAGAAAATTTGATTAAAACTTTTACACTGTTGATGACGACTAGGTCTAGATAAATTCAAAATTTAAAGATAAATAAAAGTATTGCTTTCATCTACAAACAGTAGTACAACAAAATAGGTACGAGAAATTCAAGGGGTAACAAGTTTATAGTTGGTTACGAGGAGGAATAACTAAAGGAGTGAAACCGAATAATGGAAATATGCCTACTTTAATATATAATTATTGTTGCCGATTACATTTTTATTTAAAACTAAAAAAATTATTCAACTGTAGGATAAGCTTAATGGAAATGGACAAATTAAAGAAATAGTATATTCCTTGTTTAGAAAAGTAGGAATCAAATTCACCAAATATTTAAATAAATAAATAAAATGTCCACATTGGTTTCCAAAGTCTTCCCAATTTAAGCTAACTTTAACAAAAGTTTGTTAAATGGGACATGGATGCATGCGACTTGGTGACTAAGCAAAGTCAGCTTAATTGATCTCCCTCAACTTCCCATAATCATGGAAGTTTGACATTAATGTATTACTTTCTCATTAAGCCCTTTTTTTTATAAACAGATTGTCGGTTCTAAAAAAAACTATTTAAAAGATAATTGAGTAATAAATCATTATATTAAAAAAATTGAGTAATACTAAATTGTTCTCTATACCCAATTTTTAATTTAAATTTTTTGATGAAGACAATGAAATATTTATTAATAAAAGAAGGCTTCCCCATAATCAGGTAAAATGTGGTTTATATAGCTTTAGTTGCTTTCAATCCACACATGCTGAAACTAGATTTGTTTCGATTGCATATCCCGAGTAGTTGTGTAATTCTATTTTTACATTCATAAAGAGGGTTTTCAGTCTTATTTTTGTATATAAAATCATAAAGTTTGGACAATTATCCCCTACTAATTGGAATTAATATTCTAACCGTAATTCTTATAGTAACCGATCTCGTCAAGTCTCGACAAATTGTGGACTCAATTAGTGTCATAATTTTTTTTTAAAAGAAAATGTGGTTGTTTCTATTATAAATCTCATCTAATGCTTTAGAATTCTCTTGTACTTTATTTTAGAATTGTTTCTGCCTAAAAAGAAACCCCTTATCCTTGCTTCCATTTGTTTTATTGAGCTAACAATCCAAAAAGATGAGTTTGTTCAGTTTTTTTGAATTTGAATGGTTGCTATTAGAGAAATAAAATGATCTATTTACAATATTGATAAAATAAGGTCGTTCAATTATATGAATTTGTTTGAGTGTCAAAACTAATAACATAGGTTTAGAGAGAAAAAAAAACTCATTAAAACGAGACATTTACTTCCACAATAAGGCAATGAAATTACCCACACATTCTGGTAAATGTATATGGTGAAAATTGAACTCTCACCATTGAAGTAGGAGGGAAGTGCACTAATCACTCGAGCTATGAGTGAATGTGCAAAATGACTGCTTTTTAAGTGCAATATTTTGGTATTATAAAGAGTGTATAGAGTAAATTATTAATTCTTAAAATTTAATAGTTTTAAAAAAAAATTAAGATTCTTTAAAAAAAATTAACATTGATGTGAAGAGTTATAAATAGCAATAAAATCATTTATCTAGTACTTCCAAATGGCATGGTAGATTGGTAGTTGAGTTTTAAACTTTTTTTTTTCCTATTCAAATTGAATATTTAAACCAAACACCCAAAAGCTTTGTTGTGGTGGGATTTGTTATATCAAAATCTTTTATATTACAATAAGAAAATGTACCCACTATCGACACATTAATTTTAAAGAAACAATTTAGTTATAATGTCATATCATTCACATTATTCTATTATCCAAAGGATTATCATGATATTAGGGCCGGCTCAAGGGTATATGAGATTTTAGACAAAAATTTAAAATGAGACTTTTAATATTTAATGTAAAAAATATAAAATTAATAACAAAAATATTTATATACTATTATTATATATAAAACTGTAATTAGTGAGGGTAGACCTCTTCCATATTGGGAGTAGACGGCTTCTACTATGAAAGTGGATATCCGGATCGTACTAATAGAAAGTTTAATCTCGATAGATTTGTTAGTCTTTTAATTAATAAAATGTCAGATCTAAAAAAAATAAAAAATAAAAAATAAAATAATAATAATCACAACAACAATAATAATAATAATAATTTATTCGAATTGATTGTTCAGTTACTAAATTTTTATTCACTTTCTTATATGTTTTTGTTGCTTGTAATAAATTTATTAAAAACTCATTTTGTGATTGAACTAATTGTTTTTTAATTGCTACTGTATCATGATTTATATTTTCAAAACTAACAAAAAAAAAAACAAAGAATTTGTTATAGCTGGAAAATTTTAAAAAATATTAATAAAAAGTACTAAAGAAGTAAAGTTCGGAATAACAAAATCTAGAATGTTGCCAAAATTTTCTTCTTATTTATTTTTGGAACAGAGAGAGCCTCGAACTTGAGAGAGTTTGATAAACTAGAAGATATTAAATTATTAGTGTAGTCATCAAAAATCGCTCAAGGACATGAGGCACTACAACCTGCAAATATAGAACACACGTGACCCGCAGGACGTCTAGGACACTGGGGTGGTGTCGGCCAAAGTCACTCCGACGGTTAAATTAGCAAATGCTAAGTATATAATGCTCGTAAATGGAGGTGAGTGAGTAATAATTCCTGTTATATTGGCAATTGAGGTCTCCTTGATGGAAAGAGAGGTAAGATCCAATAATCGGAGTATAATCGGAAGGTGGTCGGAGATGATGAACAATGGTCGGAGAGTGATGTCTAAATATTGATATTCTAAGATCTTAGCTTTTCGGTTCCCTTCCTTTGGAGATTTATCCTTCATTTATAGGGAGATGATGCTTCTGCCCGTTGAGGGACTTCATCATTACCTCTATTTGTTGTCCCCAATCAAGGGGGTTTGTGGATGCTTCCCTTGATATGACCGTTATAGATGGTAATTATGGTTTTGTAGGACCGTCTTTGAATTAGATCATGATTTAGTTTCCCACAGAACCAAGGAGATTTTATGTCGTACGACATGTGGATTTGACAATTGAACAGACAACTACTATCATATGTCGTGCGACATGTTGATTGGACATAAATCTGAGATGTGTATATCGTGCGACATAAGAGTTCTCTCAAACGTGGATACTGAGCTATTTCCCTTGTTGCTACTTGGATATGTGGGATATCGAGTGTATGTCGTACTACATGGATGTCGTACATCGAGTGTATGTCATACTACATGGATGTTGTACCACTATTTGACTCTGAGCCTGGTCTTTGAGATATATTTTAGACTTCTGGACTGGATTCTCGCTTATATTTTGGACCTGACAGATTTTGACTACTACATAGTGTGAGTTAATTGTTTTGGTTTGGGCTCATAGCCCTCATTTCTACCAAAAATTTTAAATATGTGTTTTCTGTTCTTCCTATTTTTTGTTTCCAAATTTATTTTATATCTCTTCTTCTTGTGTTAGTTTTTAGATCCACTTCCTCCCAATTATATTATTTTTTATTTGGAATTGAACATTGTTTATCTTGAAATGAGAAGCACGAGTTTTTCTTTTCAAAATCCATTTTAGGTGATATAAAAAATTTTAGATTATTAACTTAGTGACATGTGCAAAAATTCAGTACCCATAAGTTTAAGTTGCCTTCTTTTGCGCTGTATGTTATATCATTCGTTGTATTACTCGTTCATAACGGGAGACATCTACTCCCACAATAAGGAGAGAAAACTACCTACACATACTGGTAAATATACATAGTGAGAATTGAACCTTTACCACTGAAGTTGGAGGAAGGTGCACTAACCACTTTACTATAAGTGGATGTGCGGATATTGGTATTATTAATATGTTGTTATAAAATTTTTTTATTTTTTTAGTTTTAAAATATTTTTATATTTTTCAAATTTATAATTTTTGTTGAATTTTATATTAGAATTTAATACTAATTTTTACTTCTGTAACTATATAGTTATTTAAGTTGTGTAGCATTCTGAAAATACAGTGATATTCCTCTCTCTCTAAAACAAATATTTTAGAGAATTTTTGCTTTTTAAAATAAAATAGAAATTAAATTTTTGAAACCAAAATACTATTGTGAAATTATATTTGAAAAAACTTCTTAGAGTATTTCTAACAAGGTCTCTACCTCTATCTCTATTTTGGAGAGCCAAATTAGAATATTCTTCCAATATTTCATCTTAAAATTTTTTTCACAACAATAACACTCGCTATCTTTATTTTTATTTTATAAAAATATTATATTTTTATTATTCTTTTAATATTCTTTCAATAAATTATTTATCATATGACTTTTACACTAAGTTTTTACAAATATTTTAATACCATTTTAAAAATTTTTTAGATGTTTTTATTAAAATTTTAATACAATTTTATTAGTGTATAAATTTATTATATAATTTTTTTATTTATATTTTTACTTAAATTTTTAGATTAATTTTCTTATAAAATCTTGCTTACCAAAATTTTTTTGTATTCATAAACTAATAAAAATATAATATTTTCTCTTATATTTTTATCTAATTGTTTCATTAAGCATTACATATTTATATTTAATGTTACTAGACTTGTTAGGTTTTTTTTTGTTATTCTTATTGTAACATTTTTATGTAATTTATAATTTTTATTTTAAATTTTAAATTAATGTGATTATAATTATTTTTATTTTTATTTTAGTACTAAGTTATAATTATTAATATGTTTATAATACAAAATAGAGGAATAATAATTATTTAATTTTTTTTAAACAATAAATATTTAATATTCGTCTAATTTTAAAAATTTAGATAATACATTATAAGTTTAATGATAATAAAATTTATAAATTAAAATTTATAACAAAGTCGTTTATATCCAAAGTAGCGCCCGCCTTGGCTGACGACTACAAGCATAACACCTTATTTAATAATGCCACCATTTCCTTATTCTGTTTGTTTTTTTTTTATAATGGCACGTGTCTAATTCGCCCAAACGAAAACCCATCCTTCGTCTCTTTGTCTGTCATTCTTTTGATTTTCAACGTCGCTGTCACCCTACTCCTTTTCCTCTTTCCAAACGCCAAAGGCGTGACGCTTGTCATTATTGCTTTTATTGGAAAAGCTTCGGTACGCCAGGTGTACCGTCTGCCTTCCACTATATCATGCCACGTGTAGTAGTCATGCCACAAGGAGTGATCAGAACGCAACGCGTATCGCACACCGAGCGACACGAGTTTTTCTTAAAGCCTCCCCCATTCCGTACGAAATGTCTTTTCCGTGATTTTTCTTGAATCTTGGAATTTACAGTTTCTTGTGAAATGGTAGGAAAATCCGAAAGGGTACTAATGTAACTTCAGCATATCGAAAATCCATAACCCTATCCGTTTCACCTTACGGAATTTATAAAATTTTAATTGATTCGTGGATTTTTATATTTCAAAAAACAGACCTGCACCACTCTTGTTTTCTTACTTACCCAAACCAAAACCTGACATTCTCTCTCTAGAAAGTTAACATACAAGAAAAGACTTCCTCAGTCTCAGTTGCTTCTCTGCCACAGTTCTCAAATCACATGACCAAATTACCCTCCACTTTTCATCAAAACTTCGTTTCAGTCCTTCCTCTGTCCTCATAGATTCTAACAGCAGTCAAAGATCCTCCTCCTCCTCCATCAGAATTTCTCTCACCTTCTCTCTTCCTCAGTTTAACTCACTTTTTGGCATTTTCTCTCGTTTCCTCGGCTATGTAACTTTTTATTCTGCGAGCTCGAAAAGACGAAAACACAAACCAAAGGCCATGGATTTGATCGAAGGAGTCGGAGAGAGCTCGTCACCGCCGCGGAGTTTCGGGAGTTGTAGTAACTATGATGTGCGGAATGACGTGTTTAATCGATTGATAGAAAACGGCAACGAAGAGGCTGTGTGTAATCCTGAGTTTCGCGAACAGTTGGATGCTCACTTCAATCGCTTGCCTGCTAGGTACTGAAATATAACCGAACTTCGCATGAATACGTATTTCTTTATTTATGTTTGTATACATGTATTAGTCTTTTGTTGTGTCAAATGATTGTTAGTATAGTAATTTTGAATGTGAAAACTACTATACGAGCAGCTCTTCAAGGTCGTAGAAAGGTTCAGATTGTACGGATGGAATCGTGTACAGTCTTTTTATATTGACTTGCTCGCTTTTATTTTGGTAGTAACTCACATGCTGTCTAATGTTGCTTCATTTGCTCTAAAACAACAATAAATAGTTCAGTTGTCTTTTTCTTTATTTGGTAGATTCTGAAGATGAAGACATTTAATGGAAGAAGTATTTCTGCTAGAATTTTAGTTCTCTCCAATTTGTGAAAATTATGAAATTAATTTTCTGTGACTGTAGCTGTACGCTCCTTGTGATTTTCCCAGTAACAAGCTGAATTGTTTATACGTTGGGATCTAATATTTGTATCGATTTTTATTTATTTGGTTTAGTTTGGTGGGTTCATGATTTATTGCATTTCTTAATATAGCTTATAATTTAGGGTTTACGAAATCCAGGAAATTGGAAGGAGAGTCTAGGAGAGGATCAAAGAGACAGAATTCTCAAAATAAGGGGAAAAGTAGATCAAACCAAACTAGGTGTTCAGAAACTGTAGTAAATGAGGTATAAAACGGCAAATGGCTCTTCATTAATATATTTTTATTATTGAAATTTGTCATGCTTCTTACAGCCCTAAATTGAGTCTTTGTATAGGGCATGTTCTGTAATCTCAAACCATTAAAAAAAAAAAAACCTTAACATAATACTTGATTAGTGAGGCACAAAATTTCTTAATTCTACTCTGGATTATCATGGTCCAAATCCATAAGTAAACTTTTACCTGAATTATCTAATACACAATTGCCAAAAATAAGAATAAGATATAACATCTGTTAACAAAATCCTATTGAATAGAATAAAATCTTTTAAACTTTCTAGTTTACTTTTTCTCTTTTAATCTGTTAAGCCTTTTTTGTTGGGGCACAAAAAGTAATTCAATTTACTGTCAATAAATTGGTTGCCTCAGCTATGGACTTGATGTTAACATGGAGAGAGTGGAAGACGTTTTGTTACATCAAAAACTTCTTGCACTTGCAAAGGACCCAGAGAAGCGGCCTGTTTATCATATTCGTTTCGTTGAGGTACTACATTCTACTTTATTGACACTAAATGTTTCGAATTTATGTATTGATGTGATTCTTGTTGTGCGCATAGGGGGAAGACCTATTTCTTCTCACTTTTTCGTCATGGAGTTAAAGTCTACTTAGTTACATTGAATTTTTTGTAGTTTTGTTTCCAAAAAATGATCACAAAGAAAAACTGAAACTCAAACTTGTTATCCAGTAAGTACTTCCTTAGTGGACATTTAACTATAAGAAGAAGTATGTGGTGTGTATATTTGTTTATGTACTGTATGAAGATTATATATGCTTAGCCTCTGACAAGATAAATGTACAATAAGCCATATGTCATGACCGTTAATTTTCTTGTTCAAATCATCAACTAACCAGTGTATTTGGTATAATGGTGCATTCATGAAGAATATCTGTCTGATTGAAGATACTGGCTTGAAGTGGTGGGGAAGACGATGCAGCAGCAGTAGTTTGTGTAGTGTCTGGACTTAGGAAATAGAGTTGGCAGTCAAATTACTGGTGAAGGGGTTCAGGTTTGGTTACCTATAGAAGTGTTTTACTTCTGTTATGCATCTTTACATTAACAATGAATGCATTTTTTTAGCTTCAAAAAGTAATTTGTTCCTCCTTCCAAGCCGATGGAATTTATCATTTTGTAAGCCATTGAATTTGCCTTACAAGGGAACAGATGAGAGTGTTTTGTATACCATATTGGCCTCTCAAATGCTGGCGGAATGGTGGTGAACCCACCTTTGGTTTTACAATGCTCATGGATGTCACTATTTGGGCAGCAATGGTGAAAGCCCAATATGATGGGCAAAACCTTTTCATTTATGCACTTGTAAGGCAAATATCATTGGCGTTAAATTGGACAAATTTCATTGGCTTGTAAGGAGGTCTACTTTTATGAAGCTATAAGTATGTGTTCATTGATAATATAGAAATGCATGACACAAGTGAATTGCTTAAGATAATTTTGGCTACTCTTGTGCTTACTAACTGTTCTCCTTCTATACTTATTCTTAAAATGTTCATCCAGTTGTATTATATCTTTGTTGTAAATGTTTAATGTTGACCCTTCTTCACTGTTACGTTAGGTATACATTAGAATACCATAGTAAAAGAATGAACAACATGTTGTGGTGAAACGTTTCACCTCATCAGCATGATAAATCTTGTTCTCTATCTCTTCCTGCTATCTTGTTTGTGTTATGTATCTTGTACTATTTGCTGTCCTTTATAAGTCTTCTTACCTATTATATTTTTCCCTTCTGTGCATTCCTGGTAAGAAACTTTGCACCAGAGCAGATGGCAATGATGATGAACAATTTGTAAATATCATTTATACTCCAAGGCCATCTCTTGATGCTGGTGATGAAGTTGTGCCCTCCCATAAGAGGTAATGCATTTGCAAAGGTCAATTAATGAATTATTCCTTTATTCTCGATTAATATCATTTTTTTTTTAAAACTAGAATCAGGGATAGTGCGATTGATTTTGAGCCTTGCTCCAAGCTTGAGGACCTTAATTTGGATGTTAGAAAGAATTCCAAGGACATGGGAGAAAGGTATCTTACAGAGAACTTCTCCAGAAGGTAAACCAGCAGACTTTGTCTTCAGTTTCTCATTTATTTCCATTAACCTAGATCAAATTAAGGATATTTTCCTTTTTTGAGAATAGGAATACAGTTTACTTTTTGTTCATTTCATGTTTCAACTTTGCGTGACTACCAGTAGTCTTCTATTTTTATTGGTTTCATTCTTTGTAGAATTAGGAGCTTTCTTATCAATAGCTAGTCATAAATTGACAAGAAGAATTATGACTAGGACACTGTCGATGTTAATTAAGGCAGTAGCTAGATAATACAAAGTTACAAGTGTGCTTTCCCATTAATATCTTGGCCTTAAACGTTTGATGGGGTAATATGAAGGGATATAAGGATAGGAGAGATGTTACTGTGCGTGTGAGAGTGGTTAGATATTACAAATATTTATGGTTCTCTGTGCTTAAATTATTCAGGTATGCTCTTATTATTCATATTGATATGATTTACCATGTTTCTTATTAAAAACAATTATTCAACTCTACACTTGCCCCTTCTGATGGAGCAAAAGCATGGGGAGGAGGTAGAAAGCACGTGTGTGTGTGTGTGTAAGTACGTGTGTGTTTGTGTGAGAGAGAAAGTCTGTTTATCTAACAGGGCATATTTATGTGTTGGAAATCCTTAACAAAGTGCATTATCCAGACTACTGTTCATTTATGGTTCATTTTCTATATCTGTTCTCGTTTCAGGCTTTATGCACTAGGCCCATCTGGTTTAAGTTTTCTGTTGATCCTGTACATGAGGACGGGTATTAACGTACCCCATGTTGGTTGGTGATTAGTGGTTAGTATGGCTTCTCATACTAGTTAGCCTCTCTGCCTAAAGGCTTAAACATTTAGATTAGGTTTTAAAACAATACTTATGATTGTATGCCTAGCAATCTGTTAGCATAAAGCTTTTTGAGTTGCATCTTACTTGTTACACCTTTAGAGTTTCCTCTGCAGTAAATTGCAATTTCAGTATTCATCTTTGCATTTGCTACAAGAGTTTATTTCTTGCCTGTTGGGTTAGTGGGTCTCAATACAAAATCAAACAGTAACTGAATTCTCAGAAATGGTGTCACATACCAGTTGAGGACCTTAATTGACATTTGGTTCCACCTGAATCTCTGTTCTTGTTAGGATGATATATTCTGTATGCTTGCATTCCATGTGTTGGCTATCATTTTGGTTATTTGGTGGACAGGAGTAGGAGATATTTTGAGGATAATCATGGGAGGGTTGGTAGTTCTATGGGGTAAAAGCTTGATTTCTTCCGTCCTTTTGGGCTTCAGTTTTTGAGGACGTCAGAGATATCTTTTCTGTTTTCATTCAATCTAATTAGAAAGTTGTAATTTCTTTGATTTTGGGTATTTTGATGTAATTCCTTTTTTTTCCTCTGTCTTGGTCTCTTATATTTTTAGGTTTTGGTGGATTGCTTGTCTGCAATATTTGTAATCTTGTCGTTATCATGAATAAAGTTTCTTTTTGTTTCTTATCCAAAAAGTTAAACAGAGAGAGGAGGAAGTGGCCAACAACATAAAAAAATAACAGTGTTTGGTCTTCAATATTGCGGTGTGGTTTTGCTTCTTTACAACATTAAGAACTAACATAGTCTGGTCCTGAATATTGTCAAGGGATTTTGCTGGCCCACTTACCCTGCATTTATCATGGTTCGAAACCTCATTTTGTATTGTATAACTCCAAAATTTGACATCAGTATTATGTTCCAAAAGTTTATGTTGAATGCTAGATGAGTAATTTTGAAAATATTTCCGTCAGATGCAATGAAAAGAGGAGTATGTAGCAAAAGTTTTTACAATTTTCCTGTTTTTGTGGTAATGAATATTGTGCATTTTGCTACTATTGAGTACCTAAATAGAAATTTTAAATTTCTTTAGGTATCCTTTAAAATTTAAAAGAAAAAGACCTAGATAGTTGTAATAGAAGACATTTTATTATATCATTCATAGATTGGTCATAAGCATATGTGCAAATAAGTTAACTGTTTTGAATTCTAATGCAGGCTAGAAATTTCACATATCCCAATACATGAAGTAATATTTTCTTCTGTCGACAAGCCAAAGCTTCTTAGTCAGGTATCTGGGAAAAATCATATTTTTATTCATTACTGAATTTTACGTTACTCTTTTGAGATTTACTTTCAGTTTGATTTTAGCATGTCATGGCCTTTGACTTCGACAAACTAACAGTGCTTCTGACTATAGTTCCTAGTATTTTCTCTGCTAAACATATGCATTGAGGATTTAAATATTATGAACTTATGTTACTTTTGTTGCATTTAGTTATAAAAAATGCATTGTCATATTACCATATGGAAAAGAAGGAAAATTTTTGAAATTAAGTTCGAAGTTTTATATGTAATTTTGGCTTTGCTCTTTTCTAAGAAATATGTGGTAAAAAATCTTTGATGAGTTTGATTCTTTTTGGGTTTATTGAAGGCATTTCTTCTTTTTGGCATTATGGTATACTTTACCTTGAAATATGGATTTTAACACTTTATTCCTTTGCACTTTGGTTTGTGACTCCTACCACTTCAAATTGCAGGCAATCTGCCTATTCCTTGATTACTAAATCTCTAATTCTCCCATATGTGTTAGCCTCACAATCAAAGTCTAGGAGAGAGCAGGTCATGAGCAACGCACTTGGTTCTGCATGTGATTTCAAAGTCCAAAAGGATACATAAAGGATTATTTTGTTAATATAATCTACATAAACTGTGACAAATAGAAAAATACAAGCCCTAGAATTAAGAGAAGGGTTTTAATTTGAAGTGCGATTGTCTTCATAGAAATGGGTAATCACATTTTTGAGGCATTTAGAATTGCAGGAATATTGTGTAGATTTTAGAGAATAGATTTTGAGGAAAAAATAAATCTCTAAAATTAATTCTTCCAACCATGAGTAAAACAAGATAAAATACCTTCGGTACAAGTCTCACAATTCCTAAAAATTAGGAAACTAATCAACCTATTCAAATCTCTTTATTTTAAACAGATAAGATAATTAAATTTAATCTAACTCCAACACTCCCCTTCAAGTTGGGTTGTAGATGCTAATCATACCTAGTTTTGAGCACAAGTCTTCAAATTTAATTCTAGGTAAAGCCTTAGTAATAATGTCGACTGTCTGTAGATTGGTTGGAACATAAATCAGTTTAACTATCCCTTCCTCTTATCTTTTCTTTGATGAAATGACGGTCTATCTCTACTTGCTTTGTTCTATCATGATGCAAGGGGTTTTTCGCTATACTTATAGTTGCTTGGTTATCACAAAACATTTGTGTAGAGTTGTCAATAGGAATCCTCAGCTCCATCAATAATCTTCTAGTTATATTCCTTCACAAATTCCATGTGCCATGGCCCTAAACTCTGTTGCTGCTGCATTGCTTCTCCACTATTGTTTTTTACTTCGCAAAGTCACTAAGTTTCCCCAAACATAGGTACAATACCTTTAGGTAGACTTTCGATTTGTTGCTGAACCAGCCTAGTCAGCATCAGAAAAAATCCCAACATCTCACATAATCCCTTTTTGAAGTATAACCCATTACATAACTCGATAAACAGAATTCATGTGCTCCTCGGTTGGGTTACTCATGAATTGGCTGACTGTACTCGCGGGAAAGCCTATACCGGGTCTTATGTGTGAAAGATAAATAAGCTTTCCCACCAGCCTTTGATATTTGCCTTTATCCCACTGGTACACTTCCTTCAATTGTTCCCAATTTAGTTGTATAATCCATTGGAGTCTCAGCAGGTTTGCACCCAAGCATTCCGGTCTCTCTTAACAGGTTTGGGATGTACTTCCGCTTAGAGACTGAAATACATTTTGTAGTCCTAGCAATTTCCATGATAATGAAGTATTTAAGACTCCCCAGGTCTTTAATCTCAAATTCTCTTGCTAAAAACTCTTCAATTGTTGCATCTCCTCTTCATACTTTCCCGTAAGGATAATATCATCCACGTATACAATAAGAGCAGTAGTTTTATCTCTGGTTAAATGTTTGACAAATAAAGTGTGATCTGCCTGACACTGTATAAAGCCATATTTCTCCACTGCTCTTGTAAACCGGTCAAACTAGGCCCGTGGGGACTACTTGATAGTTGAGAATGTCTCAAGGCCTGGAGGAATTTCCATGTATACTTCTTCTTCCAAGTCTCCATTTAGAAATGCATTCTTGACATTTAGTTGATGAAGTGGCCAATCCAAATTTGCTGCTAATGACAGTAGAACACAACTGGTGTTGACCTTTGCCACCGGAGCAAATGTCTCTTGATAATTCACTCCATAGGATTGCGTAAATCCCTTAGCAACCAGCTGAGCTTTAAATCTTTCAACACTTCCATCTAATTTGTGTTTCACGGTAAAAATCCATTTGCACCCTAGTTGATTTTTCCCTTTTGGAAGCTCTGAAATTCCCCACGTTCCATTCTTCTGTAAAGCTTGTATCCCCTCTCACAGCATTCTTCCATTCGGGTACTCTAGGTGCCTGTTGTATGTTGTTAGGCACTTGAATTTTGAAATGTTAGCAGTAAACTGACTGAAACTTGGAGACAACCTCTCATATGATATATATTTGCACATAGGGTACAAGGGTCGATCTCTGTACTTTCGTACCCCTTTTCTCAAAGCAACCGGCTGATCAATATTAGAAATTTCACTGTCAGAACCAGAGTCACCTGAATTTATTCCCTTCTCATTGATTTTTGGACTTGTTGATTTTGTTAGACTCTTGAGTTTGCTGGAGGGCTGTTCGATTCTCTATCTCTTCTTGGGCTTCTTTCCTCCTAGTATAGACAATAAAATCCGTATTTTCAGCAGATTGCGTAGGATGAAATATGAACAGTGTTTTTGGGGGACATAGGCCAACTAGGAACAGGGTTTTCGGGAGATATAAGCTGACTAGGATCTTGAATGGGATTCAATTTGTTGACCAGGGTAATAACTAGAAGACTCAAAAGAGTTTTAGTGGGACTAAGAGATTGAGACTCAAGAGGTTGATGAACACTAGATGACATGTAAGGATAAGAGTTTAGTGTTTCCCAAAACTAAATTTCCTTTAGACCATTACTTTGTTGACTGCACGTTTCTCCCCCTAAATTTTAGTTTTGGGATAATACGATTGATCTTCCGAAAAAGTGACATCCATAGACGAATAAAATTTTTTTGTCACTGGTGAATAACACTTATACCCTTTCTGTTGGGAGAGTATCCTCAAAATATGCATTTGATAGACTTACATTCCAGTTTACTAGTTAATGATGAATATGGACAAATACAGAGCAATTGAATATCCTAGTAGGAATATGAGATAGGAGTCGATTATTAGGATAAGGTTTCAGAAGTATTTGACATGGTGTTTGAAATTTAAGAACCCTAGATGGCAGCCTATTGATAAGGTAAGCTGCTGTAAGAACAGCTCACCCCAATAACACTTTGGAACATAGGAAGAAAACGTAAGTGACCTAGCAACTCCTTAGATGTGTCGATTCTTTCTTTCAGAAACTCCATTTTGTTGTGGAGTATCTACACAAGAACTTTGATGAATAATCCCATCTTCCAACTAGTGTTTACTCAAAATAGAACTAAAATATTCTTTTGCATTGTTAATTCTTAAAACTTGAAATTTAGCTTGAAACTTAATTTTAATCATACTACTAAAATTTTTGAAAATCTGACCAACCTCAGATTTTTCTTTCATTAGAAATATCCAAGTGATTATAGTATAATCATCAACAAATAACAAACCATCTAGCTCGAGCGATATTGTTGACTCTAGATGGCCTCAAACATCACTATGGATTATGGAAAACGAAGATGATGATTTGTAAGATTGAATAGGAATAGAATTTCGACTATGTTTTGATAACTGACATATTTCACACTGGAAAAACTTATGATTCTTATTGAATAAAGAGGGAAAAATTTTCTTAAGATACAAAAAATTAGGATGATCTTACCCATAGTGCCATAACATTATAGCTCTATTGTTATTTAACCTAGCACGAGCGCTAATTGGACTTTCTAAAGAAACACACTCTATTGTTTGATGTTGTCTTACTCTTTAGCTTTAAAAAGATAAGAGACCCGAACATATCTCAGCATTGTCAATCATTTTTCTCGAATCCTAGTCCTAAAATTCACAATGATTAGGGAAAAATTTAGCAATACAATTTAGTTTTTGTGTTAGCTTACTGATTGATAATAGATTGCAGTCTAAGTTTGGAACCAAGAGAACAGAGTGAAGTATTAGAGTTTATGAAATTACAATAGAACTTGTGCCTGTCACCTTAGATAGCGAACCATCAGCAGTTGTAACATTGAAGTTACCATGACGTGGGCTATATGATTGAAAAATCCTGCCATCTCCTGTCATATGGTCCATGCACCTGAGTCCACAATCCAGGAACTATAATTTTCCCTTTTTACATTAAGGGCGTTAAGAAAATTACCTTTTTGTGCCAAGGATCCAGTCCCAATAATTGGTGGATTGGAATTCTGCTGGGACTAATTAAAGAACTGCTGCAGTAGTTCCATCTAATCCTTAGTTCCATTTGATCCTTACTGAAGGGGTTTGATTTAGTAAAGAAACATTGTCATTCCCTGACACCATGTTGCCGTGTCTTTCCCTATCATGGATTGGTCGAGTTGGTTTCCAATCAGCTGTTGTGCCATGAATCTTCCAATAGGTTTCCATGGTGTGTCCAGGTTTTCGACCATAGTCGCACCAAGGTCTTCCTTTCCTATGTCGGCTATCATTAGAGTGGTATTGGGCTCCTCAAGCAGCAAGTGCAGAACTGTTGGTTGAATTAATGTTTTCGACTTTGACAAGAGAACCTATCATCACCTTTTTCTATTCTCTTATCTACGAACTTCTGAAAAAACCTCTTGGATCTTGGGAAGTGGTTTCGTTCCTAGAACTCTACCTCTAACTTCATCGAGATTCTGATTTAGGACAAGTAAGAATTTGAAGATCCTCGTTTGTTCAATAATCTCCTTGAACAAGACTTCATCTTTGGTGCAGCTCCATTCATGACTTTCAAACATATCGAGCTACTGCCAATGTCGGGTAAGGTTGCTGAAGTACTAACTGACGGACATATCCTCCTTGACGCATATCATGGAGAGTGCTCTCTATTCCAAACAGTTTTGAAGTGTTGTCACTGTCAGAATAGGTTCCTTTGACTGCATTCCAAATCTCCTCTGCGGTCTCATGAAGTACGAAATTTTCTCTCCTATATCGTTGTTCATGGAGTTTATTAGCCAAGGCATCACCATGTTGTTCTCGGCTTTCCACTGTTTAAACTTAGGATCTTTTTCTAGTGCCTTTGTGACTCCAGTGATGTAATCATCCTTCATATGAACATCAACACCTATTGAGATCATTGAAGATAGTTGTGCCGATAGTTGTGCCGATTTAGTTTATGACTGGTAATGGGCATATGTAGATGATGAGGATTTTATCGAACCTCCACCTCTATTGTTATTTGAGGTAACAGGTTCTTGATTTGGTGTGCCTTCCATGGATGAGCTAGCAGCAGTCATCCCGTACTCTGTCATTTAGGTAATTCTAGAATTAGAAGAGGCTTTGATATCATGTGATTTTAGAGAACAAAAGAGGATCTTCAAATTCTTACTCGTCCTAAATTAGAATCTCGATGAAGTTAGAGGTAGAGTTCTAGGAACTAAACCACTTCCCAGGATCCGAGAGGTTTTTTCAGAAGTTCGTAGATAAGAGAACAAAAAAAAGGTAATGATAGGTTCTCTTGTCAAAGCCAAAAACATTAATTCAGCCAACAGTTCTGCATTTGCTGCTTGAGGCTCTGATACCATGTGATTTTAGAGAACAGATTGGGAGGAAAAACTAAATCTCTAAAATTAATTCTTCCAACCATGAGCACAACAAGATAAAATACCTACGGTGCAAGTCTCACAATTCCTAAAAGTTAGGACACTAACTTAGAGATGAGATTTGAATAACAACCTATTTAAATCTCTTTATTTTAAATAGAACTTATAAACAAATAAGATATTTAAATTTAAAGTAACTCCAATATATTGGGTAAACTCGGAACTTCAAAAATAAATATGAGAATCATAGGTGCCTTGTGGATAATGGGAGTGAAGATTTGAGTGTAGGGTCTTGAATCCACTTAATAGAATTTTTCTATGCTAACTTTTCTGGTATTATAGCTGCTTAACAAGTAGAAAAGAAGTTTGGGAGTGGTGTGGGAATCCTGATGGATAATCTCTGTTAAGCCAAGTAACCAAGGAAATTAATTTCATTTTGTTTTTGTACTTAAAAAAATTATAAACCCAGTTTTTACTTTTTAATGGGATGGCTCTTGAAGAAATTCACTGAAGTGTGAATTACTAAATGAGAGAATTTCTTTGTTAATGCACGGGGAAATGGTAATTTTATGTTGTCATGCTAATAAGTTGTGTAGGGTCTTGTTGATTTTGATGCTTGAGACTACGAGACAGGTTTGTTAGAAATTTTACCATTGTGTACATTGCTCACAAGGGGCAAATGGCAATTTGATAAGCAAGTCAGAATGTAATGGGGTAAAGTGTAAATACACCTAGAAATTTCCTTGAATTCCATAGGATTTTTTTAAATAAATTTCCCATCATCTTGTGGCTTCATTTACTCATAATTTACTGATTCCACTTGCTTACCTTGCGGTACTTTTTATTGATGCAAATATTTTAATTTGTTTAATACACTAATATAATGGTGTTTGAGTTATGTTAACTATCTGAGGGACTATGATGTTTTCTTCCTTTTCCCCTGCAAAATGTGAATTTCACACCCATTTGGTGCCTTTGGCGTTTGCCAAACAACAATTATATTCATTCTCTATCATCTTAAAATCACGATACACAAAAGTTGAACATGATTGAAAGGAACCCGTTAGAGAGGATTTAATATGCTTTTGAAACCCCATAAAAAGTTTTGAGAAACATAAATATTTGAAGTACATACAAACGAGGATATCAAGTAAAATATATTCCCTATAGAAACCATGACAAAGAATTTCATACCACATGAAGGGGCACATACTGTTTTCAATAATCAAAAGTGTAGAATTATTAGGGAAAAGATTCAATTCATTCAATCTCTTCTGAAGAAGAAATACAAAAATATATAGTTACAGACTAGCTACAAATCAGCCACTAAATAAGGGAAAATAAAATGCTGCCTAAAAGATAAAGATCCTCCACTAATTTAGGTAATTAAATTAGGGATGAGATTTGGTAACAAACTACCAAATCTTCTTATTCAGTCAACTCCTAACAAGAAGCAATAAAACACATTAGGAAACTGAATTTCAATACTCCCCCTCAAGCTGGAGTGTAGATGTTGATCACCCAGCTTGCAACAAAGGTCGTCAAAATGAGCTCTATGTAGAGCTTTTGTGAGTGTAGAGCTTTTGTGAGTATATCGGCTATTTGGACAGCTGTCGGAGTGTATAGTATCTTTACTGTTCCTTCTTCTATCTCCACATGTTTGGTCCTATCATGGTGGACCTGATTCTTAGCGATACTTATAGCAGCCTGGTTGTCACAGAACATCTTCATAGACCCTTCAACAGAAATTTTCAGTTCAGCCATGACACGATTTAGCCATAATCCTTCACATATGTTGTGAGCCATAGCTATAAATCCTGCTTCGGCTCTACTCGTAGGTGGCACATGTTGCTTCTTGCTACTCCACTGACCAGATTTTCCTATACATACGTGCAGTACCCTGAAGTTGATCTTCTATCTGTGATAGACCCTGCTCGATCCACATCTGAAAATATTTCAATCTCTCTTTTTTCAAATTTTCTGAAGAATAGACCCTTTACCTGGTGCCATCTTTAGGTATCTCAGGATCCTTGTAATAGCATTCATGTGTTCCTCTGTGGGATTGTTCATGAACTGACTTACAACACTATCTGGAAAGCTAATATCTGGTTGGTATAAGAGAGATATATAAGCTTTCCTGCCCGCCTTTGGTTCCTCCCTCCTTTTTCGCTAACCAATTTGGTGGTATAATCCATAGGTGTTTCAGCTGGTTTACAATCAAATCATTCCAGTTTCTTTGCATAGGTCAAGAACATACTTACATTAATATAAGGATGAAATTTTGTAACAAAATACCAAATCTTCATATTCAGTCAACCCCTAAAAACAAGAAATAAAACACATAAGGAAACTGAATCTCAACAAAAAGAAACAATGCCCCTAGCTTAAAATCATAATTCTTGCTTATATTAATATATTTTTTGTAGTATGGTTGAATAGTAGTATGGTTGAATAGTAAAATCTTGGAATGCTAAAATCTGATTGCTTAATTAATTCCGTGGGATATAACTTATTGGCAATTTGACTGACATCTTCATTGAAGTGGTAGAACTAATTTTATTGAAAGTATTGACATCATTGCCATAACTATCTAACAAGGAGTCATTTTTCTTCTAGCTTTCTGCGTTGCTTTCTGACATAGGACTAAATATTCGTGAAGCACATGTGTTCTCTACAACTGATGGCTACTCCTTGGACGTATTCGTGGTGGATGGATGGCCTGTTGAGGTATTTTTTTTTTTTCCTCTTAAGATGGCATTAACTGTTATCCATGCGCTTTGCACTGTCAGGATATTGTGAAAGCAAACCACTTACACACATTTTTCTTAATCTTTATACTTTTAAGAGAAAATATCCTTCATTTTGTTCATCATGTTGCCATTCTTCTATTTTATAGCTGATCCTTTGTGCACTATCATATTTTTGCTCATATTACTCATAATTAATAATTAAAAGGCATTTTTTCATCAAGGAACCTAACCATTTTTTGGTCTTGGTTTCTGTTTCTTATTTTTTGGTCTTGGTTTCTGTTTCTTACTTTTTGGTCTTGGTTTCTGTTTCTTCAAGTGTAATGCCTTTCTCAATTGCCCACCCCACATTATATAGGGCTGTTATTGAATACAAAATAGTAGTGTACATTAGGTTTTTTTTCCTTCTTTCACGTGTAGCAAATACTTTTGTCCATGCTGTGCTTGTGCCTGAGCTTATGTGACATCTTCACACCTTTGATGGTTCACCATGAAATTGTTCGTTATGACATTTGATGCATTTATAATTATTCTTTTTTTTTTTTTTTTGCAGTAAAATCCATCAAATTGATTCTTTAAAATGGATAATGCTATCCCAGGATAGTGGCCTTATAATAAATTAAGGAGCATTGTGATTATATTTCTTTTATGACAGGGATCTGTGCTGAGTCCAAATGTTGCTGACTTTGCAATGTTGTGGTCAGGATACAGATGGTTTGTATAAGGCTATGGAAAAAGCAGTCACTAGAAGTGAGGTAAACTCTTTTTGATGATTTTGATTCTATCTCGTATATATGTGGGCTTTAGTTCTCTGGTTTTACTGTGGAAGTTGGAACCAGTTACAAGAATGACACTAGTGTGCAAAAAAGTGTTATGTAAAGTCCTTAGAGGTCATAAAACTATTTATGTGCAGATTGAGTTTGGGTTGGCATCACTAATGCTTGCTTTTCTAATAGAATAGATGGTCCATTTCAGATAAATATGAGAGTATTTCGCTGCTTATCATGGCATTATAGTGTATACGTGTATTATATTCAAC
The DNA here is from genome assembly GCA_003430845.1 of Xanthoceras sorbifolium. NCBI lineage: Eukaryota > Viridiplantae > Streptophyta > Magnoliopsida > Sapindales > Sapindaceae > Xanthoceras > Xanthoceras sorbifolium. The sequence goes on along the minus strand of CM010617.1, from coordinate 10,069,188 downwards.
TAGGCTTAATTATAATTATATGGGTAAGCTACATAAATCCTATACGTCATTATGCTTTATTTAAAGTGAGAAACTTGATTCAACTATGGCTTAATTCTGTGAGAAAATTTTCAACTAGGCTTAATTATAATTATACGGGCAAGCTACATAAATCCTATATGTCATTATGCTTTATTTAAAGTGAGAAACTTGATTCATCTAAGGCTTAATTATAACTATATGGGTAAGCTATATAAATCCTACATGTTATGCTTTATTTAAAGTGATTTCCTTTGTTAAGTCTTAGGCAATGATATCCTTTTTGACTGTCTTCATCAATGCCTCTTTTGTGTCTTCTCCATGTTCTTTCTCTACCTTCCACACATGTTATTGCATTCATAAAGCTGGAGATGCGATTGTTGGGTTTATGTTGAGACCGTAATAAGATCTAAGAGGCATGCAGGAGAAGAAACAAGTGGGCTGGAGAAAAACCAACCGGTGGGTGCGGCGACCCCTTGGTGCGACTTGCAGTCGCGACCAACGGTTGCCATACCCACTAGTTGAGTTGAATATTTTTTGGAAGAAAAGACGGTGGGTGCGGCGACCCATGGTCGCGACCAACAATCGCCACACTCACTGGTCGAGTTGGCGACCTGTTGGATGAAAAATAAAAAGAGACAGTGAGTGCCTCGTGGGGTCGCGACACGTGCGGCGGACCATTCCTGACCTATTTTGCACGGATTCTTTGTTATTTCCTTTTTAAGTTTTATTTGCTTTCCTTTTAGAAGTTAAACTCTATTTCTATTTCCTAGACTTTTTATTATTAGGATTCTACGTAGTATAAATAGTTTACTTTTCATTAGTTTGTATTTTATTATTATTATCAATAAACTTGAGAGACTTTTTTTATTTTTGGCTTTTCTAAAGTTTGGGCTAGTTCTAAGGTTAATGAAGAATTCGATGATGAAAATAAAATAATCTTCTAATTCATTCATGCTGCCAAATAGCTTATTAAGTAGGAATACAACTCCTAGCTAACTGCTTCTAACTTAGAGATAGAGATAGAATTAGACTAGGAGAGTTTGACTAAACTAGAAACACCTAAGATATTATCAGAAAACATAAAAAAAAAAGAGTAAATAACAACACAAATAACCGTAAATAACAACACCCCCGCTCAAGCTGGGTGGTAAATATTAATTATCCCTAGCTTGTAACATGTTTTAGAAATCAGCCCTAGGAAGAGCCTTTGTTAGAATATCTGCAGTTTGGAGTTTTGTGGGTGTATAGACAAGCTTGACAGTCCCTTCATCTAGCTTTTCCTTGATGAAATGTCTGTCAATTTCAACATGTTTTGTTCTGTCATGGTGCACTGAGTTCTTAGCTATAAGAATAGCTGATTGGTTGTCACAGAACAGTTTTGTTGGTCCATCAATAGGAATTTTCAGCTCCATTAGAAGTCTTTGCAGCCATATACCTTCACAAATACCAAGGGCCATTGCTCTGAATTCTGCCTTTGCATTGCTTCTAGAGACAATTGACTGCTTCTTGCTTCTCCAAGTTACTAAATTATCCCACACATAGGTGCAATACCCCGAAGTGGACCTTTTGTCCACTGTTGATCCAACCCAGTCTGAATCTGTAAAAACTTCTATGTCCTGTCTCATGCCCTTTTTGAAAAATAAGCCTCTGCCTGGTGCCATCTTTAGGTACCGTAGTATCCTATAAACAGCCTTCATATGTTCTTCAGTAGGGCAGTTCATAAATTGGCTAACACAACTCATCTTTAGGTACCGTAGTATCCCATAAGTCTTCACCACTTTGGTGAAACGATCAAACCACGCTCTCGGGGACTGCTTCAGTCCATACAGTGATTTCCTCAGTTTGCACATCCTGTCTTTGTTACTGTGAGTGTCAAAACTGGGAGGTGTCTCCATATATACCTTCTCTTCAAGATCGCTATTAAGGAAGGCATTTTTCACATCAAGTTGGTATAATGCCCAGTCCAGACTTGCTGCTAGGGACAATAGGACTCACACGGTGTTTAGTTTGGCCACCGGAGCAAATGTCTCTTGGTAATCAATGTCATACGATTGTGTGAAGCCTTTTGCGACAAGTCGAGTTTTATACCTCTGTATACTGCCATCAGCCTTGTGTTTTATGGTGAAAATCCACTTGCACACTACTGCCCTTTTTCCTCTCGGTAGAATAGCCATTTCCCAAGTTTGATTTTTTTCAAGTGCACTTATTTCTTCATAAACAGCCTTCTTCCATTCAGGGGTCCTTAGAGCTTCATGAATATCCTTTGGAACCTGAATATCAGAAATATTAGCAATAAAAGTGCAGAATTTAGGAGACAGCCCATCATATGTCACTTAATTCCTAATGGGGTATAATGGGTGTTTTCTGCAGTCCCTAAACCTTTTCCTTAAAGCAATTGGCAGCTCCAATTCTGTCCCGTCTTCTTCTTCAATTACTGGAGATGGTTGGGTGCTGTCCTTACCTTTCTCTTCTGTTGCTATCACAATTTCACTCTCATTGCTAAGTTTCTGGACTTGTTGTGCAGGTTCTGAGTCTCGGCCAGGGCAGAGATGAGTTAAGGGCTTTGTCATCTTGTTAGCCTTCTTCTTCCTTGTAAAGACAATGGGATTTTTGGGATTGGTTGGCTTTGTTTGTGTCCGGGTCTGGTTAGGATATGGTGATTGTGTTGGGTTCTGTTTGGTAGTTCAAGTTGGGTGAGATTTTCTTGTTGTTGTGACTGTGTGTGGCTGGAATTTGTTGAAGGTTAGGTACTGTCGTAGAGTTGTTTGGATGTAAAGTATGAGTAGGTTGTGGTGATTGATCTGGTGAGATAAGAGGTTGAGGTGGACAAGGATTTAGTTCAAGTATTTGAGTAGGCTGCTGGTTTGGTGGTTCAAGAGTGTGAGATGGGATGTGCTCTAACTCGAGTATTTGTGATGGACTAGGACTCAACTCAAGAGAGAAATCAAATTTAGAATTGATATGACTCTTATCCTTCCCTTGAATTTGATTTTTCGGGTAATAGGCTTGGTTTTCATGAAAGGTGACATCAATGGAGATAAAAGTCTGCCTATTGCTAGGATAAAAACACTTGTACCCTTTTTGTGTAGGTGAGTATCCTATGAATACACACTTAACAGATTTTGGTTCGAATTTACTTTTATTTAATTGATGACTATGAACAAAAACGGAACACCCAAAAATCTTGGTAGGTAGGTGAGAGATCAGATGAGTGTTTGGATAGGATTTCAGAAGAGTTTGACATGGAGTTTGAAACCTAAGTGTCCTAGATGGTAACCTGTTGATGCTGCTGTTAAAACTGCCTCACCCCAGAATTGGTTTGGCATGTTTGTAGAAAATAGTAGGGAGCGGGCTACCTCTAATAGGTGCCTATTTTTTCGCTCAGATACTCCATTTTGTCTAGGAGTGTTGACACATGAGCTTTGATGAATAATCCCTTCGCTAACTAAGTAGTTTCCTAGGATAGAGTTGAAAAACTCTTTTCCATTATCAGTGCGAAGAATCTGAATTTTTGTGTTAAACTGTGTCTGGATCATTTTGTGGAAGTTCTTAAATAGTTGGCACACCTCAGATTTTTCTTTCATGAGAAAGATCCACGTAATCCGAGTGTGGTCATCTATAAAAGAGACAAACCATCTAGCTCTAGTGATATTTTTGACCCGAGAGGGGCCCCAAACATCACTGTGAACCATTGTAAAAGGTTGAGATGATTTGTAGTAATGATTAGGTAAAAATTGACGACTATGTTTCGCTAGTTGACATATATCACATTGAAAAGAAATATGATTTTTATTGATAAACAAAGACGGAAACAATTTTCCTAAATACATGAAATTTGGGTGACCAAGGCGATAGTGCCACAATATAATTTCAGTATCTTTATTCGACCTAAGCTCATGACTAGACTGACTCTTGAAGGACACACATTCGGTTTGAGGAAGGGCTAAGTTTTGTCTATCTTGATTAGAGTTTGCTTCCAAGATGTAGAGCCCCGAACATACCTTAGCACTGCCAATTGTCATCCCCGAAACCGAGTTCTGAAAAACACAACAATTAGGGAGAAATTTAGCAACACTATTTTGTTCCTTTGTGAATTTGCTTAGATAGTAAGTTGTAGTCTAAATTAGGAACCAACAACACCGAATTAAGGGTTATTTGACCAGAAATTTTTATTGAACCAGTTCCTGTGACTTTTGAGAGGGATCCATCTGCTATACATACTGTATAGTTACCCGAGCAAGGTTGAAAAACATGAAATAATTTTCTGTTCCCTGTCATATGGTCTGAAGCTCCAGGATCTACAATCCAATGATGACTAGGGTTTTATTTTCTCACATTAAGGGCTGTTAAGTAATCACCTTTTTGTGCAAGAGAACCACTGCCAATGGAAGGTTGAGTGGGCTGCTGCAACAGTCTCTGTAACACTTCCATTTGTTCCTTGTTGAATGGACTTGGGTCAGATTTCTCTGTGTCAACGAGATTTGCTCTACCCTCTCTTTCATGTGCTGGTTTCCAGTTAGGAGGCTTGCCATGAATTTTCCAGCACTTCTCCTTGGTGTGACCAGGTTTTTTACAATGATCAAACCATGGTCTCCCTCTTTTTGGCCGATTGTCACCATATGATCCTGCAGATTGAACAACAAGGGCAGATCCTTTACTGTTGGACCGCCCTTCATCAGGTTTCGCCTTAGCGCCCATCATCACTTTCTTCCTACTTTCCTCCCGCCTTACTTCGGAAAACACCTCACGAAGCTTAGGTAAGGGTTTAATACCCAACACTCTTCCTCTCACTTCATCTAGGTTTTGGTTTAAACCTAATAGGAATTTAAAGACCCGTTTTTGTTCAATAATTTCCTTGTGTAATGAACCATCAGCAGTACAAGACCATGTATATTTTTCAAACATGTCTAGTTGTTGCCATTGCCGTGTGAGATTGTTGTAGTACTGGGTGACATTGGAATCTCCTTGGCGAAGGTCATGCAGTAAGCTCTCCACGCCAAACAATTCAGCCATGTTGTCATTGCTGGAATATGTGTCTCTGGCAGCATCCCAGATCTCCTTGGCTGTCCCGTCCAATAGGAAGTTCTCTTCAATGTCATTGGTCATTGAATTAATGAGCCAAGACATCACCATGTTGTTGTCTGTCTTCCACTGCTTGTAGGTTGATGAATCAGCACTGGGTGGTGCAGCAACGCCTGTGAGGAAATCATCCTTCCCTTTTCCGCAGATGAACATCATCACAGATTGGGACCAAGGTAGGTAGTTGTATCCACTTAATTTATGACTAGTAATGGATAGATGTGAGGAATGGGAATGCTCAGAACCTCCATTACCTGAACCTCCACTGTTAGTTGAGGTAGAAGGTTCGGAGCTTGAAGGAGAGGAGGCGGACGAAGTAGTATTCATCCCATAAATTATTTTCATAAGTTATGGGATTCAAAACATAGCTCTGATACCATGAAGAATTCGATGATGAAAATAAAATAATCTTTTGATTCATTCATGCTGCCGAACAACTTATTAAATAGGAATACAACTCCTAGCTAACTACTTCTAAGTTAGAGATAGAGAGAGAATTAGACTAGGAGAGTTTGACTAAACTAGAAACACCTAAGATATTATCAGAAAACATAAAAAAAAAAAAAAAACAGTAAATAACAACACAAATAATAGTAAATAACAACAGTCAATAACCCTAGTTTTAGATTTAATCGGCTTTTCTTGGGATTTTATACTCAATGATTGCTTGGGCTAGGATAAGGGCTAAATAACCCGCGTTCTAGAGAGTTGGTAATCTCTAATTAAGGTGATCTAACTCAAATCTATCGTGTGTGTGAGTTGTTTGTGGTGCAAGTTAGGGTTTATTGTTGGATCTATACCTAGGTCCTCAACAGTTTACCTCTAATGTAAGGATGACTAAAAATTTCAATGCACTCTTTAATCACTCTGCTTAAATACTATTGTTGAGTCTTTTTCTAATAGTTTAAGCTTAGGAGTCTATCAATATCTAATGGGATATCAGAGTATAGTTTTACTATGAGTGCTTGGGTCGGGTCCCCACATATGGATTATATTAAACTTTGTTATGTGTATGTGTTTGGGTTTGAACCACATGGCAAGTTTGTTGGGTCATGTGAGGGGGTTTGTTAAAGTGCTTACATACCATTATTGGACTCTTTTCAAACAATTTAAGCTTTTGGGTTAAGCGGTAACAAGCACATTAATTATTTAATACATTCTTTTTCTTTGTAAGACTTGGTTTGCTTTTTAATTGGCTGGTGCAAAAAGAGCCTTTCCAATTATCAATGTTCTGCTTAATGTGTTTTACTTTCTTGTGGTAAATGCAATGCTGATAGAACTGTTCTGACTATTATGCATTTGATATATAGGGGTCATGGTCTGGTTCTTCAAATTCCCATTCAGCCGTGGAGAAGGCACTAGCAGCACAACCAATATCTGGAGATTGGGAAATAGACAGAAGATTGTTGAAGATAGGAGAAAGAATTGCATCTGGATCATGTGGAGATTTGTGAGTTTTGTGTATCTAAGCCTCTCTGCTTTTCAATAACTTTGTTCTTTTTTTTTTTTTTTTTTTTTTAATTCTTTCTTTTGCTCACTCTCTCTGGTATCATAAGGTATCGTGGAGTTTACCTTGGTCAAGATGTTGCAGTTAAAATTCTTCGATCTGAGCATTTGACTGATGCTCTGGAAGATGAATTTGCTCAGGAGGTGGCTATTCTGAGGTGAATAGTTTGAAGTTGTTAAAGTTCATAATTTATATTGCCTATTGAAATAATAATAAATTTTTATTTTCATATATCTTGCCATGTCAGCATTGACCCTATACTTAGAGACGCTAGTGCTCTTGGGAGGCTCATTTACCAGCTGCTTATATATTGAGATTCTATTTGTTAGTTAATTTAGTCATGCATGGACAGACCATATATACATCACCCTGCCATATCCGGTTCATATAGTTTTCTTTGACTAGTTGATCCTGTGAATGCAGGCATAGACATTGTACACTTCAACCTGTAGCATTGCCAGTTAATACCTTGCTAAGATCAACACTATGTCATCATTTGATAATCACATTTGATTATGCATTAGGCATATTGTTTGGTCAATTGTCTCTTGAATGCATTGTTGTTTTATGCATGCTTGTTGCTACTTTGCCATTTGCTCATACTTCTTAGCAATAAACCTCGTAATCGCATTTGTATACTTGAAGCTCTGTTTCTCTTGAATTATTTTGTTGATTCTGTAGATCACTTACCATTATCATCTGTTAACTTCAGGGAGGTCCACCATAGAAATATTGTTCGGTTTATTGGTGCATGCATGAAGTCCCCCCATTTATGCATTGTAACTGGTAAGTTTGTTTTTGGCCAGAGCTCAGAAAGCCTTTCCTTTGGCCCAATGCAGTTATGTTCTTAGGTTTAGCTTCTTTTTTCTATGAACTAAATCTGTCAGCTTGATTGTATCCATTGTTGTTAGGCGTCTCTTCTTTTTTCACTGTAAATTTTCTAAGTGGGATTGATTTTTGGCTTTTAATTAATGAGATTTGTTTGACAATAAAGATATCTGCTTATGTATTTGTTATCTGCATTCTATTCATTGTCTTCTGGGTTCACCAAAATGCACTTCATGATCCTTGTTTCTTCTTGCAGAGTACATGCCTGGAGGAAGTCTGTATGATTACTTGCATAAAAATCATAATGTCTTGAAGCTCTCTCAATTGCTGAGGTTTGCAATCGATGTTTGCAGAGGAATGGAGTATTTGCATCAAAGCAACATAATTCATAGGGACCTTAAAACGGCAAATTTGCTAATGGACACTAACAAAGTAAGAGATTTTCTAGTATTGCTGTTTCAATTAAATTGATTTATCTATTTTCCCAAAAGTATACAAACATGAATATTGATTAAATATCTTATTTTCAAGTGATTTGATTCTTCTGGGTTCCTAGGAACATGATGGAGATTATCTTGTAAAATAGACCATGCAGTCTGGGAAAGTTGATTCTCACTGAAAAGCTGCTTTCAGGAAATAGTAGTTTAGTTATCGTATTAGGATTACGTCATGACCGTATAAAATGCTGTGAAAATGTGTTTTCTCTTTCATCTAGTATTAAAGAGAAGAATAAGATTATCTGATAATCTTTGCTTCTCAAAGAAAAATTTAAAATTGTATTTATGAAATGATGGTTGGTTCACTTTATTGTTTGTACTGAAGTATCTTCTGCAAATATATAGCACCTCAATTTAATAAAGTTATTATATGAACGCTCCTAATTGTTGTGGGAACTACTAAAACATTCAATGTTTGCATGTGAGCACTTGTAGCTACAATTTGGTGTATTTCTTTATTGTTTTCATATAACAAAATTGTTTGTTCTTTAATCAAGAAAAGGGATTGGTTACCTCGTTTAACATTGGTTATTTATTTTTCATTTTTTGTGGTTATGATAAGAACCTTGCTAGAAGGTCAATAAGACAATGAATGCGAGAGGAAGCAAACCAGCTGCTGGAGGGGAACTCGAATAAATTCAAGTTAGAGACAGTGAGCACCGCAACCCTTTGTCGCAACTCGCCGTTGCGACACTCACTGTTGTTTTCTGCCACTTATCAGTTTTAATTTTTTTTTTTTTTTTAGGTTTTTAGTATTAGTATTGTATTAGGTTTCTATTTTATTTTCTATTAGCATTGTATTAGGATTGTAGTTGTTTAATTCCTATTAGGACTCTATTAGGCTATTTCATTTCTTTTAGTATGAGGACTCTAGTTAGTATAAATAGATTGCTAACATTAGGTTTGTAATTAATGAATTCAATCATCTATCAAAGTGATGAGGACCGAGACTCGCGCGACTTGGGTCGCGACATGGACAAATCGTGGGCAAAGTTTCTGAGGGCAGTTTGTTCAGAATCAACCAAAAGCAATTAGAGTTCAATTATATTTCCTTTTTAGGTTTTTATATTGTATTAGGATTCTAGTTTATTTCCTATTGTGTTAGGAGTTTAATTACTATTAGATTTGTTTTAGGAATTAATTATTAGGAGTTTATTTGCTTTTCTAGTTGATTTGTTTTAGGATTCTATTTTAGTTATTTCCTAGTAGAGTTGTATTGGGTTTTTATTATTGTTTTCTATTAGGACTAGCTTAGGTTTAGGAAGTCATTATAAATAGCCTAAGTTTTTTATTCAGTATTCATTGAGATATCAATAAAAGTGAGAGTGTTTCTCTAAAATCGGCTTTTCTAAGCTTGGGTTAGTACGAGGGCTAATAACCTAAGTCTAGATTTATTCGGCTTTTCTTGGGATTCCGTCTTCGAGATTGACTTGGGCTAGCACAAAGGCTAAATAACCTACGTTCTAAAGAGTTAGTGATCCCTAAATAAGGTGATCTAACTCACAACTATCGTGTGTGTGCATGACTTGCTTCGCAAGGTAGGGCTTGTTGTTGGATCTAAACCTAGGTCCTCAACAAAAAGTTTATCAATATAGTTTGTCTGTTGGCTTTTACCAAAGACAATTATTTCGGCTTTTCTTGAGATTCGAACTTGAGGATTACTTGGGCTAGGGTTTGTTCTCTAACAAAGGGCTAATTCTAGAGATTTGATTCGTCTTCTTGACTAATCAAATCACAAATCTCTCTAACCTTGGGAATTATGCTTCTATGGTTAGGGTTTCAATTTGGGGATTTAACCTAGGTCCTCAACAATATGGTGCTTTCGTTGAGAGTATTTACGATGTCAACTAGCGACAATAATCAGACTCCGACGACTGCTCCAACCAACAAGGCACGCCTAGATGCCTTGGAAGAGAGTCAATGAGAGTTGCATGCCGGACAGACGAGGATTTTCATAACATTGGAACGTCTGTTAGCATGGGATGGGTGATAACCGGTTGAAGGTGAAGTTGTTCAAGAAATCAAGGGTTGAGGGTGAAGTCGTTTAGGAGATAGGACGAACTCATGGGATAAGGCCATCACCAGTTGAGCCAGGGTATGAGACGAACAAGAAAACCGGACCAGGTCAGGGTTCAAGAAAACAAGGAGCTTACTGTTGGTGTAGTGTCACCCCACACTGCCCCAAGTAGTTGCAATCAAAGGTACACTTGGACATATATGTGAAAACAGTGGTGGTTTTACTGTAAAAGTGAAGTCAGTAGATGAATTTCAAGGTGATGAGGAGAATATTATCATTAAATCAATTGTAAGGTCCAACATTAGTGGATCAATTGGTTTTCTGTCCAAGCCACAGAGGGTTAATGTTGCTCTTATTAGGGCTAGGCACTGTCTTTGGATTTTTGGGATTTTGCGATATAGGAGTTGGCGAAAAGGGTGGATAAGAGAGAGAGTTTGACAAGTGTTGGTGCATTGGTTTTCAGGTTTTTTGGTTTTTAGATTTTATTCTTGAGGGCAAGGGCATTTTTGAAGAAAGTGAGAATGATGAGAACCTTGCTTGAAGGTCAACAAGACGAAGAATGCGAGAGGAAGCAAACCAGTGGCTGGAGGGGAACTCGAATAAATTCGAGTTAGAGACAATGAGCACCGCAACCCTTTGTCGCGACCCGAACTCACTGTGATGCTTGTGATTTGTGGTTATCCAACTCACTGTGAGTGAGAATCAATTGGTAGCTAGGCAGTGATTTTGTTCGCTTAGTATTGTTGGATACTCAAGGTAACATGGAGTACCTGAATACCAAAAATCATTTGGTTAAAGAAGCTCTTATTAAAATATTTTCTGATAATCATAAATGTGGACTTGGATGGCAAATATCGAAATGGATGCATGCTAAATTTATTTTTAAATATTTCTGGACGCATAAATGACTTTTATGGAGTTTTGGTGAACTGTAGTGTATCTGGATCATGTCATGTTCTCCATTTGGCTAAGGTTGAAGTTTCAGTGACATAAATAACTATTAGCAGTAACTTTCATTTCAACAATTGAAAACCAAACTTGAATATCAAAGTCCATGGTTTTTCCCTTTTATATTTTTAATCCTTTTGTAGTTTCTCTTATTCCTTTTAGATGTTTTAGTTCCAATTTTCTATTCAACACTGACTTTTTTCTTGGAGATAAGCTTGTAGCATTTTCTGTCGTTAAAATGTTTCATTTTGCTTCAGTTCTTAGCTTTTATTATCTTGATCAATGTCTATACACGACGTTAGAGTGCTTAAATACTATTGTTGAGCCATTTCCTATCAGCTTAAGCTTTTGAGTTTATTGGTTACAGTTTTATTGTACCAGGAAGTCCTGGGTTCAAGTCCTCCCACGTGATTATATTTGAATTTGTTATTGGAATTTGTGGTGTGTTAGTGTTAGGGCTCAAGCCACGTGACAAGCCAGTTGGGCTTGCATGCGAGAGTGTGTGTTAGAGTACTTAAATATTTTTGTTGGGCCTTTTCCTATCAGTTTAAGTTTTTAGATTTGTTAGTTACCGATACACAATTTCAACTAGAAATCAAATCTCGGATAGTGAATTAAGAATTAATAACTGGTTTATGGTTCTGGCTGTCCTGTTATCTTTATTTATGTTTCTTTTGTTTTTTCATCTTTCTTCAGTCTAGGTCCGTGAATAATGACTTGCGAACAATTAGTTTTAATTTTATTCTAATGACTGTTAACCATGATTGGTTTTAATCTCATTGTTTTTTTTTCTTTTTTCCACAAGGGTGTTAAGGTGGCTGATTTTGGTGTTGCTCGGTTTCAAAATCAAGGTGGGGTAATGACAGCAGAAACTGGAACATATAGATGGATGGCGCCAGAGGTCTGTATGTATTTTGTTTGCAATATCCTTTTGCCTTTCTGCAGTTTTTAACAGTAAATATTTGATGCTGGTTTTTCTTCCAAAGCTTGATATTGTTGTGAAAATTGTTTTTAGTAGCTAAAATTACCTTCATCAGTTGTCTTCTGAAGAGATCCTGTACTTTAATACATGGATGATTTATTCAATGTTGACACTTTTTGAGGCTCTCACAACCTTATAAACGTGTTCTTATCAAATGTCATAAGAGTTCTGGTTTTACTCTATTTGTAGTTGTTAGTAACTAACGCACCAAAAAGGTCTAACAATAGTGTATTTGAACACTTTTAACACACCCACTCATGGCCCAAACACTAACACACATCAAATTCAGATAATAAATAACAAATCAAATAATATCACATGGTGGGACTCAAACCCAGGATTTCCTGGTATAACTAGGCATACCATATTAGTAAATAGTAACTAACATATCTAAAAGTTTAAGATGATAGGAAAAGGCCTAACAATAGTATTTAAACACTCTAATAGAAGTTATTCTTGGTTGTCTTGATCATATGCTAAGGAAATCTGACTGCCCCATAGAAAATGAGTTCCGAATTTTAAGTAAAATTTTTTAGGTTATCATGCTTTCTGTATTAGGAATAGTGAATCAAAGGGTTTTTAAGGCTTGAAGCATGTGAATGATGTGCTTTCAGCGCATGAAGTTCAATTACCTCTTGGTAAAAAATATTTGTTTCTTCAGATAAATTCATATTTAAATAGTTGAGGAAAGTCTATTTCTGGAATGCAGATTTGCTGGCTCCACTCTTCTCACGCTTACAAGGCTAATATACTCCATATTAACTAAAATGATGTACATAAAACTTTTTTATTTACTTTGCTTACGAATACAAGTTTATTTCTTTATTACTAGGTTATAAACCATCAACCATATGATCAAAAAGCTGATGTATTCAGTTTTGCTATTGTATTATGGGAGCTAGTGACAGCCAAGGTATTTCCTAATTTTTCCGAACCCATATTTTTGTATTCATGTCCAGTTTGATTCCGACATGCTGAAGTCATTTTTATTAGCAGTCAACTCTTCATTTGTATTGTAGGTTCCGTATGACAACATGACACCGCTACAGGCTGCTCTAGGAGTGAGACAGGTTTGCACATTTATAAAACAATCAATATACTGATTTAGTTTAGAACTGTGGTATCTTCTCTATATGCTGTTGGACATGAAATGTGAATTGAATAGATTGCTATAAAAAATCAGTTACTTATTGTTTTTAAGAAAAGAATTTGTATATTTTCTTTGCTTTTTGTGTGATTTAACTGCACGTTATGTGGACTCTCAAGTGTTTAGGGATCTCCAAAGAGCGTGCTGTTTGAAGAATTCTTGAACCTTTGTTGCTGTTCAAGTGTGTTTTGATTGCTGATGCTTGTTTCCTGTAATTGAGACACAAAATTTCTGGACCAAAACAGAAATAGATTTGTCAACAGCATGTTGGGTAGAAATAGCTTGTGTTTTCTCAACCTGGAAATGGCTTCTGCTTCTACCAAGGAAATTCTGAGTTTTGTTTTGCATATCAAATTGGGTTCTGGATTAATTATGGAAGTTATATGTGTACAGCATTCCAAGGCATTAAACTTATGGAGTGAATAAAATTATATATATTATCAATCTAGTTGAGGTTCTCTATAGACTGGAGGGAGTTAAAAAATGAACAAAGAAATTTCTGCTCCATTCTTTCAAGCTTGTCTTTTCTGAGTTTGGGCATATTACACAGGTTGAGTCAAGAATAAAGCTACCTTCTTGTTGTTTTTGTTGCTAATAGTTCTTTTTACACCTAATTCCAGGGACTACGTCCTGATATACCGGATAATGCACACCCAAAACTGTTAGATTTAATGCAGAGATGTTGGGAGGCAGTTCCTAGCAAGCGGCCTTCCTTCTCCGAGATAAAAGTTGAACTTGAAGTGCTCCTAGAAATACAGGTAGAATATCCTAGAACTTTTTCTTTCTTCAATTCTTACATGCCAGAATCTAATTAAACTATGTGTATCTTAGGAAACTTCTGGTTCTGTAAATGGGAACTGAACAAAATTCAATACGGAATATTTTCATCGGCACAACTTGAGGAATTCGTGTTTTCTGTTTTTGGTTAAATTAGTTATAGAGCTTATATTGTACAACTGAGGAGAAAAAAAAAAAAAAAAAACCAAGAAAGCTTTCCAATACGACACAAAATACAGAGAGTACAATGAGTTGTATATTTGTATTAGTTGTAGTTTTCTTCCAGCAAAACAAGTACTCTTCACTATAAATTTGTAACAATTGCCTTTGAGCAATCAGATGTACACTTTTTGATAGATATGGTAAATTACAGGAATGTTGCACATGCAGTATGCTTTGGCGATATATCCATGATGGTTAATCTTCATATATTTTTCTTGGTACTTGAGAAAAGGGTGTTATTCGTAGCGGATACATTTGAGAATGGTATTAAATATTAATGCAGGATCAGTTAGCATGAGAACATGGATTATACTTGATTACTGCTGAAACATACGAAGCGAACAACACATAGCTAGGTATGGAAATGGTCAAACTTGTTGTGTAAAAGGCAATTTTCGAAAATGTTTTTGTTCTATGATAGATTTTTGTCTGTAAAATCTCTTGAAGCTGTGAATTCATTATAAGGAGGATAACGTGGGTGGGACAGGTGCACCGTGATATTGGTGTTAGTCTGTTTACTGCAACATGAAAAAAACAGATGAAACAAAAACAGCAATGCGAGATTATTGTCTAGATGGCTTAAAACAAAGTGAATAATTTATGAAATTTGTTAAAGAGTTAATCTTAGCTCTTCCTAGCTTGGTTCAACTATCCACTTAGTTACAAGTCTAGAAGAACCTTCTTAGTACATCAAAATTTACTATTTACAATAATGGTTTTGTTGAATTTACTCAACATTATTGCATGTTAAACGACAAGAACACCAAGAAGATGCTACTTACTGGGGTCCTTACGAATGATCTCTACAAACTTGATCTAAACTGTGTCAAGGCTTCCTCAAGAACTGCTGATCTTCAATGAAGTTCTAGCAATTTATGCTCTTCTGAGCATTCTGTTGTTTCAAATTGAAATAAAGCCATCATTCCTTGTTCAATCTATCAAGTCTGGTAGTACTTGTAGACCAAAGCATAATGCCTTGTTATCAGCTCAAAGTAATGAAAATCGATGACACATTAAACTTGGCCATCCTGCACCTCTAATACTTAAGCATGTTTTACAGAAGTTGCAATTGAAGTGTGCTCAACCTGATTTTCAATTTTGTGATTCTTGCAAACTTGGTAAATGTATGAACTACCTTTTCAGCTTTATTCTTACAAAGCAAAAGCTTCTCTTGAATTAGTTTTTACAGATGTTTGAGGCTTTACTCCTGTCAGTTCCATTGAAAGGTTCAAATACTATGTTGTGTTTATTGATTTTTTTTTTCAAGGTTTACCTGGTATTATCCTTTAAAAGTAAAGTCTGAAGTGTTAAGTTTCTTTTTGCAGTTCAAAAAGTATATAGACCTACAGCTTGATTGCAAAATAAATGCTTACAATCTAATCTAGGAAATGAATACAAGCCACTTTTGCCTTTTTTATCCAATTTTGGCATATAGTTTACAACCTCTTGTGCCAATACTCATCAATAAAATGTAAAATGGAATTGCTAAGATGAAACATAGGCATATAGTAGAAACAGATTTAACCTTCTTGGCTCATGCTTATATGCTATTAAGGTTCTGGGCTAATGCTTTTCATGCAGCCGTGTTGCTTATAACTAACTTGCCAATAAAAATTTTAAAGATGAAGGTTTTTTTTTTTAGTTGAACTTCAATACTTTTCCAAACTATAGTTTTTTTAAAGCTTTTTACTGTGCATGCTTCCTCTATCTTAGACTATACAATAAGTATAAATTTGGTTTTCATTCAACAAAATGAATCTTCATTGTTTACAGCTTAAATAAAAAAAGGTTATTTCTACCTGCATCCCCCAGGCAAAGTATATGTTTCATGGAATGTTATTTTCAATGAGTTGAAATTCCCTGTTCAGTCCTTGTGTTCATAATCTCCTTCTGCTGCCTCTATATATCTATAATTTTTTTTATTCAGTTCTCCAATTAGAAAGGAATTATTCTTCTAGTTTTCAGTCTGCTTCCAGTACTATCTTTCCAACTGATATCCATATTACAGATCTCAATCTCATTCTGCTCCCAGTCCCTCTCGATTTTTAACTCTTGGTCACAGTAATACAATTATGTTTTAAGTCCAGCTTCAATTCCCAATTCAAGTTTCCCACGACAACAATCCAATCCTGCTCTCTGTTATCCAATGATAACCCGGTCCAAAGCTGGCATTTTCAAGCTAAAAGTTTACTCCTCTTTATGTCAATCTCTTAAGGCAATGTTGGTTACTGAAACTAAACCAAATACTGTGAAAAAAGGTTTGTCACAGCCTCATTGGTACAAGGTAATGGATGAAGAGTTCCAAGTATTGCTTAGGAATAACACTTTGTCATTAGTTCCTTTAGGTTCTTCCAAGAACTTGGTAGGCTGTAAGTGGGAACTTGAAGCCTTAACAATAGAACTACAAGATGTCTCAGTCCTTAAGTACAAAGTTCATTTGGTTGAGAAGGAGTATCACTAAACGGTAAAGATTGACTATTTTGATACATTTAGTTCTATTGTTAAGGCTTCAACTATAAGAGTTATCTTCACTCTCGTTGTCACTTATGGTTGGGACATCCAATAAGTGGATGTTAATGATGAACTTACATAGTGATCTTAAGGATTGATCTATATGGAGTAGCCTGCTAGTTTAGTTAATTTTCAATTTTCATCACATGTTTATAGACTTAACAAGGTATTATATGGCCTCAAGCAAGCTCTTAGAGAATGATTCTTCAAGTTCAAGACTGCTCGATTTGATTTAGGTTTTACTAACTCCAAAGTAGATGTTTCTTTTTTTATTGAACACTTATCTCATGTTGTTTACCCTTAGTGTATGATGATGATATTCTTATCCCAGGACGTAATTCATGTCTGATTCATCAAACAATCACCACCTTGCAGTTTAAATTTGCACTCAAAACTTTGGGTTCAGTTAGTTACTTTCTAAGCTTGAGGCTATTAGATCAACGCAGGTTTGATTATTAAGCAAATCAAATATTACCAATTCATGCCCTGCTCCACTCCTTTTATGTTTTAATACCAAGCTTACCAAACTTGAAGGCGTCTTGGATCCATTTCTCTATAGAAGTACCTATGGCGCTCTCTAATATCTAACAAACACAAATCCTGATATTGCCTTCACAGTCAACAAACTGAACTAGTTTTTAGAATCTCCCACTGAGGATCATTAGAAGGCTTAAAAAAGGATATTGATGTATCGCAAAGGAACATCTTCTCTTAGTATGTAGTTTACACCAGCCTCTTAGCTACATATTGAATTTTTTAGTGATGTTGATTGGGCATCTTGCATTGTTGATAGGTCTACCTGTAGGTGCTGTGTGTTCTTGGGTGGCAATGTAATTTCTTGGAGTTCAAAGAAGCAGAATGTGGTAGCTAGGTACTAGTAGAAAGGTTGAATATAGGGCATTGCTCACGCAGCTGCTGGTGTTATGGCTGCAATCATTATTTATTGAGCTTGGTCTTAAATTTTTTGAAGTTGCCTTAACGGTAAGTCGACACTAGTAAGGAATAACAAAAAGAGGTGGTGAATAGGTTATTTGAATCTTTTCAAATGAGCCAAATGCACCGCAGTAATCAATAACTAAAACATGCAGAGTAATGAATATCATATAGTGAGAAAGTAAGAGAAAATTGATACACTAAATTTTACATGGAAAACCTCAGTAAGGGTAAAAACCATGGGTCGTCCTTCCAACCACAAAGTCACAAAATCCATTAATTGAGTAAATGAATACACCTTTAAAGTTCACTCTCTATATCCCACTACTCTTGGACACCTTAAGTTTTTCTACCAATCACACTACTCTTGGTTACACTTATGTCGGCCTATTTCTTATTCGCTCTACTCATAAGCCTTTGATTAGTAATGCTTAACTTATAATGCTTGTCCAAATCTTCTCAAAGAAATTGCAAGACTTTAACAATGGAAAGACAAAGAAGGTTTCAATGTTCAACATGAAAGCGTGAACTAAACAAGTAGAATAAGTGACTAACACATTCTTTGAGAGCTAGACACAAATGGTACAAAAGAACGCTAGAAATGAACCCTAACAATCAAATGGATTTTATAATAAGAGATTTAGACTGTCAAATATTAAATCAAACTTTACAAGTCTAAAAATCCTTACTTAGAGGTGTAATGAACTTATAATATGAATGCTTGATGCAAATTTAGGTCAGGATGCACTCCAATAGCTTAAGAATTAAAACCTTAGCTATTGTTCTTGAAGGAGTCTGTTGTCTCCATTTCTTGATCAAAAATGGGCCTCCATCTTTATCTATCCTTACTTACTTTTGTTCCATTCCCGGGTAACTATCAGTTATTTTTAATATTTTTTATCTAGTGTGGAGATAATAAGGTTTTGAGCTTAATTGAAGAGCTTTGATAGATTAAATTGAAGATATGAAGATTTATTAATGCAAACCTATCATGTTTTGGAGGCCGCCCTAAATTCCACAAGATGAACTGGGTTATAAGCCTTATATTTCTGGAAAGGTCTAGATGTCTACTTTCTGAAAAATTTTACGGTTCGTGATTCCGAGTTTTCTAGATAAAGTTATGCTCATTTTCACATCAATGCGCAGTCCCGCAACTTAGGTCGTGACTTGCACCATGACTTGTGCAAGTCGTGGTAATAAAAACCCAGATTCTAGCAGTAGCTTCCACGACTTGGAGCCGCGACTTGCACTGCAACTTGCGGACTAAAAATTGCCCTAATCAGCTCGAGTATAAAAGGAAAAACGTGAAAAACAGAAAGGGGATTATGCTGGGACTCACAGAGCTCGACCAAGAGGAGAACAAGAGAGAAAAGAAAAGGCCAAAGGGGAGAAGAAGATCATCTTGGAGACAAGAGGGTTTGGATTCAATCATTTAGCCATCTTCTCAACACCATGCTTGGATTTGGGAGAAAGTGAAATCTAGAAGAAGTCACAATTAGAAGTGGACGAGAATTCATAAATTCCAGGAGTTTTTCTATCCCTATCCTTCTTTAATTTTCATTCTTGTATCTCTCAGTTAGCATGTTAAACATGTTTAGTTGTAATTTTTTTATTATGACTTAAACTTGTAAGTTAGGGTTTTGATAAATCATTTTTATTGATAGTTGAATGGAATGATAATTTAATTTATTATGATTGATTGTTATTTGTTGATATTGATCTTAATGCTTCTGAATGTAATGGCCAGTATTTAGTTGATTTTATAGTTATATGTTATGAACCGAGAGGTGACGCCCACAACGTGTTCGATGTAATGTCCATCATAGGTAGAATTTGATAGAGATATGTTAATTTACTTGTGTGATCATATAATGTGTTTATTGTGATTAATGTATTTTCATGCACTTTGATATCCATCGAAAGATAGGATATTATTGTATGTGGTAATAGGTCCGATTTATCGAGAGAGAGAATTTTGGATAATTTAGATAAACACGATCATCAACATTGATAATTAAATTGCAATAATGTGCTTTCATGAAATTCAATTGGATGGATTAAGTGAATTCAATTACCCAAGCTAATCTCTCATATTGGTCGGTGTTATCACATATTTGCGTGAATTTATATTTCTGTTATTTTCTTCTTATAAACATTCCGATTTTTCAAATAAATATAGACTTAGTTAATTTTAGTATTTAGTACCTAAATATACATGTGGAGACGATAATTTACTCATTCTTTATTATTTGTACCGACCCCATATACTTACGGGTACAAAAAGGCGTAACAAAGTCGCTCTAAAAATTGCTTGGAACGACTTGTTTGTAATATAAAATTGAAGCGATCTATAATGTCATTATTTTTAGTTGGCTTAAATTTTGTGAGCAAAACGCTTTTTATTTGCATTTTATAAGTAGCTTAGCTATAGTGTAAAATAGACGTTATGAAGATTTGAAGAATTCATGCAAAGATGACAAGCTTCCAAGGATTCTTAAGAGGAGCATTTCAAGGTAAATCGATGATTCAAAACTCTAAACTCTTAAAGCTTATATTAGGACTATCACGCACATATAACACGTTCATGAATTAATATTTGAGTGCTCGGCTATTGGTTTTAACGTTTTCAAAGTGTGAAGTCTTATTGTTTATTTTGGTCTAGTTTTAGAATTTATTTTTAAACATTTCAGTGTTTTTGAAAACAACCTTTAGATGCATTTTTGGTCATAACTTTTTATTTATAAATGCAAATGGGGGTTTTTTAAATGGGAGTTTAAACGAGACATCCGTTTCTTTCTAATGGTATATTATATTAAAAATTTTGAGTTCTTTTGAATAGGTTTTGAAGGGATCAGACACGAGTCAATCGTAGGAGGAAACAACTACAAAAGCTGTACTCGGGCAGCACCTCAGTGCCTAAGGCGGTTAGACCTGACAATACCTCACCTCCTGAGGCAGTGGCAGCTGCCCAAGGAGATACGGGGCTGTCAGGTTGGTTGAGTTCTTCTCTCCCTGCGTTTGATTTCTTGTTTTGATTTCGTTGAATTTCAAACTTGTTTTTAATGTGTTCCAAAATTATTTTGGGTATTTTTTTATGGTTTAGAAAGTCTGAAAACTTTCTTGTGCATAAATTAAAAACCTTTTAGAAAATTTTCGATTCTGAGTTTATTCTTTTAGGAAACTAACTCTATTTCCTACAAACTTTTTAGAAAACTTGTCATGACAAGTTTTCTTATTTCTTGTTAGACTAGGTTTTTTACAAGAGCCTATAAATAGCGATCTCTTTCATTATTTGAAGTATCTCTCATATTTTATTATTTTCTTTCTCTTTTTGTGTTTATTATATCATTATTCTTTGTGAGAGATTTTGAGAGTTCATAAACTAGATTATTTTTGATATTGCACTATATTTTTCTAGTCTACATAATATATATATATATATATATATATATATATATATATCGATCTTGCATATTATTTATTTCATGCACACATACATGAGCACCTAGATCGTAATCTCAATTGTGATGGGTTTTGATTATTCGACCTTACGAAAAAATCATGAAATATTGTAGCGTGTGGAGTTCCGTGAGCAGCATCAGCAAAGTTCGCTAGTAAAAAATCTACGGGTAGGTAGTATTGGGATATAGCTAGAGTAGTGTGATTGAGTGGTTAATCAACTTGAGTTGTAAACAATATACCAACTAGTGAAATCGATGTGTGGTGTGTTAAGTGGCCTACGAGTTAGTCTCATAGTTTTTACCCGTTGGGGGTTTCCCACGTAAAAATCAGGGTTTTATTTGTTAAAGTAGGTTTTATTTTTAATTCTGCAAATTTGATTGATAAATCTATTCATAGGTTGTAATCTCAGTTGTGAGGGGCTCTGATTCTTCGACATTATGAAATAATCGTGAAGTCTTGCAGCGTGTGGAGTCTCGTGAATAGCATCAACAAAGTTCGCTAGTAAAAGGTCTGCGGGTAGGTAGTATTGGGATATAGCTAGAGTAGTGTGATTGAGTGGTCAATCAACTTAAGTTGTAAACAATATACTACTAGTGAAATCGATGTGTGGTGTGTTAAGTGGCCTACGAGTTGGTCTCGTGGTTTTACCCGTTACGGTTTTCCACGAAAAAATCATGGTTATTTGTTAAAGTATGTTTTATTTTTAATTCCGACAATTTGATTGATAAACCTATTCAGCCCAACGTACCCACCCCAAGTGGCATACGAGTTAGTTTCGTAGTTTTTACCCCTTGGGGGTTTTCCACATATAAATCAGGGTTTTATTTGTTAATTAATTTCGTAAATTGGATTGATAAACTTATTCATATATCGTAATCTCAGTTGTGAGGGGTTTTGATTCTTCGACCTTAAGAAAGAATCGTGAAGTCTCGCAGCATGTGGATTTTCGTGAGCAGCATCAGCATAGTTTGCTAGTAAAAGGTCCGCGGGTAGATAGTATTGAGATATAGCCAGAGTAGTATGATTGAGTGGTCAATCAATTTGAGTTGTAAACAATATACCAACTAGTGAAATCGTGTGTAGTTGTGTTAAGTGACTACGAGTTGGTCTCGTGGTTTTTACCCGTTGGGGGTTTTCCACGAAAAATTATGGTTATTTGTTAAAAATTCCACAAATTTGATTGATAAACCTATTCAGCCTAGTGCCCCCACCTGTTGGGGTTTTTGCCCTAAAGATATAATTTGTAAATATTTTTTTATGAATAAATAAAAGAAGAGTTCAATTCATTCTTATTGTGTCATTTATATTATATAAACTTGTGCATTATAACATCCTAGATTGCCGAATATAATCTCGTATTGTATATATGAGTGTCATATACAAATGGATACAGTAAAAAAACGTGCAATTTAAAGAGTCCATAGATAGCAAATAAAGCTGGGTACTTTATTTGTGGTTAATCTATAGCTGCGGTCCATTCTGTATTGTACGGTGATTCTATTCTGAATCATTCATATAGAGATGTGGGAATGGAGGCACATTGTATGGTGTGATCATATAGGACTGGGTGATAATCTATATGAATCTCACACCAAGATCCGTTTACCGATGAGATTCATATATATCAACTTATGATGGCTATATGTGAGTAATCTCAATTCTGAGTGTCTTATCGACTTCTTCAGGTTAGATCATGATCTTTGATATACCATGAGTGAGGTCTCCCGATCAATATTCTTTGTATGTTAAGATTGCGGTTTGTCTTGTGGCTGGGAAGGTTTGTACACAATAATGGAATCCACTCCTTCTTGTGAGAAGTAGAGAGTAGTTCCCTTAAGGGTTGATTCGGGACTTGAATAATATAAGCGCTCTTCTAATTCCGTGAGTAAACAAAATTTATTTACTCATTAGAGAATAAACGGTGCTTAAAGAATATATATAATTAGAGGGGTATAACGGACATTATGACTGTAGTAGCCAAAATATGTCAAGCCCAAAATATAAGTAAAGACCAGGCCCAGAGTCAAAAGTGGGAAAGCATCCATGTAGTACGACATAAGACATCTATGTAGTACGACGCCGGATCAGTATAACGATCTTCATGCAGTATAAAAGTACACTAGACATGAGACGTCCAAGTAGTACGACATACGTTCGACATGAGACGTCCATGTAGTACGACATTAGACACCTATGTAGTACGACATTCGTTCTACATGAAGCACCCATGTAGTGCGACATTCGCTCGACATGAAGCATTCATATAGTACAACATGAGACATCTATGTAAGACCTCCATGTAGTACGACAGGCACTCCATATCCTGTACATCCAAGTAGCATCAAGTGAAGATAACTCAGTATTCACGCTTGGAAAAACTCCTATGTCGCACGACATAAGTCATCTCATGTCGACATCCAATCAGCACATCATACGACACGTAATAATAATTGTCCAAATTGACAAATCCTACATGTCGCACGACGTAAAATCTCTTTTGTTACTTAGGGGACCAAATCATGATCTACTTTAAAATAGGTCCTACAAAACCATAATGACACTCGATAACGGCCAGATCAAAAGAAGCATCCACATGCATTCTTGGTGGAGGACAGCAAGGAGGGGTAATGATGAAACCCCTCAAAAGGCAGAAGCATCATTCCCCTATAAAAAGAGAAACTGAGATCCAAAAGGGGAGGACAAAAAAAACCACACCCTCCGGCCATTGTTCATCTTCTTCGATTACCCTCTGACCTCGCACCTCCTTTGATCAAGAAGGCCTTGATCACGAACAATACAGGAAGCATCCTTCACTCATCTCTATTTACAAGCATACATATTTACTAGCACTCGCTAACTTGACCGTCGGAGTGACTTTGGCCGGCACCACCCCAGTGTCCCAGACGTCCTGCGGGTCACGTGCGTTCTGTCTTTGCAAGTTGTAGTGCCCCGTGTCCCCGATCGATTTTTGAGGACTACAATTTGGCGCCCACCGTGGGGCACGACAATCTCTA
This sequence comes from Xanthoceras sorbifolium, assembly GCA_003430845.1. Classification (NCBI taxonomy): domain Eukaryota; kingdom Viridiplantae; phylum Streptophyta; class Magnoliopsida; order Sapindales; family Sapindaceae; genus Xanthoceras; species Xanthoceras sorbifolium. Next base: position 10,045,243 of record CM010617.1, on the reverse strand, counting down.
AGCAAGCAAAGGTAGAACGTGGCAACTCCGACTATGTCGTCTGACGATTTCATTACGATGCGATGGAGGTTAAGGTACAACTCTTCATATCCCAGATGCAAGAGAATACCCAAAGGCTCCAAGCGCTCGAACAAGAGAATCAACGAGTGTTGGCGGAGAACCAAGAATTATAAAATAGGATCAATTCATTCACTAACGTACGACCGTTTGGAGACGCTTCAACGTCCCAGCCCTTGCCATTCAAGCAAGCCGCCCACACTACTTACGACGGGCCAGTCCGCCCAGACGAACAAGGCACCACGACAAGAGACCTCGATCCAACCCACATAGGCTCGGAGCCTAACATTCGAGTCTCGGATGGACCGCACATCGTCGCACGACATACGGCGGACAACACACCGAACGGGACAGGAGGACATTGATCAGATGACATGGCACGAGCTACACAAGGGGTGCCGCCTATATCCACCCCCAATGGCAACGTTGGTTCAACCCAACCAACCATCCCGCTGCAAGGAACGCCATCTGGCCCTTTGCATTCGGCGCCGTCGAACCCAAGCCGGGTAAGTATCGAACCAACCTTGGCTAACCGTGACTTGGCACGAAGGTTCGCAGAGATGGAAGCACTCATCCAATGCATTCCGGGAATGCTCGCTCCTGTAAAGAAAAGCGCGGCCAATAGCTTTGCCGACTCTCCCTTCGTCGACACAATAGCATTGGCGGAGATGCCAAGGAAGTTCAACTTTCCAGGTATGAAGCAGTACGACGATACGACAGACCCCGACGACCACATTGCGTAGTATCGATAACGGATGTTCACTGCCACCATCCCGCGCGACCTTAGGGAAGCATGCATGTGCAAAGGTTTCGGTTCGAGCTTCGTAAGACCTGCCCTACAATGGTACACCATACTTCCCAATGTTTCCATCAACTCTTTTGCTCAACTCACTGATACCTTCGTAGAGCAGTTCGCTAGTAGCCGGAAGCTAGAAAAGCAATCCGACGACCTTTACACAATTAGCCAATGGAGGGGTGAACGCCTACGTGACTTTGTTGGCCGGTTCAACCATGAAAAGGTTTCCACCCCTCATTGCAACCAGGCGACAACCATATCGGCCTTCCGCAAGGGTCTACTCTATGATTCCGACCTATACAAGGAGCTCGCCAAGTACCTTTGTAAAACCATGGAAGACGTCCTAGCCAAGGCATGGGCACAGATAAAATGGGAAGAAGACGAAGTAAACTATAAACCTAGTAGAGCAAACTACAAGGAAGACAAGTCGGGTAGGATGGTTGAACAACGAATTAACAACCGACGTAGCGGGCCATACCCAATGATACCCCGAAGGGACGGCCATATAAGGTACGAGCGCCGGCGCGACGACAGACCACCAAGGCCATTCGTCCGGCCAAAGAACATAACGCCAGAATATAATTTTAACATCATACTAGCAGAGGTAGTCGCCGTACTCAAAGGAATGGGTAGATCAGTTCGGTGGCCAGACAAGATGATGAGCCCGCCGGATCAAAGAGACAACTCCAAGTGGTGCGAATTTCATGGCGACCACGGCCATCGAACTAAGCATTGTGTGGCGCTATGACTGGAAGTGGCAGAACTACTCAAGAAGGGTTACCTTAAAGAATTCCTAACTGACAAAGGTAAGCAGACCTTTCTGAACAAGGATAGGTCGCGCGACATTGTTTCAATCCCACCACCAGAACCTGCCAAACACGAGAGAACTGTGAATGTTATCTCTGGCAGATCAGAAGTGAATGGAGTCACCTACTCGGAGGCGAAGCGCCACCCATACGGCGGACCCCACTTATGTAGTAGCCAAAATATGTCCGGCCCAAAGACAAAGCCCATAGCTAAAAGTGGGACTACACTCTCATGTAGTACGACGGTGGTTCAGCATAAAGACCAAGTCGCACGACATGGAGCACCCTCATGTAGACGTACCAGTTCGAAGACTATGTCGCACGACATGAAGCACTCATATAGTACGACGACGTACCTGTAGCACCCCCCGACCCGACCCGGCCGGACCGATCCGGGGCGCGCTACTCGGGCTTTCAAATTCTTTCTCAATTTTCCAAATCATTGTGAGCCCATAAATCAGTTTAGAAATCCTTTTCAAGTGAGCCCATAACACTAAATAATTAAACTTTTTACGAAAATCCGGCAGAGTACTGTTTGTTTTTCGGACTTTCCAAAAAACCTGTTTTCTACAAATCAATTCAATTCCAATTTCAATAACACTTCAATATCAATTTCAAACAATTGCGCACTCTGCCGATTAGTGCGACTTTCACAAATAGTTTATAAAATAATAACAAATCAGACTTTACTATGTACATTTAAATAATAAAAGACAATAATCATAAAATAGTTAATTACAAAACATTTTACAAAACGTATTTACAATTTTCCTGTATATGCATGCTTTCAGAATATATATACACATAACGAAAATATAGCTACCCAACTGTACAATCTCTGTGACTCGGTCTGCAACTTGCTCTTCCTTCAATCTTTCGCCTCCTCTGGATTCCTGGTACCTACGCGTTAGAAACAAACTAACGCGCTAAGCATAAAGCTTAGTGGGTGTACTAAAAATTCAATTAAATAAATTACAATATAATTATTCTTTAAAGAAACAATAAACCACATTATGAGTTTTATTTCTAAATCACTTTCAAAACAATTAAATTTCAGAATCAAAGCATTAAACACTTTCAATCACTTTAATTTCAATAAGGAGATCAATATACAAATGCTATCAATAAAATCATTCCGTACACTTTTCAATTTAATCAATTTTGGCCCACTAGAATACTAAACATTCTAGGACTGGAATATGGGTCCACGTGATTGTCCGAGATTGCCCCGCAACAACAATCACTAATATCATCGCGATTGTCCGAGATTGCCCCGCAACAACAATCGCTAGAATCATTGTGATCGTCCGAGATTGCCCCGCAACAACGATCACTAAATCGGTGTGATTGTCCGAGATTGCCCCGCAACAACAATCACACAATAATAACGGCGCAGTACTGCTAGGTAAAACCCAGCTGGTATACCAACCTCCTATATCCGTTTCTATGTCTAAGTATCCTAGGGCCGTTTCGGTAAATAATTTTCATAAGCAATACTTAATAAATATACATTTCGCACAATATTTCTCAAGAATATCAATAATATTCATACAAAATATAAATCATGTATTGTTAACAAAATCGACACAATCGGAATACGATCAAAACGCGATCTAGCATAAAATCAGTTCAAAATCAATAATAAGTGCATCAATCATCAATTTTTCATATAAAGCAAACACTTTTCATACCAAAAATCGAAATCGAAAACTATGAACGAATTCGAAAACGAAAATAAAAACGAGGAACGAAATCGAAAACTAAAATGAAAAAGTAAACGAAAGACAGCTCGAAACGATTTCGAAAACGAGAGTACACCTACTTGGAATCCGTGTTTTCGTTCGACAAAACCGCGGTTCCACGATTTCTTTCCCTTCTCTTTTTCCTTTCTCCTTCTTCCTCTTTTTCTTTTCTTTTCTTTCTTCTTCTTCTCTCCTTCTTCTTCTTCTTCTTCTTCTTCTTCTTCTTCTTCTTCTTTTCTTTCTTTTCTCGGTCGTTTCTCTCTCCTCTTGCTGTTTCTATTTTTCTCTGGCTTCTGCGAGAAGCTTCTCTTTTTTTTTATATTTTTTTTTTCGCCATCGCGACCGCCGTCGCGACCTGTGGTCGCGGCACCAGGTCGCGATGCTCACTGGAGTGCGCGCACCGCCTTCATCGCGAGCGCGCCTTGGTCGCGCGAATGGTCGCGTTGCTCTCTGCCCGTTTTTGACACTTTCATCGCGAGCAGTCCATCGCGACCTGTGGTCGCGGTGGCTGGTCGCGTTGCTCACTGCCAAGTTTTGCCATTTTCATCGCGAGCAAGCCATCGCGACCTGTGGTCGCGGTGACTGGTCGCGGCACTCACTGCCAGATTTTGCGTTTTTCACCGCGAGCGAGCCATCGCGACCTGTGGTCGCGGTGACCAGGTCGCGATGCTCTCTGGTCCAGTTTTCCAATTTTTCATTTTTCACTATTCAATCCGGTCCGCTGGAAATCATAAAATAACCATACATTTAATTACATTTACACCCCCTCAAATAGTAAAAATTTATTTTCACATATTTCATATATATATCAAAAATTCATTACTCGAAATCCGGGATGTTACAGTACCAGTTCGAAGACCTTGTCGCACGACATGAAGCACTCATGTAGTACGACGGTGCTACATCACCCAATCATGGTCCAGATTGATAAAGAAACCTACATGTCGTACGACATAGCATCTCCATCGCTCCGAGGGAGACCAGATTGTGATCTACTTTGAAACGGGTCCTACAAAGTCATAATGACACTTGATGGCAGCCCGATCAAAAGAAGCACCCAGATGCTTTCTTGGTGGAAGACAGAGAAGAGAAAATGATGAGATCTCTCAAAAGGAAGAAGCATCAGTCTCCTATAAAGAGGAGGATAATCCCTCATAAGAAGGAAGGCCAAAAAATGAGATCCAGAGATTACTAAGAAAAAGCCACACCCTCCGGCCATTGTTCATCTTCTCCGATTACCCTCCGACCTTACATCTCTTTTGATCAGAAAAAACCCCAACTGTGAAGATAGCAGGAAGTATTTCTCACTCATCTCCATTTACGAGCATTACACCTTTATTAGCACTCGCTAACTTGACCGTCGGAGTGACTTTGGTCGGCACCACCCCGGTGTCCCAGACGTCCTGCGGGTCACGTGCGTTCTGTCTTTGCAGGTTGTAGTGCCCCGTGTCCCCGAACGATTTTTTAGGACTACAACTTATAACTATCCAATCAGTTTTAGCAGCGATTAGCATACGGACTTGTTCAATCCCCACCACGACGCGCTAGTCATCTCACTGACGGTAGCCAATTGTTTGATCAGGCGAATCCTAGTGGACAATGGAAGCTCAACAAACGTACTCTTCCTCGGCGCACTAAAAGAAATGCATATTGATGAGTGTAACATTGTACGTCGCTCCACAATCTTTGTAGGATTTAGTGGAGAACACAAGAACACCATAGGAGAAATCGTCCTTCCTGTCTACGCGGAAGGTATCAACTTGAACACTCGCTTCCTCATCCTGGACTGTCCGTCGTCCTACAACATAATCATGGGTCGCCCATGGATTCATCATATGAGAGCAGTCCCCTCGACATATCATCAGGTCATCCGTTTTTCTACCAGGTGGGGAGTCCACGATATCCGAGGGCAACAAAAGACCTCGCGTGACTGCTACCAGAACACTCTGAAAAGCAGGCCGTCCAACTTATAGCAATTACAGAGCGCGAGTGCCACCACCAACAAAGACAGACCGGATATGGAGGAACTCGACGAAGTGTCCATACATCCAAGTTTCCCAGACCACAAAGTTAGTATCGGATCCCGACTTCCACAAAATATCCGAGCAAAGCTACTCAACTTCTTGACGGCTCGGCACGACAGCTTCGCATGGTTACACGCAGACATGACCGGCATTAACCCAGAAGTCCTAGTGCATAGGTTGCAAGTCGACCCAAATCATCTGCCTGTGAAGCAAAAAAGAAGAAAGTTCGCGCCCGAGCGCAACAAAGTTATCAATGAAGAAATCCAAAAGCTAATTGACATTGACTTAGTGAGAGAAGTAAATTACCCGGACTGGCTCGTAAACGTAGTAGTAGTGAAGAAAAAGAATGGGAAGTGGCGAGTTTGTATCGACTTCACAGACCTCAACAAGGCTTGTCCGAAGGATTCCTTCCCTCTCCCACACATCGACATGATGGTGGACGCTACAGCAGGCCACAAACTATTGAGCTTCATGGATGCATTCTCCGGTTACAACCAAATCCTCATGCATCCGGACGATCAGGAAAAGACTTCTTTCATCACGGAGCGCGGCATTTTTTGCTACAAGGTGATGCCCTTCGGCCTCAAAAATGCTGGGGCAACCTACCAAAGATTAGTCAACAAAATGTTCGCAAGCATGCTCGGACAGACCATGGAGGTCTACATCAACGACATGCTAGTGAAATCATTAGTAGCAGATCAAACCTCGACCACCTCCGGCAGTCGTTCGACATCATCGACAAGTATGGGATGAAGCTTAATCCAACCAAATGTTCCTTTGGAGTTTCATCAGGAAAGTTCCTTGGCTATTTAGTAACTAAGAGGGGCGTCGAGGCCAACCCGGA